>OZ020172.1:2377016-2514516 GCA_963971145.1 Sussaba pulchella
CGATTGAGACCAGTCTCTATTTGGCTATGGACTTAGTTTAGAAGTTACAGATTTTTTTGTGATAAAAAACACGTTTAATTCGGTTCATTGCTCAGCGATAATTCATATTGCACCGGGAACTATTGGCCGCTCGTTGTAACGAAAATAGTAACATATATACGCATAGATAAGCATATATTAGTATACAGATATGAGTATATGGGGGATTCCACGGTGAAACCGGAAGCTGCATACCGTCGAATCAACATTTTTGACCCACGATTTTTTATGTTGATATACGTCGAAAATGAAGAGACAGGTGTTTCGGGGTTTGAGGTTTTAGAGCCCGTTATTGAGATGCAATGGAATTAAGTTTGTCAATTATTGACGATATTCGGTATTTCAAATCGATATATCTCAACGACGGCCAATGATAAATTAAAAAACCAGGTAAGCTTTTTTTTGTCTTCACACGGTATTTGCGATAAAGATATGTACAATTATGTTACACCGTTTGAACTATTATTAAGTAACAATTAATCGTCTAAAAATTGAATATTTCGAAAAACAGCCATTTTATTTTCTTCTGTTTTACTTCTTGAATAAAAACAAAAAGACCCCGCTCCATTTTTTCGTTGGCTTCATTTAGGAGTTACAGCTTTTTTCGTCATGAAAAACACGTCTAATCATTATAATAATAGTTCAAACGGTGTAACATAATTGTACGTATCTTTATCGCTAAGACCGTGGGAAGACAAAAAAAAGCTTACCTGGTTTTTTAATTTATCATTGGCCGTTGTTGAGATATATCGATTTGAAATACCGAATATCGTCAATAATTGACAAACTTAATTCCATTGCATCTCAATAACGGGCTCTAAAAACCTCAAACCCCGAAACACCTGTCTCTTCATTTTCGACGTATATCAACATAAAAAATCGTGGGTCAAAAATGTTGATTCGACGGTATGCAGCTTCCGGTTTCACTATGGAATCCCCCATATACTCATATCTGTATACTAATATATGCTTATCTATGCGTATATATGTTACTATTTTCGTTACAACGAGCGGCCAATAGTTCCCGGTGCAATATGAATTATCGCTGAGAAATGAACCGAATTAAACGTGTTTTTTATCACAAAAAAATTTGTAACTTCTAAACTAAGTCCATAGCCAAATAGAGACTGGTCTCAATCGTTTCGTTTTTATTCATAGAATTTAGGAAAAAAAAATAAGAAAAATCAAATAGGTGTTTCTTTGAGATATTCAATGTTTAATCGATTAATTGTTAATTAATAACAGTTCAAACAGTGCAACATAATTGTACTTATTTTTATTGCATAGACCGTGCAAAGACAAAAGAAAAAGCTCCCTTGGTTTTTTTAATTATTATTGGCGGTTGTCGAGATATATCGATTTGAAATTCGAAATATCGTCAATAATTGAAAACCTTCAATCTACTGCATCTCATTAGCGGGCGCTGAAAACGGCAAACCCCGGAACACGTGTCTCTTCATTTTCGATGTAGATTAATGGAAAAAATCGTGGGGCAAAAATTTTGAGTCAAGGGTACGCGACTACCCGGAATGCCATGGAATGCCCCATATACATCTTCGATTAACAGAAATTTTCAATACATCAAATGTCGACGATGGATGGTTTGGCAAAAAACATGTTCTGCTATTCGGAGATCTACAATTACCACCCGTGCGTGAAGAACCGGCATTTATCAAAGTTTCTGTGTCGAAAGCAGAAAAGCTACTAGATTCTCTCGGAAGTCCTGATATTTGGGAAAGCTTATTCAATTATGATGAACTAACGATTAATATGCGCCAAAAGAAAGACACATTTTATCGAGATATGCTATCTAGAATCCGGTTAGGAGTTGTCATTTCCGCTGACGCAAAAGTTCTAGAATCAAGGAAAATCAATTTTTCCGCGACCAAATTTGACGATAGAATACGAGAATTGTGTGATTATATTCTCAAACTACCATGTGACACTGTTTGTTTACTGCCTACGCGTCACTTGTGCGATGTTTTAAATGAAAGTATGATAAATCGTCTATCTTCAAAACAGATAGAATTGATTGCCCGTGATTCCATAGATTGTGCTCCATTCAACAAGAAGAAGGCTCAGAAGATGTTAGCCCGCAATGACGAAGATAGTTCTTGTACGGCTGGTCTCGCAAGAATTATAACCATTAAGATCGGAGCCAGGGTCATGTTGAGGCGCAATATTGACGTTACATTAGGGCTTGTTAACGGTACAATCGGTACCGTAAAGAAAAGATCAAAATTGTTTTGACGACGGGATTAGAATATGAGATTGAACGTGTAAGAGTGAAATTCCAAATAATGGATGGGGCCTATGTTATTCGTAAGCAGTTTCCCTTATGTTTGAGCTATGGCATTACAATCCATAAGAGCCAAGGATTGAGCTTAACTAATGTTGTGATTGATGTTGGAAATTCGATATTTACTTGCGGTCAAGCCCTCTCACGCGTCACTTCTCTCAAAGGATTGCACCTAATTAATTATGATCCTTATTCTGTAAATGCTAGTGAATGATCGGTGTTAGAGTATAATCGCTTGAGGCTGCTTTATCGCCTAGACGTCGCGCAAATCCAAGTTTTAGATCAACGTGGATCGAAAGTTCCAGATTTTGCTTGGGCAATTAAGGAAGGATTGGGTAAGGAAGTAGTGAAATGGAAGTATGTCAATAAGGAAGTATGTCAATGGATTCCTTAATATCGATGGTATGTCGTGTTATGCCAATGCCGCTATGCAATGTGTATTTAACTGTCAAGCCATCAGAGAAGAACTTTTAAATGGTAATAGTATTCGAGATCAGGAAAAAACATTAGTGGATCTTCTTCGTAGATGTATGGGACGACCTGAAGCCATTGATTTAGTTGCCGTAAGAGAGTTTGTCGGTGCGCAGTTCATTGAAAAGAAACAACAGCATGTACTAGAATTTTTTATAGCCTTATGTGCAAAATCGGGTGTGATAAAAGATTTAGTTGAACACAAATTAACAACGAAGATACTATGTCGAGGATGTCAGAACGTGTCAATGATTGAAGAACAGCCGAATAATATACTGCTTCTAACGACACCACAAACAACAACAAGAAGTGTAACTTTACAGGAGATAGTTGATCATAGCCTGTCATCATGGAACCCGATTAAGGGACAGTGTGATCAGTGCGGCATCGAAAATAGAGTAACTAAGAAAAGTGTATCAACAGTCAGTAAAATTATCATTGTACAGCTCATATTAGCCAGCGCAAAGTCAGATATTCGACAAGTATCGAAAATAAATTGCGGCATTAAAGCTGTACCTACTGCAATCGTTACCGTTGGCGCTCAAAAATATAAAGTTACGAGTGCCATATTTCATCACGGTCAAGATGTTTACAAAGGCCACTATACAAGTATGTTAAGGTCTGGTAAACCTGCTTGGGTCATCGCAGATGATATGGAAGTTAAGAAGAAAAGCTGGCCAAGAAATGCTAAAGATTGTTATATGATCTTCCTAGAAAAGATTTGAAAATAATCAAAATTTTATATGGGAAATAAAAGAAATTTTCAAAAATTAAACAACACGTTCAATCTTTTGAAATGTAAAAAAAACATGATTCACTCAATTCTCGGTACTGGGAAATCTGTGCGAGGTAATTGAAGTTATTAATTCTTGGTTGAACTCCAATAACTTTGGCATCGCTTGAATTAAAGCTCGCGACAAAGAATGTGCAAACTTACCATGGGCTATTCGGATTCTTTATCTCGAAATAGAAAAAAAATAACACAATGCAGGAATTTAAAAAAATAATGACTTGATTCGACGATCTTGATTCAATCCTCATTCGTATGACATACTTATAGCTGTCGGCAAGCTAATAACATTGAAAAAAATTATACACAGTGAGCCAGTGGGATAGCATCGTAAATCATTTTATGACGGTTCTAGTTACCCGCCATTACAGAAAAAATTAATTACATTTACTAATTACGATTACAAAAATAGTTTAAAAAGTAATGTCTACACTCAATAATCTTGCGTACTCCAACCCAACTACACGTTACGAAGTTTATATATTATATGTGCAAAAAGTAGTTAAATCCCCACAAAAACACAATGTGTAAAAAAATTGAGACAAGTACATTTACGCGAGCACGCTCCAACCCATGCAAAAAGGTGCGAGATCAACTGGAAACATGGAGCGCATGTATTTACAACAAGTACATATTGATATAAAAAAGAATTATTTAATATAAATCATTGGTATTTAGAAAAATATATTGTTCAAAATTGAAAATTTGAAGAATAAATTTGAATTGAAGTGAAAAATCACAGCAGTACTTGGCGAGTTTTTTTTCAAGTTAAGGCCGAAACGTTATTATTAAACAGTAATGGAGATATAAAACTATGGAATTTGTATCGACTTGATATAAATTAATTACTTACATTAGTTACAATATATTGCCTGACATTATTTAACTTTTAGACAAAGCAGAACGTTCACTCAGTCGTTTTCTTTTTTTTTCCGTAGTGAGCGACAATAGCGCGATCTCTCGCGGACTTCAAACGAACGACCATCGGTAATTCACTAAGTCAAGGCAGACATTTTATTATTAAATAGTAATAGTGGTTTAATTATTAAATAATAACTAAATATATAGTTTGTATACTTTTACGAAATACAATAGAACGTTTTATCATTGATGAGAATCCGTAACATGTTAACTCGCCAAGTACTGCTGTGATTTTTCACTTCAATTCAAATTTATTCTTCAAATTTTCATTTTTGAACAATATATTTTTCTAAATACCAATGATTTATATTAAATAATTCTTTTTTATATCAATATGTACTTGTTGTAAATACATGCGCTCCATGTTTCCAGTTGATCTCGCACCTTTTTGCATGGGTTGGAACGTGCTCGCGTAAATGTACTTGTCTCAATTTTTTTACACATTGTGTTTTTGTGGGGTAAATACTTATTTTTTATTTAAAAAAATGTTTTTCAAGCCTTCGAATGTTCAATAAAATAGCCTCCAAAATTCAAAACAATTGGTCCAGTAATTGCTTCAGAATAAAATCCCGAAATTCCTCGTCATCATCGACCGTTTATATGGGTTTCCCTCCTTAATAAAGATCCGTTTTATTTGTAATATTAACAATGGAACAACGGAACGGAATAATTTCAAAAATGAATATAAACTTAGTGCTGGCTCGTATTCGAAATTATCCAGCACGTTGGAAACATAAAGGCATGTCTCGATGATACTCATTGCTATATATTTGTAGAGTCTTTAACGCTCATATTCTTAACAGAAAATTCGATTTATTTCAAATTTTGGTTCGTTATGGTGCAACAAAAAAAAAACCAAAAATAAATGTATGACTATGTTAAACATATTAGGACAATAATTAAGCCTTAAAACAATTTCGGAAAGCTTTTGACGATTTTTTTCATTGTTTAAAAAATAATCAAAGAATCTTCTTCTCGTACTAAGCAAAGCATTTTTTTCTAATGTCTAAGAATTTTTAATGATTTTTTATCCATAGTTGTTTCTTTTAATTCCGATATACGTAAAATTCCACAAATTTCTTGGGCGTTTTCGTAGAAAGAGACGATATAAAACGCGAGGAATTTGAGCGTAACGGAACAAGACAGACCCATAATCACTCTTCAGAAAAAATTCACACGTAAAAATTTAATTGATATCAAGGACAGAAAAAGAAGCAGCTATCCATAATAGAAGAATGCACATTGTATCAAAGGAAATTATATTTGATTAATTTCTTTCTGCATCAATTCTACAGTAACTTTATATTAATATTGTTATTCGACCTTGAAATTCACGTTCGTTTTTTAGTCACTTCTACATAAAGAAATCGTTCTAACCACATTAAAAAGTATTCGAAATTGAGATTTAAGCGCACTTTTAGTTAGATAAGTACGCGCGGGACATTGTTACATTATTTAATGTTTAACAACTCATTTCAGTTGATACCATTTTCTCCACATCGCGCATAGTAAATTTCATAATGATTTGATGAACTTTCAGGTCTCGGAAGATTCACTCCGGTCTTTTCCATGGAACAAGAACGAAAGCTCGTTTTTTATTTGAAAGAGATGAAAATCATTCTTCATGGCGTATCACCGTACGAACTACGAGTACTGGCATTCCAGTTAGCTGAAAAGAATGGGATTGGCCATCCTTTTTCCGAAGGAATAGCTGGGCAGGACTGGCTGCGAGGTTTTCTAAAAAGGCACCCTGACGAAGCGTTGCGTAAGCCACAAGCAACCTCAGCTGCGAGAGCAAAAGGATTTAACAAGATCGCGGTGTACAAGTTTTACGATTTACTGGGTGCAACTATCGAAAAATATGATCTCACACTAAATCGTATTTTTAACGTAGACGAAACTGGGTGCACCACAGTCCCAAAACATAATTGTAAAATCATCGCTACGAAGACTCCGCAGCCTGAACTTTTGACTGGAGCTCCGGATCAAAGTTGGGCAGAATATAATCCATCAGGATGGATAACGACTGAGATCTTCTATGAGTGGTTTAAAAAATTCGTCACTTTTTCGGGAGCAACAAAGAACCAACCGGCACTGCTCTTATTGGATGGACACGCTTCCCATACAAAAAATTTGAACGTCCTGGATTTGGCCAGAGAGAGTAGGGTCATTATTTTGTGTTTCCCCCCTCATTGTACACACCGACTGCAACCGCTAGATGTGAGCTTGATGAGACCAATCTCTATTTACTATTCGGCTGCCGTTAAGAAGTGGCTACGCAATAACGCTGGGTGTGTTATTACCCAGTCGCAAATTGCCGAGCTGTTCGGTGAGGCGTTTATGCAAGCAGCATCGCTATCAAACGCAGTTAACGGGTTCAAAAAAACTGGCATATGGCCTTTTAACAGAGACGTTTTCACGGATCGTGACTTCGCGGTGGCACACGCAAATACGCTTTCGTCGTCCAACGTGAACGCAGAACCCTCGACCACCGTGGGCGAAAATCTTCCGGCGAATTCAAATCCGGGATGCTCCGCAAGCAGCCAGCAAAACCAGGGAATTACTTCCTACAGACCGGTAATCACTTCTATCGAATCTCTTCAAAACATTTCGTCCACAGAAAATCTCCTTGACGAAAGTTCCGACAGTTTGAGTCAGGTTTTGAGCCAAATGTCAATTGACGAAACAAGGTGCTCTGCCGTATATAATTTCAATCGAATTACGAGTCCTCAAGCTGAGTGTTCAAACAGTGTATCCATAGACGTAAACGAAATCGACGCTGCCGAACATATGGTGTTATCAGGTGTATCGTTTGATAGTGGATGCGACAGTGATTCGTTCATGAGAAAAGGAGGACACGTATACACTGGACCTCTCGATGATTTCGAATCAGAACAAGATCACGATATTATATGTTCCACGATGGAAGAAAAAACAAATGGAAATCCGAGAAAGAAAATGCGAACCACTGCTGAAACAGTCGTCGATTCACCGCAAAAATTAAAGTCTCCCGTAAAAAAAACGTAGCGAGCTCTTCGAATACTCAGCCCTTCGAAATATCATCATCCCAGCTGCTTCCGATATCGGCAGGCAAAAAATCAAAACGTAAGGAGACATCAAGAAAAGGTACATGTCGCATTCTTACGAATTCTCCGTACTACAGAGAACTTCGCGAGAAAAATCCAGCGGCGTCGATAACAACCGACGATGACGCATCATGCCTTTTTTGCGGGGGCTTATATTCGAAATCCAAGGAATCCTGGATTCGTTGTAATTCATGCGAGAAATGGGCCCACTATTCATGTGCCCATGCTGACGATAACTTAATCGAGTACGTTTGCGACAATTGTGCCGATAAAAATTAGCTTAGTTAAACAAGCAATAAAAATTAAACATTGCCACCGTTAAATTATAGTATCGTAAGTAGAGTGTGACCCAAATATCGTGTAACATTCAATAAAACCTGTTTTCACTCATTTATTACCCCTCGTTTTTTACCCCTGCATTTCTTTCGTTTCTGCATCGAATTATTCCATTGTCCCATTTTGCCCCAATCTCGTGAAATTAGTGGTCTCCGATTTTTACTGTCCCATTTTGCCCCGATCCCGTTTTGCCCCATCCGCCTCTTTCTGAGGAGCCTGATTTTCTCCGGCCCATTTTGCCCCAGTCCCGTTTTGCCCCAATGACGTATTTTCCAGCAGTGTTGATTTTCACCATTCTATTTTGCCCCAAACCCGTTATGCCCCGCTATACCATTTTGCCCCGGTCTCCCCTAAAAGGCCGAAATTAAGGCCCAAAAAGGGACATTCGTCAAACGGTGCCTGAGCAGTGGAAACGCTATCACCACTCAGACAAATTATCTTGGCACCGGGAACCGCTGCTCCTCAGCCCAAAAAAAGGGTGTATTTGAAAATAAAATAAAAATTCAACCAGAGTTCTCTCCACAAGAGAATTGCTCCTTGCCATCTCGACTGAAGCCAGTCTTCGGTCGAGCAGAATCCCGTCGCTAAGAAGAATCGAAGATACCCTACGAATCCAGAGCTGGAGCACGCAGCACGGAAGACAGCCAACTATGACACCGAAAAATAATTTTTCGGATACGAAAATTTTCCTCACGCCCATTTTATAATTTCTTTCATTTTAGGCTTTGATAATTTTAATATTTTTTTTTCGTATTCGAGATTTTTTGTTAGGTTAGAAGCAATTTCCCATCGTCCCCATTAACAAACATTATTGCGGAAATCTGGAAATCGTCACAACTGCCCTGGGGACGGGACGACTGGGACACCAGGACGTACGTTCCTTACCCGAGTGGAAAACTTGGGAATCGCACGAACTGTTCCGGCGACGGAACGACGGATGCCCTCGGGTCTACACTTCCTCTATTCCTGATGAAGCTGCCCCCCCCCTCTCTTCTTTAACAAACCTTCCTTGCAGAAATCTAAGACTCGTCACAACTGCCCCGGCGACGGGACGACTGGGACCCCTGGACGTTCGTTCCTACCTCAGTGAAAAACCTGGGGCTCGCAGCAACTGTTCCGGCGACGGAACGACTGATGCCCCTGGGTCTACATTTTCCCTCCTACCCCAATTAACTCTTGCTGCTCAAAATTGAACTTATTTAATTAATTATTGTCGAGACATTTATAACAGAGCCTGATCGTCGGGTCAAAGTAAAATTATTTCCAAAAGAGCCCGCTCGTCGGATAATCTTAAATTATTTGTAAAAACATAAAAAATATATGATAAAACGAAATCACAATTTGAATCAACACATGAGTTATTTTCTTTCCAGCGACTGCCACAAAATCAACGCGCGGGCCTGAACCTGCGCGTCGTTTCCTTTCGGAGCATGGTTTAGTCCGGCTCCGAAAAGAATAACGTTACAATAGTTTTCCCATATTTTTTTCCTACCTGCGTGACACCTAAAAAAAAATCAAATGTCCATTTCTTTTTTTTGTCGGTTATATTTGCCGCACAGTCACTAATTTTTTTTTGTAACTTCCTGGCACAGTTCTCTACGATATTTATTGACCCCATCTTTTTTGCGACCCGCGTGACACAAAGAAAATGTTTTTTTTTGGTCATATTTGCCGTATAATCACCTATTTTTTTGTTTAACCTCAGATGAGACGCATTCGTCATCGTCGGTCCCCACAGTGGAACGCGCCAAAAATAGGCTTAAAAAATCTTTTAAAAATTATTCAACATAACTTTTATCGGCAATGACCGCAATTATATCAGATGCTTTAAATATCGCTGACAAATATTCCGCTGGTCGGGGAATTTCCTGTTCTCCAGACGAATTGAAGTTCCCTCTCTTATCGAATAGAAGAATTTTCGGATCTCTTGTGATTATAAATGAAACTGTTGTCTGTTTTTAGTTTTACTTCAATTTATTCTATTTCATATTAGGTTCATACCGGAGTGGAGTCAAAGATGTGGGTTTATTTTAAATAAATGTTGATACGGTTTTATTTAACCCTAGACGGGTCATATGGTTTTTCAGACCTTTACCGGGTCAAGCGGGGTAACGAGGAACCCCATTATGATCCCACGTGACAATCCGTCTCATTGGTCAGAAGAAGATTTTTATATACACTATTCTCTTCTTTTTTTAATAACAAAGAGAATGGTGTATATTACATTTGGTTTTATTCGAATTGAAATACTGAAAATGTTGTTTAAACGGGAAAAAGTGAACAAAAATTGAAAAAATCGATTTTTTCGCAAAAAGTTGAGCAATTTTTTTTGTAATCGAGCAAATTCGGAATTTCAAGCGGCATTTTGAAGGGGATGACTAGCACTTTAAGCTGATATAAGTCTCAATTGAGTTCTTTCCAAAAAGTATATTTATTTGAACGGATGAAGTTGGCAGAAAAGTGAAAAGTGAGAAGTTACGAAAGTGAACCCTCAATTTTTGTTATTTACAATCAATTGACTTTTATATGGGTCATTTACTTCGTTTTTTAATAACGAAGAGAATGGTGACTATTACATTCGGTTTCATTCAAGTTGAAATACTGAAAATGTTGTTTAAACGGGAAAAAGTGAACAAAAATTGAAAAAATCGATTTTTTCGCAAAAAGTTGAGCGATTTTTTTTGTAATCAAGCAAATTGAAAATTTCAAACAGCATTTTGAAGGAGATAAACAGCTCTTTGAGCTGATATGAGTCATGATTGAGTTCTTTCCAAAACGTATATTTATTTGAATGTATGAAGTTGGCAGAAAAGTAAAAAGTAAAAAGACGAAAAAGATTGCAGAATCCTTATTATTTTCAATAAATTGACTTTTATATAAGTCATTTCCTTCGTTTTTCAATAACGAAGAAAATGGTGACTACTACATTCGGTTTTATTCAAGTTGAAATACTGGAAATGTTGTTTAAACGGGAAAAAGTGAAAAAAAATGGAAAAAAACGATTTTTTCACAAAAAGTTACGCCATTTTTTTTTGTAATCGAGCAAATTCAAAATTTCAAACGGCATTTTGAAGGGAATGAATAGCACTTTAAGCTAACATGAGTCATTTCCAAAACGTATATTCATTTGAACGTATGAAGTTCGCAGAAAAGTGAAAAGTAAGAAGTTACGAGAATGAAGGCAGAATCCTTATTATTCACAATAAATTGACTCTATATAGGAGAATATCTTCCTGTATTATTCATCGTTGTTATCTTCCTGCATTTCTTAGCACTCATTAATTCACATTGTCTCTTGAAATTCATGAATTTGATCAAAAAATGGAAAAAAATGCGAAACAACGGGTGGATATAACATTTTTGGAAATTTTGACATGAAACATAACCTAAAATTATCTAAAAAGGTTTCTAAAATTGAAAAATCATAAAATTCTATGAAAATACTCTGAATGGAACGATATTTATCAAAAATATGAAATAGACTTGCTCGTGCAAAACTCGAACGTTACGGGTCAAGCGGGGTTACTGGTAACCCCAGACGTTTTTGAGATCGTTCTCGTTCGGCAGACAGCGAGCAACTCGCACTACCAACAACGTCACCCCACTCTAGGATAGTCGAAGTGAATTATGGTTAGGGTCCGGACCCAAAATCTAGGTATACTTGTTCAGGAGAGGGGAATGAATTTCGCGTGGGCTCACTGGTTACCCCGATTGACCCGTCTAGGGTTAACATTTTTTGACGACATATAATTTCTTTTATTTAAATCATTTATTTCAATAATCAAATTCATATCATTCACACACCATTCAATCTCACTTATATCATTCATACATTTTCTTGTCATTATACATTATTTCAAATTTACCCTTAATACTTGTTGTTCACATTCAATCACCTTGTTATATTTATTCCTCAGTCACAGTCTCGTCGCATATGCATTGTCACTCATCCAATCAACAATATCATTGCGTCTAATCCCAATCACACAATATATTTTGATACACATTCCCATACACGAATTCTTGTTACACATATGGCTCGTAAAAGGATCTCGGATCCAACTAGCGTCCTTGGTCAGCTCTGCCCTCATGCAAAATACGCTTCACAAGGGAATTCGTCAACGAAAGACCTAAGGTTTCCGGATCACCAATTTTATATTTTATTAATATAATATATAATTTTATATTATTTTAATGTAATACCGCGATTAGTGGGTACAACAGTACATATTCGTCTCTCGGCGTGCTTTCGACTCTCTCTTCGATCGTCTCGCGCGATCGTCCTGCGCGATCCTCTCCCGCGCATGCGCTTATCTTATCATCGCAGCCGTTACGCGCACGCACACCTAGAGCGGCCCAACATCTCGGCCATCCTGATAATCGTCTGACCCAGACGATTCCGCGTTGTCGTTTTCGGGGTCTGAATTTACGTTTCCCCATTTTTTCATCGAATCAGCTGCTGAAGTAGTTTTCTGTGGTCCCTCGCCGTCAATCTTCTCCACCTCGTATCGATCGTTGAGATTTACTGCGCTGACCCGGTATGGTCCCAGAAATTTTTCTTTTAGTTTGAGCCCTGGGCCGAGTTGAGTTCTTCGTATAGCTACGAGATCTCCTACGGTATATTTTTTTGAGGCTTTCCTTTTTTTGTTAAAGGCTTTTCGATTTTCATCTTGTACAGCAAGTATTTGCTGTTTTGCCTTTGTTCGAATTCTTTCCCGTTCTTCCTCGAACGTGTTCGCGATTTCTTCGTCGATGAGTTCCTGCAGTTGCGGATCCTCGCAGATTCTCATTTTTGTCCCTATCAATAGCTCAAACGGAGATGTTCCGATACTTCGTTGCTGTGTGCAATTAATTGCCCGCTGTGCTCTACTCACGTGTTTGTACCATTGTAGTGGATTTTCGATTGACATCTTCGTTAGGACGGCAATAATGATTCGATTGATTCTTTCTACTTGCCCGTTTCCGCGTGGCATCCCGGTCGTTATCAGCGTATGGTGAATTTTTTCGTTTTCACAGTATTCCTTGAATTCCCCCGATGTGAACGCTGTTCCTCGGTCCGTAACCATTCTTCTCGGGTTCCCAAACGTCTGTTGCACGATTTGCAATTTATCCAGTACTTCGCGTGTAGTAGTTGATTTTGTCGGGAAAATCCACGTGAATTTTGTAAATGCATCTACTATGACTAGTAGATGCCGATAATTTTTTTTTGTTGATTCCAAGGGCCCCAGATGATCCAAATGAAGCGTCTGTAACGGTAAATCTTCTTTTAGGATTGGATTCAGAAATCCCTCGGCTTTCCCTTCCTTTTTCGATCCAAGTATGCATGGGATGCAATTTTGAATATATATTCCAATTTTTTCTCGAAGCTTATCGATCCAGTATTTATCGGTAATTAAATTTTCGGGTTTTCTTACTGAAAAATGTCCAATTTCGTGTGCTCGTTGAATGATTTCCGTTTGCATTCCTTTTGGTATTACGAGAAGCTTGCCTGTCTCGTTCGTTTTGTAGAGAAGGTCGTGTTCTACCACGTAATCTTTGTAATTACCAGCCAGTAGTGCCCGTCGTATCAATCGTACCTTCTCATCCTGTTCTTGGACCCGTTTGATTCGGTCCACGAGATCGTTTCTTATCGCGTACACTCCGGGGTATCGACTCAGGGCGTCGACGTGCGGCATCCTTTTCCCCGGTCGATGTTCGATAGTGTAATCGAATTCTTCTAGCAGCATGCCCCATCGGGCTACGCGTGGGATTATGTCCTTCTTCTTCATCGTTTTCTCGAATGCTGAGCAGTCTGTAATTATTTTAAATACTAAGTGCGACAGGTAAACACGAAATTTGTTCAGGGCTTTTATCACTGCCAGTATTTCGAGGTCATAACTCGAATAATTTCTTTCGGCGTTTGTTGTCTTGGGGCTCATGTATTCGACTGGGTGCAACTGCTGATCATTCGGACAGCGTTGCAAAAGGATTGCTCCATATCCTTCTTGCGAAGCGTCCGTATGCAGCTCTGTTTCGTAATTTCGGTTGTAGATACGCAAGACAGGTTGCTCTGTTAATACTTCTTTTAACTTCGTAAATGCTTTGACTTGTTCTTCATCTAGCTTGATGGCTCCTTGCCGCCCTCCTTTTAGTGCGTCGCTTAACGGCTTTGCGATGCTTGCGTACCCCTTAATAAATTTTCTAAAGTACCCTGCTAGCCCCAGAAAACTTTGGACTTGTTTCACAGTTTTTGGTTTCGGAAAATTGACTAGTGATATCGTTTTACCCGGAGACGGCTTGATCGTACCGTCCTTAATGACGTAACCTAAATATTCAATGACATTGCAGAGCAATTGGCATTTATTCCAATTTATCTCTAGTCCATTGTTTTCTGCTACGATTAATACTTTTTTTAACTTTATTACGGCCTCGTCTTCGTTTTTTGCCGGAATCACCAGATCGTCTAAGTAAGCGTAAACCACTCCCTCTTTAATTAATTCTCGGAACGCGTGTGCGATGAATCGTTGAAAAACCGTTGGCGAAGTACATAGTCCGAACGGTGCTCTAAGGAATTCGTACTGTCCTGTCGGCGTTACGAAAGACGTGTATTTTTGACTGTTTTCGTCGACGCGGACGTGAAAAAATCCGTTTTTTAAATCTAAAGTACTAAATATTCGGGCGTCCGCTAACTTCGCTATCTGCTCGTCTATTATCGGCAGTGGGAAATGATCCCGTATTATTTTTTTATTTAGATTTCTAAAATCGACGCGAATTCTAATTCGACCATCTTTTTTGCGTGCGATTACGATCGGACTCATAAATTCCGAGTGGCTTTGTTTTATGATTCCGTCTTTAAGCCATTTTTCTATTTGTTCGTCCGTCTCATTTTTTCTGATTCCGTCAGTCTTCGTGGTCCTTGGCAAACCGGTTTCTCGTCGCGTAAAATGATTTTTAATTTTATCGGGGACTCGATCGTTTTATTAGGCCTGTAAGAATTGATTAGTTTTTTTATATCGTTACGACGCGCGACGCTTACATTCGCTCCGATTTCGACTTTCCCATTGTCGTTTAACGGTTCGATATCCAACACGAAGTTTTCATTTTCTACTGATTTCGTTATTCGCGTTTCGTCTTTCTTTATATATATTTCCGCTACATCGAGTATCTCGCTCCCGATCATAACGCGATCTACGATGTCGTCAGCGTTAATAATATGATACGTAAGCGTATACTTTACTCCGTCGATAACCGTCGCGATTTTGCATCGCCCTAACGTGCGCATTTTTACCTGTTTCGGTCCCTCAAGAATCTCTGTTGTTGGATTGTAGTTTAGTGAACCTAACTCTAAAAATAAATCTACTCTCATCAAATGGTAGTCACTGGCCGTGTCCACTCTGCTTATAACGTTCTTTCCCCCGATCGTGATTGTTTTGTAAACTCTGTTTACGCCGGTACCTATACACATCACTTGCGGTGTGCTCGTCGCTGTATTCGAATTTTCGCCTTGACTCGCCCCTCGTCCCGCGGTCGCTCGTATCCCCGTTTTCTTACAGTTGCGCGAGATGTGACCAAACTCGTCACACTTGAAGCATTTTGCTCCGGCTCCTTTATGTGCGCAATCCCGACTGATATGTCCAGCATCGCCACAATTATAACATCGGGAGTGGGGAGCGTTCGCGTTTTCCTTCGTTCCTTGACCATCGCCGCTTGTACTCCTCGTCTGCTCGATCGTTCTTATCATTCTTGTCGTCTTGTCACGACCGCTATTACCGACCTTCTTTTTTATTGCTTCGTAGTACGTCATTTTGTCTTTAAATTCGGCGAAAGTTTTAACGCCGTACAGTATTATTTTGTTTGTTTCATAATCCTGTATGCCGTCGATCACATATTGTATAATTTCCTATTCGGATAATTTCCCCCGCTTGCCGATCTTGCGCATTTGCAAAATGTATTCTTGATACGATTCGCCGGCAAGTTTATGGCGTTTTGTCAGGATCTGGTGAATTTCTCGACTGTCCACTGTCGTTTCGAATTCTGCGTTTATTGCAAGTTTTAACGCGTGCCATGTTCGAAAATTTTCTTGTGATTCGAGCCATAATTTCGCTACCCCTTTAAGCGATTTTTTTGCGAATACTAGTGTTTGGAGCGGGCTCCAATTGTATAGGAGTCCGTCTTCCTCGATATGCGTTATCCATTGGTCTACCGGCAAGGATATATCGTCGCCGCTAAATTTTAGCAGCGTGCCTTCAACGTCGCGGAAGTGAATTTGATTGGGGAAGGGGCCAATGGCGCCCGTCGGATCAACTTGTCGCGTTTGGAGCATCGTTTGTTCGAGCCTGAGACGCTCGATGTCTCTTTGCAGTTGCTCTCTTTCAGCCATTGCTGCTGCGGTTGCAGCTTCGGGATCGGTATAACCAACAGCTCCCTCCTTCTTATCCATTTTATCACTTTTTCGATGCGTCGTATTGAGCCTGTCGGCACTGCTTTTAGCTTTTTTAAGGCGCCCTGTGAGAGTACACCTTGCACGTGTTCCGAACCCCTTCACCTTCGTCTTTTGCGTCGTCGTCTTCGGTGTTTCGGAGTATTGTCCGTGCTTTACGTCGATCTCACTTGCAGTTGCGTGCTTCTGAACTTCGTCGTTATCACTTTCGCCTGCGTCTTTCTCACTTACACTTACGTCTTTTCCCGTCTCTTGCGTCTTTTTCATCGGCTTTCGTTTAATTCACTCGCCACGTTTTTACCACGTGCTCGTGTCGGCACTCAACTTTTTTCGTCGTTCGTCTTTTTTTTTTTTTTTGAATATTTTAGCACTGCTCACTTCCCATTTCGCATCCCGGACGAGCCCCCAGATGATGTGGGATTTGGGAAAAGAAAAGTGAGACACCACTTAATGATATATCGAGTTCAATGTAATATCGCGGTTAGTGGGTACAACAGTACATATTCGTCTCTCGGCGTGCTTTCGACTCTCTCTTCGATCGTCTCGCGCGATCGTCCTGCGCGATCCTCTCCCGCGCATGCGCTTATCTTATCATCGCGGCCGTTACGCGCACGCACACCTAGAGCGGCCCCACACTATGAATAAACGAAGATGACTTATTAATAATTTCATCCTTTTTAAGCTTATTTATTTATTTTATCCTTTTAAATTTACTAATTTGTTTTGTCCATTTTGAATTTATTAATTTGTTGTATCTTTTTAAGATTCATGAATTTTATTCGTGCTTTCTATCAAATTGCTTTTTTTTCGTTATAATTTTTTTGTGTTCGATTTTTACTCCAGCCGGGAGCTTTTTCAAATTTTTCAAATTTATTTTATTGACTGTTTTATCATTATTTTGTTTTCTTCTTTTTTCTTTTTTATCGGAATTAATTTCCATTTCATTCCGAGGTCCACGGCTGGAATAATCGGGACGTCGGAGATGAAATTCTTCTCTTTTTCACTCGTCATTTCCGGTTTTTAGGGTTCCGTTTCCGTGTGTTTCTCGATGCGGACTGGCTGATATTCGGCTTGGGGCTTGCGCGAAAGTCTCCATCCGGAGATACTCTGCCATCTATATTATTTTTTCGGCATATTGATATCGCGCTTATTTCTCCCTCCCCCCTTCAGGCTCAATTTTTGTCGCTGTTCGAATTTGCTCGCGGTTTTCTTGGTGTTAGTTGTACGTGTCCTTGCCCGTCTCCATGGGCTCCTTGGTCGGTGCTTGTTGTTTGGTACGTGGCTGGCCCCTCCCCCGGTTTCGCTGTTTATTCCATGGGTGTCGCCTCTCCTTCAATATTCTCCGTGTAATATCGGCTTAGCAAATTTGCATGAAACTTGCCACGGATTCTTTTCGTTACCGGGTCTTCGAGTAAATACGTTGCCGGGCCGATTATTTTTTTTATTTTGTACGGTCCCTCTCGTAGCGGCAAGAATTTCGCAATTATTTGATTTGCGTGATCGGAGACATTTAGCGCTTTCACAAGCATCATTTCTCCTTCCTAAAACGTCGTGAATTTCTTTCCTTCATTATACCGTTCTGCCCGTGCGCGGCCTTTCTTTTCTATCCTTTCCCGGGCGATTTTTATTTGATTTTTGTACGTCTCTTCGTCATCTTGTTCGTCTCCAGGTATGCCCATCCATTTATTTCACAGTCGGAGCGGTTTGTTTTCGTATGTAATACCGACGGTGTATACTCGGTGGTTTCGTGGTGGGTTTTATTGATGCAGTCTTGCACCACTTGCACCCACTTATACCAGCCTCCGTGGTTTTTGTAAAGGAACGTACGGAAGAAACGTCCGAGCTCTCGGTTGACCCGTTCGACGATATTTCCTTGAGGATGCCTGATTGATGAGTAAACAGCTTTTATCCCCGCTTCTTTTAATTTCTGCAGCCAGGTCTTCAGTTCTTCGGAGCTTCGTACTCATGGATCACTTTCATCTTCTCTGGATCCGGTTTCAGCCCTTCGACATTTAAAATGTGTCTGAGAAACGTCACTGCCTTACGAAAAAAATGTGACTTCTTGAATTTTAGCGTCATCCCGTGCTTTTTGAATCGGTGTAATAATATTTCCAAGTGCTTCAGGTGTTCCTCGGGGCTTTCTGATAAAACTAATAGATCGTAGACGAAGTTTATCACGAAATATAGCCCTCTTAATACGATATCGAGCCGAATGGTGTAACCGTGAATTCATAACATTTTCCGTTATGTTGAAACGCGGTGTATTTTCGTGACTCGGGGTGTAGCGGAATTTGCCAAAAACTGCTTGTCAAATTGAGAGTCGATAGGACCATTTTTCTTCCGCATTTTTGGAAAATTTTCTCGATCAGAGGTGCGTTATTGTAATCGTTCACCAGGTACTTATTTAGTTCCCTGGCGTCGAGACAGCGTCGCACACTCCCATCGCCTTTGATCACCGGCATCAATGGGTTGATAGAAGTGCTTTGTGACTTTCGTATCACCCCATATCTCATCATACCATCGAGCTCTTCCTGGACTTTTTCCCTTTGCCCTAGCGCCGGGTAAGCTCTGTGGAAGTAAGGCTTTGCGTCCTCCAGCTCGAGTTTGTGCACATATGCCGACATCCGGCCCGGTGTTTGTCGACAATTTCTCGACATGGAAAAACGACGTCCTTGAATTGTTGCCGCCAGTTTTTCTCGACCCCTCTTTCCTCCGCCATCTTCTCGTCGAACTCCTTCTCCGTAAGTCCGTATTTTACGTCGTCTTTTGTTCCTTCGATCGCGTTGCATCTTTCTGTCGCTTAATCATTTTTCCCTGTCTCTGTGGGCTCTCCCTCTTCGAGTACTGCCACCATAATCCCCCTTACCGGTACCTTTCCTCTTTCCGTATCGATTATGATGCCTACACTTGTGATCCCATCGATTCCTATTAACATGGGTCGGAGCAACTTGGGGATAACGAGCATGTGGCATTGCCCGGCCATTCCCCGAACGCTAGCATCGACGACAAGCTGTTTTTTTATTCTCGTTGTTTCTCCGCCGTACGCACCCACCACCTTGGCACATGTTACGGAGAGGATTGGCAACTTTTCGAACCTTACTCTTTCTTGTTCGAAAAGTTGCTCGGAGATACAGCTGACTTCGCTGCCGCTATCGAGAGCTTTTACTCCCGCCACATCGATTAGGATTTCCGGGCACCGTGGGTGTACATTGCTGTACCACCCTCACCCTTGACGATCTAATTCCTCACATAGGAATTCTCGCGGGTCGTCGAAGAGGATGTTAATACGTGCCTTCGGAGTATTCTGTAGGTACGGCGTTGCTTGCTTTCTCGTTGCTCCGTTTTCCACGTCCCGTTTTCGTTTTTTCTCTTTGATTTTCTCTCTTCGCCTCTTCTTCGTTTTTCTTTTTGATCTTCTTTGCTTCTTTATTCTTTTTTTCTATGTTCTTTTCCGTCGCTTTTTCTATCTTTTCTTCTACCTTCTTTTCCGTCGCTCTTTCTATCTTTTCTGCTATCTTCTTTTCGTCATTAATAGTTTCTATGTTCTTTTCGCCTTTCTCTTTCTTCTCTTCTTTATCTTTCATCCTTCTTTCTTCTTTCTTTTTTTCTTCCTTATTCTTCTCTATCTTCTTTTGTCTTATTTTCTTTTTTCCAACGACCGTTGCGCCCTCCCTCTTTATCTCTTCCCTTCTTCCTGAGACTCCGGACGCAACGGCTATGCGTTTTCCGGGTTGTTGGTTTCGCCGGATCCCGACGTGCCTCTGGTGCTCGTCGTATTAGGGAGAAATGGCCCTGGTGCCATCCATGGGGCGGTCCCCCCGTTTATCTGCATCTCCTGGACCGGCGGTACTGTCGGTGGTTGCCACCCCATCGGTGGTTGTCGGGGATCTGGTGTCAACGGCGTCTGCTTCGGGGGCCCCTGCCATCTCTGTGGCTGGTACCCTTCATTTCTGTACGGTTTCTGTTCGGGTGGCCGCCATCTTGGTTCACGTTGCGGTGGTCGTTCATCCCTCCTTTCTCGGTTCGGAGCTTGGAAATTTGGACGTCCGTACGGCCGGTTTTCCCGTCTCCGATGATTTACCGGACCGGAGAGGTTAATGCTTTCGAGCAATTCTAGAAATTCTCGCACAGTCCGGATCTGTCGGATCCGAACAGAGCAGAAAATTTCGTCATTAAAATGCTTCGGCAAGCATTGAATTATCTCCTCCTCCGTGCGTTTTTCGGCCAGGTCCCGTGCATTTCCGAGCATCAACGCTGCACACTCGGCCCGCGTTCGGTGTTGCTCGTCTGCACGGTAGCATCCGAATTCCAGATTTCTCCGGACCTTATTTCGCATTTCCTGAGTCCAATATCGGGGAATGAATAATTCCCTAAACGACTCCATATCGTGCACCTCGTCTCTCGTACTTCCGACAATCTTCGAGCGTAATGGGATTGGAACTGCATCTTCAATTCATTTTTATCCTATTTTCCGGTATTTCTTTTAGTACTCAAGGCCCCACATTGGGCGCCAAATGTAACGGTTACATTTCAAATTTACAGGCTACAGGTTACAGGCCAAATGTAAGATCTTGTGTTACGGTAAATTAATTCGGGTCAAGAGTACGCCAAGAATTTGATGACACGGAAAATAGGTAAAATCGTTTTTATTTTCCACCGGGTTGGTACAGTGCTGGGTTCGGACGCATCCCCTACATACACCTGTCGCACGCTCTTTAAATTGTAGGGGACGTGGGGTGGGACGGGCGTTGTTTGTCTCGATTCGACGCATCTCTCCACTCCGCTGGCCCACGAAGCTTGCGCGCTGGTGTTCGCAACGGCGGTAGGGGCGCCCCCTCCCCCCCTCGGTCGATGCTCGATCGCTGATCGATGGCCTAGGGCTCCCGTTATCCCCTCCGTGCGGCTGGGCGACGGCTGACCGGGCTCTCGCGGTGCTCTGGCTGTCGATCTGGCAGTATCGATCTGTCAGTGGATCACGTTTAAGCAGGGGTGCGTTTCTCGCTCGCCCGAATTCAGAAACTATGCTTTTATGCCCTTGCCCTTCCTCCACTGCGCTTCCGCCGGATCAGAAATCTGTAACAGGGTTGCAGAGGTGCGGGGAGCTTGGAATCTTCATGATTCCAACATAAATGTTGAATCCCGGTGTCGTTTTCTTCCTCGTTCCGATATCTCGCGCCTTCTTTCGTCTACTGCTCGTGCTGTGCCGGTACACCGAGCGACCGATAGGGAGCAGGTGGGAACGCACTATAATTATTATTTATCTATTTTTACATGGGTTTCTACCGCAAAGGATTAGAATCCACGAAGATTAGTGAACAAATTAGTTTATTCAGTTGTATTTATCGGTGAATACAGGGTTTTTGCAAGGTTTTATTTAAGGTCTATCGCGAAGGTTATTCCGACCGGACCGTGACTCGAATTGGCATACGCCTAGACACAATCTTTTAGTGTAATTCCACGGGCCGGGAGTCCCCTGCAGAAGGCGGATGGCTCCTTCTCGATGCAAAACAAGACTGCCTCTTGGTTGGTCGCTGGGTTTCCCATTACGACTTCCAACCAAGAGTTCAATAATCTAGTCATCTATATTAATAAAATGTGTACGATGTGAAGTGCTGACTACCCGTCAGCATTCGGAGGTTCAATGACTGTTCGCGTCAGCTGCTGACGGGCGGTTGCGTATTTTGCACGAGGGCGATGAACTTGCGAGTCATTGCCCTCGTGTTCGACATTCTTGGGGGATGTCGAAAGTTGAATGAACTTCCTTATGGTTTTTTTAAAGTGAGTTTTGAGGGCACAACGCTCGGGTCGCTATTTCGCACTCTACCCCCGTTCTCGCTGTCTTGGTGGCTGCTTTCTTGCGGCTCGTACGGTGGTGGCTGGTGTTCCGGAGGTCCTCAAACAGAGAAATTAACTGTCCTCCGGTTCTCGGGTGGCCCTTTTTATATGAATTCGGGTGCCTCCGACTGTTCAATCTCGTCCTCTCATTGGTCGGAGTCCCCTCCGCCGCCGGTGTCTTTTCTGTTGGCACGTGCCCCAGATTTTGACCGTGGGCCCTTCAAGGCCGCTGGGGTGTTGTCGATTATCTTGCAGACCGATGTAACGGTTCGCACGTTACGGGAAATAACTCCTATATAATTTCGAGATATGGTAATTTCGGAATGTTACCGGAGCGTTGAGCGTGGCCTTCCGATGTCCTCTAGGATGCTCCGGTAGCGTTCAGGTGAAATAATTTGGGGAATAATAATTTTTGGAGGATTTTTGTTTTTCGGGATACTGCTGACTGGTAATCACTGGTAATCCATGTACACGGTGGTTCAAAGAGGAACGTTGCTGGTTGAGCTGCTTTCGAGCGAGCGAGAAAAAGAGAGAGAGAGAAAGAGAGAGAAAAAAAGAGAGAGAGAGAGAGAGAGAGAGAGAGAGAGAGAGAGAGAGAGAGAGAGAAGAGAGAGAGAGAGAGAGAGAGAGAGAGAGAGAGAGAGAGAGAGAGCGAAAGAGAGAATAAATGAATGAATGAATGACGATTTTATTTCGTACCCTTAGGCCGAAGCCCCCTAGGAGTACCGTGCTATTGTTGTGTAACAATATGCGGGAATGGGGTAATGGGGTAAATAATAGTTGTGCAATTTCGGTAGTTTAAATACAGCAGTTTATTTATTCGAGTAGATGATACCTTTGGAAAAGAATTAGGAACAAAAAATTATATAGTGAGACCACGTAAGTCTACAGACGTGGCCACTTGGTCGGAGGACCCTCTATGATAGGACGGCTTCCTCGGGGAGGGGCGTGAGGTCCCAAAACAAAAGAAAACCTGATAAAACTGGGGTGATAAAAAATAAGGAGGTAAGTGGAGAGGAACTAAACTAAAAGGAAAAACAGGTCCGCTCTCTGGCGGTGCGAAAATAAGAAACGGATTACGAGCGTTTGCGCTGAACACTTTAGACAGCGTATGCGTTGAACACTTTAGACAGCGTATGCGTTGAACACTTTAGACAGCGTATGCGGTGAACACTTTAGACAGCGTATCCGACGAGCCACTTTAGTCAGCGGCTTAGCACTTTAGTCAGCGCTGGCAGAATGCGACTCTGGATTCAATTCAAAACAGTCTTTATTTATTGGATGGATTACAGTCATTTTTTATACCGTGTACATTTATCACATTTTTTGGCCATACCTATTCCTTAGAACTAAACTAGCTTATTGCTATGTATTTTCCTCGTTTATCTATTTTGTGTGCTGCTTTGCAGTCTAATATACTTATGCTGGGTAAAAATTTGAAAAAAATCTCATTTTATTATACATTTGTTTCCTTAATTCTACCTTAACGTTATCTTAAGCCTACATCGATATTTACAGTATTTACAATATTTACAGTTTTATTGCATCAACAGATGGTGCGGCAGCTTATGCTTAATCCTAAAAGGCGTGTTTTGTTTCGTTATGGTGCCAATGTTGTTAAGAATGGGTAAGTTTTTTATTTGTTTATTATAAAATTGCTCCGTTTTAAGCTTTATTTATTCGATGATATTTTTACTGCCTGTTTGGATTTTAATGTCGTTATTTGAAGTATACCAATCCGCTCTGGTTATTGCTCTCAGAATTTTATTTTGTGCTATCTGTAGTTTGTTGATATTGGTTTTAAACGTGCTGCTCCAGATAGGTGCAGCGTAGAGAATTATAGGTTTTATCATCGTCTTATATAATAACAGTTTGTTTTTTGTACTTAATGCGCTTCTTCTATTTATGAGATGATGTAACATTCCTTTTGTTTTCTGTGCTTTCGCACAAGCACTATTGACGTGTGGCGTAAAGCTAAGTTTATCATCTAACAATACTCCGAGGTATTTGGCCACCCTCTTTGGCTCGATTTGTTCGTTGCCCACGTAAAAGGGTGGTATAACTAATTTTCTCCTTTTTTTACTGAAGACGACTAGCTCCGTTTTTGTTTCGTTAATTTTCACCTTCCATAGGTGGAAGTGCGCGAGTATTAGTTCAATGTGTCTTTGTACATTACCTTGCAGTTTTTTGCTCCATGAGCTAGAGTAAATCGCCGTATCATCGGCAAATAGGGCTATTTCCGTGCTAGGACTAGTTGGGATATCATTTATATAATATAAAAAGAGCACGGGGCCCAGAATTGAGCCTTGAGGGACTCCTGCTGCCGTATTTTGTATGTCAGATGATTCCCCATTCGCTATTACCGCGAATGATCTGTTTAGAAGGTATTGTTGGGTAATCTTGACTAGGTATGTCGGGATATTTAACTTGTCTAATTTGTATATAAGTCCTTTGTGCCACACCGTGTCAAAAGCTTTTTCAATGTCAAGTAATGCGACAGTCGTTGATTTATTTATGTTATAATTCATACTGATGTGATTTGTTAACCGGGCTAGATGGTGGACGGTGTTGTGTCCCTCTCGAAAACCAAATTGCTGCGGGATTATTTGTTTGTTTGTTTTTTTGTGCGACTTGAACCTGTTTAAAATTATGGTTTCGAAGGTTTTGCTTAACGTAGGGAGAAGACTGATAGGCCGATAGTTTTGCGGGAAGAGTTTGTGTTTTCCTGGCTTGTTGAATGCTAATATATGTGCGTGTTTCCAGCTTTTCGGAAAGTATGATAACTTGAAGCAGCTATTGAAAATATAAGTGAGTTGGACCATTGCTTTACGCGGTAGATGCTTAAGGACAATGTTTTGCAGTCCGTCTGGGCCTGGTGCTTTCTTCGGTCTCGTTTTTCTTATTGCTACCTCAATTTCTTTCGGCGACGTCAGTTTAATACTATCAGCGACGATTTCTTCGTTTATAATATCTCTATACTTTAAGTCTATCATCCTGTCATGTCTATGACAGCCCATATTTTCGGTAAGATGGTGGACTTTCTCGAAGTTTTCAGCTAGCGCGTTTGCTTTTTGTTTGTCGCTTATCGCCAGGCCTTGGGTGCCGTGGAGTGTCGGTATAGTGTTTACTGCTTGTTTGGTGAATGCTTTTGCCATTTGCCAAATAGAATTGTCTTTGATGTTGAGACTTTTTAATTTAGATTCCCAGGTTTCGTTTTCGTGCTCTTTTATTTGTTTTTTTATTTTATTTGATAATAAATTCCGTAGTGCCCTGTAAATGTCTAACCTCGTGATTTGATAGAGCCTGCGTGCCTTGTTTCGCACTTTGATCATTGCGGTAATTTCCTTGGGCAAGGTAAGCTTGTGGGACGGAGTTTTTGTTGTTGGTATGGCTACCGCTACTGCCTTGGTAATTACGCTTGTGAGCTTGGCCACACATGCGTCGATTTCTTCTTTAGATCTTAGTTTCGGTTCTAAAATTATATTTTCATTTATACGTTTGGAAAACAATTGCCAGTCTGCTTTTTTATAGTTGAGTGCTTTTTTGTTATTATTTTTTGTTACGGGGGTGTCATTTAATGTAATTAGGATTGGCAAATGATCAGAATCTAGCTCGTTTATGGTTTCGACTCGAATTTTGTCTATGGTCTTAATTAGCGCGAAATCTACCACACTGGGAAGTGCGTTGTTATATGGATATAGGGTGTAGGCGTCTGGCGCTAAAACAGTAGTTTGTGAAAAAGTGGTATAGTTTAATATGATTTTCCCGTTCAAGTTATTTTTTGAGCAGTGCCAGTTCGTATGTTTGGCATTGTAGTCTCCTACTGCTACTACTGTGTTTGCTTTACTGAAGATTTGATTTAAGTATGCGACTCTGGTGGCTTTTGCTTCGCCTTTTATACCCGCGAGAGCCCTGCGGCGGCTCGAAGAGCGGCGAAGCAGCCAGGTTCGGGCCTAGGAGCCTGCGGGCCCCCGGGCGATAGAAGTGAATAAATTTCGGGCAACGCCGCCTATCGGATTACTCCTGCGGCTATTTATTACTTCGGGATCTACCTTACCGCCGGGCGATACGCGCACGTACGGTAAGTAGTATGCAAGTGTCGGTACCCCTCAATCCTTAAGGGAAACTTTACCGGTAAGCTAGATATTAGATAATTTATAGTCCTTACGGGATTAATTCTAGGTACGCTAAACATTAGATAATTAATATTATTACAGGGATTATTTCCAGGTAAGACATAACTATTAGATACTTATCACTATTTATAGGTAGGAGTTATTTACGGGCTTATTCTACATGGGATAATTAATAGGGTTTAAGGGATTCCTTACAGGTTAGATAAATATTTGATAACTAACATTTGTTCTTTTGCGTTTTGTTTCAGGTGATAATTCGTTCGGGAAAAAGAAAGATCTTGGAGTGTGCTGGTTGCACAACAAATTGCCCCCCCTTTTTTGCCGGCGAATTATGTGATTGAAATAAAAGTGAACTGTGAATTTTACCTTTGCTTTCCTTTGTTTTTCCTATACTGTTTAACTAACTCAACTTCTCGGGATGAATCTTTTTCGTTACTTTAACGATACTGGATTCGATTTGTACGTGGTCGGAGATTGTATGGCGTCGTTGTGTCGTTCGCGTGATTTTCAGCGATCAGCTGTTCGGTTCGTGGTTGCGGCGAGACCATACTGGTGGTAGGGGGGGGGGGGGGGGGGGGGTAAACGGGAACATGTTTAATGGTTCTTCAACAGGCCGAGAGATGGCGCTGGCTCCTTCGAGCTGCGGCGCCTCGGCTGGTTGAGTTTTTTCACCGGCTACAGGTACCTCCGTAGCTTGATTTGGACGATGGCATGGTTTGAGCATGCGTCCGTGGATTTTGACGAGTTTCTGATTTCGATTTACTAAATAAGTCTCGTTTCCCAGGATTTTTTCGATGGAAAATGGGCCTTCCCAAGGTGGGATAAACCCGGCGTGATAGCTGTCGATGGCTTTTGATAACGGGTGGGTTTTCGAATATACGAGGTCCCCGGGTTAAACCGCGGAGATACCTCGTCGGTGGATGCGTATCTACGTTGATACGTGTTTTGGCTTTCCCTAGCCTTTTTTACCCGCTCCTCCCGGTCCTTGTTTATATACGCGGTTTCGGCTGAAAACTTCCAGTTTCCGGGGCGTTGTAAATTTTTCCCCAATAACGCTTCGCTCGGAGTTAGCTCTGTCGCGGCGTTTTGTCGGGTACGTAAATTGAAAAGCATCTGTGGTAGATGCGCGTCCCAATTTTTATGCTCTTGGTTCGTCAGATGCAACCGGAGCCCTTTCTTTATCTCCTGGTTTCTTCTTTCGGTTGAATTCGCTTGGGGGTTATATATAGCCGTCGTCCAAGGCTGTGCTTGCCAGCGGTCACAGGCTTGTAACCACTTCTGACTTGCGAACTGCGGTCCGTTGTCCGTCAGGACGGCTTTGGGGTATCCCCACCGATTAAAAACCTCATTTTCGAGGATTCAAAAGATGTGTGAAGTCTCAGACGATCCTAAGGGGAAAGCCTCGACCCATCGCGAGAATAAATCGGTCACGACGAGGATAAAACGTTTTCCTCTTTTGGAACGGGGATAGGGTCCCATGAGATCCACGGCTACGTTTTCCTACGGTTCTCGAGGTTTGTGTGATTTGATAGCGGCGGGATAAGGCGGATTTGAAGTTTTGACGCGGGAGCAGAGGTAGCATTGTTGCACATACTCCCTTACGTCGCGGCTAAGTCGGTACCACGTGTAATGCTGCTGTATGGCTCGCAAGGTCTCGCGGTAGCCTGGGTGTCCAGCAAGATCCGAATCGTGGTATTCCCATAGAACTCGGGCTTTAGTCGCCATTTGTTCTGTACATTTTTCCACACGCTGCCGTTGATTATCCGAATGCCGGCTAAAGAATTGGAATTCTCTTTTAGCTTGCAGAGATTTGCATCCATCTGCTGTTCCCGGATAACGGTTTCCAGCAGGTTTTCCAGGGTTACCCCACAAATCACGGGGTTCGAATTGTATCCTAAGGCTTCGTCCTTCCCGGGTGGAAGTGTCCTTTCTTGGTCTTCAAGATCGGTGACGATGTTGTCTTCGGGGGATCGAGAGAGGGCGTCCGGGAGCTCGTTCGCTCGACCTGGGACGTGTTCGATTTGATATGGGAGCTCTTCCAAAAGAATAGCCCACCTACTCAATTTCGTTTTTTCATTTTTCATATTTCTTAGCCAAGTGAGCGCCCGGTTATCGGTGCGCGAAGTGAACGGACGGTCTTCCAGGTAGCATCGATAACGTTTTACCGCCCAGATGATGGCCAAACACTCTTGTTCATTGCTGTGATATCGTCCTTGTGTAGGACTAAATTTGGGGCTAGCGTAACTGATGACGAGTTTTTCGCCTTCCGGAGTTAATTGGTAGAGGACCGCTCCCATTCCTACTTTACTTGCGTCTGTCTGTAGGACAAACGGCAATTTGGGATTGGGACGGCTAAGTCTTAACGGTTGGCCCATCGCGGTTTTTACCTCCAGGAATGCTTCCTGTGCCTCGTTGGTCCATTGAAACTTCTTGTTCTTCGGGGACGCCAAGAGGTCCGTGATGAGTAGGGTCAGCGTTGCGAAGTGAGGTACGTATTCCCGGAGCCAATTGCAGGTTCCCAAGAATTTCTGTACCTCCCTTTTTGTTTTAGGTGGCGTGAAATCGAGCACTACTCCTACGTGTTCGTGCTGCGCTTCGTTTCCGGTTATCTTTACCGTATGACCCAGGTATGATAATTCCGATTTCCCGAAATGGCACTTGTCGGTGGAGCTGGTTAACCCGTGTAGTGCCAATCTTTCGAAAATGAGTTTGAGATGTTGTATGTGTTCCTCCCAGGTGTGAGAGAAGATTATGATATCGTCCAGGTAGACTACACAGAATTGATTGATGTACCCGACGAGGACTTCTAGACTCATGAGCTTCTGGAAGGTGTTCGGGGCGTTTTTTAACCCGAAAGGCATGACCCTGAATTGATATGTTCCACCGTCGGGGGTGGTGAACGCCGTTAATTTCTTCGCTGTATGGTCCATCGGAATTCGCCAGTAACCGCTCTTCAGGTCTATCGTTGAGAAAACTTCGGCCGTTCCCAGCACTTTCAGGGAGTCCTGAATCCGGGGTTTAGGTTGGATGACATCCTCGGTGATCGCATTGAGACGTCGATAGTCCACGCAAAAACGCGGGCTCCCATCCTTCTTCGTGACGATCACGATGGGTGAACTGTATGGTGACGTGCAAGGTTCGATGATCCCGTCGGCCAACATGGCTTCTACTTGCTCTTTGATTATTTTTTGCTTTGTATCTGAGTATCTATATGGGGGAACCCGGAACGGTTTATCAGAGGTTAATTTAATTTCGTTCTTCGCACTTTGGGTCTGGGCCAGGTGGCCATTCGGCTGGAAGATAGCTGCGTGGCGGAGCACGCATGCATGGAAAATGGGCAGCCATTCCGGAGGGAATGATTGTTGCAATGATTTGAGCTCTACCGAGGGAGAAGTCCTCGTAGGTACTGGTGCGTTAATTAACCGCGTGGAAAAACGCTCCGTTTTTCCGAGGTACAGGATCCCTGTCCCCCAGTCAGTGACTGCGCCCTGCTGTACGAGCCATGGATACCCTAGGATGAGGGGTTCCCGGGCCTCTGGAGCAACCCAGGCTTTTATGTGTATCGCATGTCCCTGTATCTTAATTGGGAATTCGGTTTCGCCGGTTAGAGGCATCCGGGTACCGTAACTTGCTAGTTCCGCGTTCACTTTTTCCTGTGTTATGTCAAGTTCGGGCGGTAGCATCTCCGGCCGGACGAAGCTGTGGCTGGCAAAACAGTCGATGGCTGCGCAGATTTCCTTGCCCGCCAGGCTGATCCATATGTGCGGTAGCTGACTATTGTTCTTCCTGATCTGAGTCACTCCTATTTGCGGTTGGCGGCAGGTGTCGGGATAGCTGCCGCCCTCTGGGAGTTCCCCGACGTCCTTGGTTGTTCGGCTCTCTTCCGTGCTAGAACGGGGCAATCTCGGTTGACGTGTCTCTCCGGGCAGTGTCAGCAGGATGGGAGGGACCTATCCTCCTTAGATTTTTCTGGTCTCACATTCGTCTCCTCGCGTCTCGGCTTGACGAAATTGGTAACGTCCGCAAGGTCGTATTCCGCCTCTATTGCCTTCGATAGCAGAGAGGAGAGCGTCACGGGATTTGACGACCTTACTGCCATTCGTATGCTCGGTTTCAGCAGCTCGAGTAAGGTGGCTTTGGGCTCAGCTGGTTGGATTCGTTGGTATAGCAAAGATTTTTGCTGTAGGAAAAGGCCTGCACCCTCCTTCTCTCCTTGCTTTCGAGAGAAGAGTTGCCCATTTAATCGTGAGATGATTGCGGGGGTGTCGTATCGGTTTCGTAGAAGCTCATGGAATTTCTCCCAGTCGAAGTCCAAGGGTTGGTAGAGACTCCACCATTTCTCCGCGTCCCCTCTCAATCCTCCAGCGGCGGTGTGTGTCCGGGATCCAAACGGGACGCGATTTCTTTGGAAGTACTCTTCGCATTTCTGGAGAAACCGTTTGGGATCTTCGTGATCCAATCCGCTGTACGTCGGCATAGGAGGCCGAGGGATTGCCTGAAGGGCCTGCAAGAAATTTTCCCAACCCAATGGGACTACGGGATTGGGCGGGATTTCTTCTTGTCGATGTAATGGGGGAGGTGGGTCCCGTCCCTGAGGAAGACCGTCGTTTACTACGTTATTTAATGGATCATCCATCTTAGTGATACTACTGAGGGATGAGTTTCGCAAATGAACAGATCTTGCGGGTGATAAATCGTTATTGGGCACCACCGGGTGTTTCTCCACTCCCGGAAGTGGGGTTTTAGCGTTAGCTAATCTTTGAGAAACCCGGACAGGGGTTCGTTGAGTTAAAGGTTTACGCGGCCGGCCTTTAAGTTTACTTGGCGTATGTTTGAGAAGCATTTAGCTCAGGCGGTGGGGAAGAAGTGAGTTCGTGAGAAAATGGTTGACTTGAAAGCCCTACGTTGGGCGCCAAATATTGTTGTGTAACAATATGCGGTAATGGGGTAAATAATAGTTGTGCAATGTCGGTAGTTAAATACAGCAGTTTATTTATGCGAGTAGATGATATCGTTGGAAAAGAATTAGAAACAAAAAATTATATAGTGAGACCACGTAAGTCTACAGACGTGGCCACTTGGTCGGAGGACCCTCTATGTTAGGACGGCTTCCCCGGGGAGGGGCGTGAGGTCCCAAAACAAAAGAAAACCTGATAAAACTGGGGTGATAAAAAATAAGGAGGTAAGTGGAGAGGAACTAAACTAAAAGGAAAAACAGGTCCGCTCTCTGGCGGTGCGAAAATAAGAAACGGATTACGAGCGTTTGCGCTGAGCACTTTATACAGCGCTTCCGGTGAACACTTTAGACAGCGTATGCGGTGAACACTTTAGACAGCGTATCCGACGAGCCACTTTAGTCAGCGGCTTAGCACTTTAGTCAGCGCTGGCAGAATGCGACTCAGGTGGCTTTTGCTTCGCCTTTTATACCCGCGAGAGCCCTGCGGCGGCTCGAAGAGCGGCGAAGCAGCCAGGTTCAGGCCTAGGAGCCTGCGGGCCCCCGGGCGATAGAAGTGAATAAATTTCGGGCAACGCCGCCTATCGGATTACTCCTGCGGCTATTTATTACTTCGGGATCTACCTTACCGCCGGGCGATACGCGCACGTACGGTAAGTAGTATGCAAGTGTCGGTACCCCTCAATCCTTGAGGGAAAGTGTTATGTCCGTTGGATCGAGGTAACAATGATGGAGACAAGCCAGTTAGAAGTAATTAATATATATTCTATCACAATGTATACAAGGAGCGTACGGTGTCGTGGATCGTCGCATGGCGAGTGCTGGTCGGCGCCGGTACGCCAGAGCGCCGGGACACGAGCCCGCGGTACACGAGCTCGACCGCAGGCTCGGTCTGAGCGTGCGCAGTAACTTGCGCGGGCATACGAATGTCGCGTATGCAGCATCTCTCCCCATTTAAGTGTGGCTCAAGGTAATCCGTCGTGGACGGAACTTTCCAAGAGCGACTCGTTGTAACGGTTTGCACTGTTTTTAACGCACATTCGTTTTGGACGCACTCTTCTTCCGACGTTATTGTCAAGCGTGGTTTCCGCCGTCTGTAGATCGTCGTTGGCGGACGTCTCCGCGGCCTCATGATCGAGTAACAACAATCGTTTATTTCGTATATTTTTTTCTGCTATTTCCGGAAGCTCGAGCGCTTCCGGGATTTCCACAAGTTGATCGATATGCTTCCGGTGGTGTATTCCTGTTCTAGCTTCTTGAACTTCGTACATACGTGATCCGATTGTATTAATCACTCGTCCAATAATCCATTTTGGTCCTGATGATCGATAGTTCCGCATACGTATTTTCGCACCGATCGGTATCGAGCGTAACCCTTTCGGCTTTTCAATGTGTTCCGAGTCTTTGGATTTTTTTGAGCTCACATTAGTTGTTGGAGCCATGCAATCCAATACTGTCCTTAACTTTCTACCGAACATGAGTTCAGCTGGCGCTTTTCTGGTAGAAAATGCCGGAGTATTGTGCTGTCTGATCAGGAACCGTGCGAGACTCTTATCCCAATCAGTCATATCAAGTTTTTTCAGAGCATTTTTTGTTGACTGGACCATCCGTTCTGCCTGGCCATTTGATTGAGGAGTATACGGTGCAATGTACTTGTACTTAATTCCATTTCTATTGAGGAAAGTTTGAATTTTTTCCGAAGTAAAGGCAGTGTCATTGTCCGAGACGAGGGTGTCGGGAATTCCGAATGTCGCGAATAAGCGACGTAATTCTCGAACGACGGTCTCCGAATCCATCGAAGCTATACGCCTTGCCTCCAGCCATTTTGTGTGTGCGTCAACGATTAGTAGGAATTTCCGCCCATGAAAAGGACCCGCGAAATCCATATGGAGTCTTGACCATGGTTTATTTGGTGGATCCCAATTGGAGAACGGCGCTTTCGGCGGCATGTGCTGTGCCTCGATGCAGCGATCGCACTAACACCTCTATATCGTCGTCAATTCCCGGCCACCAGACATAAGAACGGGCGTTCTGCTTCGTACCTACAATCCCTGGATGGTTCGCGTGCAAAATTTGTAGCACCTCCTTCTGCAATTTGCTGGGAATTATAATTCTTTGTCCGTACACGAGACAGTCCTGGTCGATCGTGATTTTGTCACGCAGATTCCAAAATTTTTTGAGCTTAGTGTTTAATGATTTCGGCCATCCTGCGGCGGTCCATTTTAGAACGTATTTCAAAATTGCGTCTTTGCGAGTTTCTGTTGCTATTTCTTTAGCTCGGATCGGGTCGCGCGTCGAACCGTCGATCATGAAGGCGTTCCCATGATCTTCATCGGAGATCTCCGTGCCACGATCTGTCGGAAAACGGGACAGCATGTCCACATTGGAATGTTTTTTCCCATTGCGGTGAATTAAGTTGAAATCGTAGGCGGCCAACGTGACCGCGTAGCGATTCAGTTTTTCCGAAATGATCTCCGGAGTTGGTTTCCGTGGGTTAAAAATTCCCAGGAGAGGTTTGTGATCGGTCACAAGTGTAAATTTTCGTCCCGCTAAATATTGATGAAAATGTTTTACCCCTTCCAAGAGCGCAAGGGCTTCCCTGTCAAGCTGCGAATATTTTCTTTGTAATTTGCTTAGTGTCCTCGAGTGGAATGCCACCGGCTTCTCCAATCCATCCGGTGTTACATTCGCCAAAATCGCCCCAATGCCGAACGGTGAAGCGTCAGCCGCGAGGATAATCGGTCTCTCCGAGTCGAAGTGTGCGAGAATCGGCGCCGAGACAAGTTTTTGCTTTAATTTCTGGAATGCACGTTGACATTCCTCGCTCCAGTTCCACTCTGAATTATCATCAAGCAGGCGGTGTAGTGGCTCAGAGATATCTGCACGATTCTCGATACATCTTCCGTAAAAGTTGATTCCACCCAGGAAAACCTGCAGACTCTTCTTATCCCTGGGCGCGGTAATTTTAACAATAGCATCGATTTTTTCTTTAAGCGGCTTGATACCCATGCCGCTGATTAAGTAGCCAAGGAATTCCATTGATTTTTGACCAAATACGCATTTTTTTATGTTTATGCATAAATTTGCATCGTGCAGCCTCCGCATAACCTCGTACAGACGTTCGTCGTGTTCCGCAGTAGTCTTCCCTTGGATCTTGATATTATCAAGATAAATTTGGATTCCTTGAATTCCTTGTAGTCGAGTAACCATGAATTTTTGGAATATCCAGGGTGCCGCGTTGATTCCATCGAGCAAACGGAGAACTTCGAATAATCCGATTGGAGTACTAATGGTAAGGATTCGAGCAGTAGCGTCGTCAACACGAAGTTGTTTGTATGCGTCGGTTAGATCGATCTGTGAAAAGATTTCTCCCCCGTTCAAAGTAGCGAGGGCCTCGTCAACTGTCGGAATTGGGTACTCCGAGCTTTTCACGTGTGGATTTATAGTGATTTTATAATCACCGACGACTCGGATGCTGCCATTTTTTTTCTTGACGAACAAAGCCGGGGTAGCCCAATCCGACTGATCCACAGGTCTCAGCATTCCCTGGCTTACCATATTATGCAGTGCTCTGTGAATACTTTCTGTGAGGGCCTGTGGAATTCGACGTGCTTTATAAAATTTTGGAGTCACCCCCTCGTTCATTTCGATGTGGATGGGTGTGCCTTTATGCCCCGACAGTTGCGAGGAGCGAAGATCCGGGAACTCTTCAAGCATACCGACGTAACGATCCAATGTCGTTAATAAAATCGGCTGAACCCCAGTTACTTTGATATTTAATTTTTTGAACCAATTTCTTCCCAGTAGGTTCGGTCCCTGCGTTTCATCGATTACGACGACCGGCAAGAGACCTTTGAAACTTTTATACTCCACCTCGACGTTTGCAACTCCCATTATTTTCATCGGTCTGTTACCGTACGCCCTTAATTCCACAGAATCCACCCATATTGGTTTTTCTTCAGGCCAAATTTCGTGAAACGTTAGTTTATTTATTAGCGTCATTTTGGCGCCGTTGTCAACCTCCATGGCGATCTTTTTGGAGTTCAGTCTGACATAAGTTAAATCTGCCTTCGAACTGTCGATCGTTCGTACGCTCGAAATATTATAAATAAAAGAATCATCGTCACTGCTAGCAGGCTCAATTCGGGCGTGTACGTTGTGAGTCTGCTTCGGATGTTTTCGTTCGGCGTTAGTCGGTTTTTCCTTCTGATCCGACTTCTTCATCCGGCATGCTCTGTCGATGTGTCCGGTTTTGTTGCAGAATTTGCAGGTAGCTTGTTTGAAGTAGCATTTGTCTTGAGTGTGGTTTTTTCCATCGCATCTGAAACAAGGTTTGTTATTCTCAAGGTTATTTTTGGCGGTACCCTGATTCTTAAATTGTTTTTTCTTTTGATAAACTTTTTGAATAGAGTTATCTCCGTTTTTTAACAGTTTTTGTTGGAGCTCCGCCGATTCTACACTGCACGCAATCTCAATCGCCTTGTCGATGGTCAGTCCATCTTTATTCGTCGGACTGACGGATTCTTCATGACGTCTGCAGAGGTATCTCTGCAATTCTCCGTCTTTGATTCCGGCCACGAACCGATCCCGTAACATAATGTCGAGTGGGAGTTTTTCCTCCGCTCCCCCGAACTTGCAATCCTGGGCAAGCTTGTGTAGTTCTCGCACGAAATCTTTCAACGATTCTCCCGTTTGTTGGTCACGCTTGTTGAATTTCACTCGACCTAGTAACTCATTTATGGGTTTACCAAAGTGTGCGGAACATTTCTCTAATAAAGTCTTATAATCTACTTCTTTAGGCACGGCGGGAGAGATTAGGGACTTTACGATCGAGTAAGATTTATCGCCGATCGCAGTGTACAAGGTACACCGTTTTTGTGAGTCAGTCGATATTTTATTCGCCTCGCAATAAAACTCGAAACGCTCTAACCACTCTTCCCATTTACCCGTAGTTGCGTTGAATTCGGAAAGCTTACCAATGGAAGCCATTATCGACGGTGTTGTACCCACGTTTTCAGGATCACGTGTATCCCGTACTTTTTGTTGAATATCTTCACCTTCTGCAACGCTGGTTTCCTCTTCGTTGCTTCCCGTATCGTGGAACTCGTCGGAATCATCAAGTTTGATGGTTATCAGCGGTTTTTTCACCGGGTTTGACATGCCCCCATTGTACCGTATACTATTGTACCGGCCTTAACCTCTTTCCCCCGGGACGTGTGAATCGAAGTGTGTAGATTCTTTTCCTGTAATGTCTTTTTGCAAAAGATATTACAGGTAGTCCTCGTCGCCAATGTTATGTCCGTTGGATCGAGGTAACAATGATGGAGACAAGCCAGTTAGAAGTAATTAATATATATTCTATCACAATGTATACAAGGAGCGTACGGTGTCGTGGATCGTCGCATGGCGAGTGCTGGTCGGCGCCGGTACGCCAGAGCGCCGGGACCCGAGCCCGCGGTACACGAGCTCGACCGCAGGCTCGGTCTGAGCGTGCGCAGTAACTTGCGCGGGCATACGAATGTCGCGTATGCAGCAGAAAGTTAACCGGTAAGCTAGATATTAGATAATTTATAGTCCTTACGGGATTAATTCTAGGTACGCTAAACATTAGATAATTAATATTATTACAGGGATTATTTCCAGGTAAGACATAACCATTAGATACTTATCACTATTTAAAGGTAGGAGTTATTTACGGGCTTATTCTACATGGGATAATTAATAGGGTTTAAGGGATTATTTACAGGTTAGATAAATATTTGATAACTAACATTTGTTCTTTTGCGTTTTGTTTCAGGTGATAATTCGTTCGGGAAAAAGAAAGATCTTGGAATGTGCTGGTTGCACAACACTATAACAAACAAAAAGTACGAGAGTAAACATGTCAAAAATCAGAACAAAAACAATTCAATACAAGAAAATAAAGTCAACACTAAAAATAGGACAAAAATCGAAAACACCGATAAATTATCCGCAACACAGAAACGGAGACTACTCCCCCATTCTCGCCATCAACATCATATGGAGCGCCTCTTTGAACGCTCTTACCGTGGCCTTTTCCCGCATATCCAAGGGCAACGCATTCCACACCGAACACGCTGTCACCGCAAATGACCGCCGATCACACTTAGTCCGAAAGTGAGGCACCGTCACGTCCAACACATGCCTTTCCCACCTAGTCTCATGCAAGGCCCGAGGCAACTGACGCATGACAAGATACCGCAAGTACTGCGGCTCCCCATTGTACCGCACAGCATAAATGAGAGCCCCCAGAAAATATTCCCGCCGATCCACCACCTTTAACCACTTCAACGCCACATAGTGAGGCGTAATGTTAGCATCCCGTGGGACATTAAAAATAAAGCGCACACCTCGATTCAGCGCCCTCTGAAGCAGAAGGTCATGCTCTAGCGACATGTCTGTAAATAACAAACAGCAATAATCGACAAGCGGCAGTACCAATGACCGCACCAAGATACTGCGCGCATCACGAGGCAGCCGACTACGGCAAGCCCCCAACCGATGAACAATTCCATTAATCTTACAAGCCACCAAACGAACATACTCACTCCACGAAAGTGTCTCCGAGATAATAACTCCCAAACACCGCACCGAGGCCGAGAGAGGGACAACCTCCTGGTCCACGTAGATAGCTGGAAGGCCAGTACCCCGCAAGGTGTGCACATAGCGCGCCGGACCCAACAAAATCGCTTTTGTTTTCGCCGTATTAAGACGCAAGCCCAGCGTCCTCGCCCACGCACAAATCGCCTCAACATCCCGATTCAACCGCACAAAACCTGCATTCACATCCTCCGGAGAGAATGACAGGTACACCTGGAGATCATCCGCGTAGAAACTGTACTTGCAGCTCGTCGAGACACCCTCGAAGCTCCTCAGAAATACCGTGAACAACAGCGGGCCAAGCACAGACCCCTGCGGATCACCCGATCGAACAAATCCCCACGGCGAGCGGTTACCAGCCCTATCATACACCGATTGCATGCGCCCACTCGAGTACGAGGCAAACCACCGCACCGCAGCCGACTAAAAATTCAGCCGCACAAGTTCATGAAGTAACTGGTCGTGCCGCACGCAATCGAACGCCTTAGAAAAATTGAAAAGCAGCATGACCGTTACATGACGCCGGTCCACCGCCAAACGAACATCATCAACGATCCACAGCAACGCCGTCTGCGTACTGTGGAACCTCCTGTATGCCGACTGGTACCGATCCCGAAAACCCCCCACATCGAGGTATTCCGTAAGTCGCTGCGGCACTAACCGCTCAAGGACTTTCGATAAAAAGCAACGAAATAGGCCGATAATCAGCCGGTGATGCCGGTGCCGATACCTTCGGAATCGGGCACACAAGAGCCCGCTTCCACTCCGACGGGAAAAGCGAGCCACAGATCGAATTATTGAGCACATGGAGAACATGCACACTTATCCCCAGCATAGCAAGCCGAAGCATCCGTGCCGAGATACCGTTCACCCCAGACGCCTCCGAGGCAATAGCACCAACAGCAACTGCACGTTTTCGCTCAGTAATCAGTTTGATGCAAAACGCATCCTCTGCATCCACCAATGACACCCCCAGCCCCTCTTGCCGAGCGAGCGCATGGCCCGTTCTCAAAAACTCGTCATTGAGCGTATCCAATGGAAAGACCGGGTCATTTACGGCCCTTCCCGACGGCAACAAACCCAGCTCACGCACCTTTGCCCACATCTTTCGCGGATCCCTTGCTCCTGCCGCCCGAAAACTATCATGAAAATACACATCTCGGGCAGCTGCAACACGAGCTTTCACTTCATTACGCACAGCAACGCACTTTACATGTAGATGAGGCAGCCTCGTCTTTCTAAAAACCCTGCGAAGCCGATCCCTCCGCCGCATACACTCCACCAACTCTCCCGTAATCCAAGGCGCCGGCCGCCGCCTAACCGTAACCCGCCTGACTGGCGCAAACGCATCAAAAACACCCACGGTTGCCGAAGTTAAATAGGCCATCTTTTCGTCAACAGACTGCAACCGATAAAGCTGCGTCCAGTCATGCCCAGAGAGGACCTGCCGAACTTCCCCACCCTCAATACTGTTCAGAGACCGGCACGAGAACGTCGCAGTCTCTCGCACAGACGCAACGACATCATAAGTGACGTGAATCGAATCATGAGCAGAAAGGAAAGGCACCGGATACTGCCCATACGCGAAGATCTTCTCCTCACGATCAGCAATGCACAAATCAAGATGCGTACTCGAGGTCACAGTGTGATGAGTGGCATCATGCGGCACAAGATAAAACGCATTCGCTGCAATAAAATTGCGAAGGTGGTCCGAATCAAAAGACGTCACCCCCATATCGGGGTCACCATATCTTTACCCCCGACGGGTAAAGATAAATAAATGCTTTTACTTTTGGCTGTCCTATTTTTAGAGCCCAACAGCTCTTTCATCGACTTCCACATTTCTCGGGACTTGTTTTTGTTAGTATCTATGCTCCTTTCATAATAGTTTTTTTTCTTCACACGTATTTTTGCTACAACTGCATTTCGTGAGGCCTTGTACGTTCTCCAATCTTCCTCCGTATCCGTCTGCTTAGCCTTTTTACACGCACAATCTCTTGTTCTAGCTAATTCTTTTACTTCCTCGTCAATCCATTTTTTACCGTCCCATCTATTAGGCAATACTTTTTTTATTTTTGGTGCAATTCTGTCGATTGCCTCCATTATGCTGTGTATAACTTTTCTTGCAACCGTATTTATATCGTCACCATAGTCGATAGTTTTTAGATTGTCTTCCAATAAAGTGTCAAAGTGCTCTAGAGTAAATTCGCTATAGTCTCGTTTATAAAATGTAATATTTTCTGTTTTTTCGACCCTATTTAAACTATCAACCTTGATCATCACGATGCTATGGTCCGTAATTTTTGGTGCTTGCAATACTTCTGTTGTAATAAAGAAGTTCGAAAATACTAGATCGATAATAGTCTCTGATTCTCGAGTGGATCGTGTAGGCATATTCACGTATTGTTTTATCCCTAGACTTTTCATTTCCCTCTCCAGTCTTTTTGTATAATGGTTCGGCTTACTCATGTCAATATTAAAATCTCCAACGATAATTACGTGTCCCTTATCTACTAATTCTTCACATTGCTTAACAACTAATCCTATAAATTTTCCATCGCTCGTACTTAGCGAGTGGTACGCGTTCACAATTAATATATTTTCGTCCCTCGCAATACCGATTTTTATCACATTCAACCATACGACTAATATACTTTCGCTCTCATCCATTTCTATCTTTTCTGATACCCTATAATTAATTTCTTTCTTTATATAAGTCAAGACCCCTCCTGTATTATGATTTTTTGTGTCCGTTCTAACGACGTCGTAGTTCTCTAAGCTTATTTCTATTTCATTTACATCTTCGTGCACATGAGTCTCTGTTAGGCATATTATTTTCGGTTTTGTCTCATTAATAAAATTTTCTATTTCGTCTTTGTGTCTCAGGAAACCCTGCGCATTTAACAATACTATGTCTTTAGATAAGATTTTTCTTTCGTTTGTTTTATTTTTCGGGTAGAATTGCTCTAATTGCTAGCTGTCAATACATGATGTTCTTCTGAGCCCTGTTTATTATCCGTTTGTACGATTCGCATTCTCTATCAGTCACTTCGTGATTTACATTTATTCCAGTCAATTTAAACTCCTCTACCATCGAAACACAATTGATACACTTTTTGTTTTGTGCTACACATTCTTGCTCTTCATGATTTCCTGAACATTTTCTACATTTCACTCGTTTGCGACACTCTTTAGCATAGTGGTTATAGCCCCAACATTTAAAACATCTTATTACGCTTACATAGTCGAAAACCCGACATTTCTTCCATCCTATTTTCATTTTTCCCGACTCCACTGCTGTTTTATGGGTTCTAGGGTCCATTTCTAGGATCATAAATCCTTTTTTTCCTCTTTTCTAAACTTTTTTGATCACTCTAATCTTCCGATTTTCATTATTTTTGTCGTATTCGTTTTGTTTTACTATTTTATCGATGAATTTTACTTCATCAATTTCATTCAAGTTTTCTTCTATGTCGATTACTTTGATTTTCGGTAGTCTTTTTTTTGCGACTTTTACTGTATATTCTTGCCCAATTTGTTTTTCTATCTCTGCTGTTAATCTATCTTTATCCGAACCTTTCTCACAGTCTAAAATGATCGTACCTCTTTGCCCATTTCTCACACTATTGACACTGACCCCTATATTCATTATATCAACTGTCCTCTTAATCTGACCTAGCGTTTGCTTGTTTGATTGTTCCTGTTTTGGCGTTACGACAATTCTCTCTGTTCTCGCTCTCTTTGCCTTATCCGCGTACGATTCTCCTTTATAATTTTTGTTTTTACCCGTATGTTCTTCAGATTGCTCTGATTTGTTCTTTGGTAGCATAATTTGTTCAAGTACCGATTTCATACTACTATTGATTTGTTTCTTTATTTCCTCCACCTGACTCTGTACTCCTTCAAAGATTTCACGCTTAATGTCCTCGATGATCTCCTTTTTGCAATCATTTACGATCCTTTCAATAATGTCGGATTTTGATTCCGCCCCGATATCATTCAATTTTTCGCATATTTCATTGAGTTTACTATCCAAATTTTTCAAAGTTTGCTGATGATCTACATCGATTTCTTTGCGTAGTGTTTTTACACCATTATCTTCCATCTTCTTACTAACAATTGGACTATTTTGTTGTTTTTTTTGCGATCTTTCTTTTGGTATTATTTTGCCCTCACATTTCACAAGTTGATTTTCAGAATTATACGCTTTGTGCAGTCTAGCGCAGCTCTCATGAAAACTCTTGAGACAACGTTTACATTCGTATATCGTTTTGACTACTACTTTTCCACATCCACTACATTGTATCTTGTCTGTAGCCCTAGCTGCCACACTAGTATTTGCCATATAATACATTAAACAATATATAGAACGCGACGTATACGAAGGACAACAGCTTGGTAACCATGCGACCGATGAGATTCACGCTTTACCGCACGATCGTTGGCACACTTTTTTTTTACGCTCGTTAACGTTCGCTCGTTCTCCCTTATGCGGATCGTGCGTTATACTATCGTACGATCGAGAACGTATTCACAGGTCGATGAGATGAATGATTCAGTCGACCTTGCAGCGACGATATTGTTTCACTGCTGTTGTGGAATCTGACGGGATGATATAATCGCCAACGTCGACAAAACCTCAGACGTCAATAAGTTCACGATGGTGCTGTTGCCGAATCTCGCATGATGGCTTAACCACAAGTGTCGACATAACATTAAAGTAAACCATTTCACAACAGAGTTTTCGACGACGGGATGCAGTGAGACCGTTTTCTTATTATTGCAAGAGGATCTTGCAATTAGTGGCTTGCAATATATCTGAAACAATGACGCCCGTAGGCAAAATCAGGCACCTTGCATTCAAAGTAGAAGGATTGATGTGACAGACGTGTATCTACTCACAGAGAGAAAGAGAGAGAGAGAGAGAGAGAGAGAGAGAGAGAGAGAGAGAGAGAGAGAGAGAGAGAGGGAGAGCGAGAGAGAGAGAGAGAGAGAGAGAGAGAGAGAGAGAGAGAATAAATGAATGAATGAATAAATGAAATCATTTATTAGCTGGTAGCTATAGTGCATACATTGTAACACCGGTTTTTACCCGGATACCTTCGCCGCTCCTGCGCTGCGCGAGTTGGGCGCCAGCCGCCACAAGACGGCCCTGAAATTATTCCCCGGGGCGAACCGGGGCCGACTAAGGTTTTGCGACATCGCGGAGCGAAGGGGAACTCAACGGTAGCTCAGCCCTACGCGGGTAGAGGGGCGTAGGCCAATACGGTCCAATGATAACGACAGCAGCAAAATGATAGAAATCAATTTATTTCGCGGTCGGATAATCGTCCAACCGCGTTTATTAGAATATTTCGAGCGACCGAATTACAATAATTGTTACCATGCGCGGGCTTCACCCGGCCAGAGAGTAAAGACAGCAATCGTGTATGAAACTTCGGTTGTTCGTGGTATAATTCGCATTCAATGCCGACAGTATTACAAAATCTTTCTAATGTCTCGAGAGGTTAATATACCATACAAGAAACATAAAGACAACAATTTACTGACTCGATTTTCTTCACAAATAACTGATCGACAAACGTACAGTACACTTTAATACCTTAGCCTATTCGCACTCCCTTTATTCACTCTATTCTACGAAATCACAGTACACTTTCGATACTCTACTCCAGGGTCCCGAACCGAATCTCGGCCCGACCTCTTACTTCAATAACTGACTATATTTTTCATCAAATCTTCATTACAGCCCTATCTTAATCGTTCTAACCATTTTCTCTACTCACCACACACGCGACAGCAAACCTTACTTTTACCCTGGAGTGGGCCCTTCTCGTCCGCACACTCACCTCCGACAGCACGCGTTAAGGCGTATGATAACTGATTCTACGTAAGCTGACTGATAGCCCGTACCAACTCAAAATGAGCGGTCCGGTCGAGAACGTAGTAGCCTGCCGGCCACGAGGCCGGAGCAGGTATGCGACAACCCTGAACGATAGCCAACGGAGTATTTACTCCGAGAATTTTGATAATTTGATCCGGAATCCAACTCTGAATCGATTTGCTTGGCGCAAGCACGGGCTACTTAACTCACGACACACCGGGCCTGGTCTCGCTGATGTTCGCTTCCTTTTCGGGAGATGTGGTGTAGTAGTTCGCTGTAATGGTCCACCACCGACGAAAGCTGGACGAGAAGAGAGCGACTCAAGGCTCGCCGTGCGGGACCTCGTCCAAGTGATCCCCACCTCGAGTCGACGGCTCGGCTGAGACGTGCTCACTCTCTCGGCGACGCTGAACGTTGGCTTGCTCCACAGATCCGCCGCCTCTTTATAAGGTAAAATGTCGACAACAATGGTATACTCGGGATCCCGATCTCGTCCTTATCGACCGACGGCTATGGATCCCGCAGTTGGGCGATAGCGTGACAAATGCCCCTCAGGTGCTTGTGGGCAGCAATTTGAATCTCGCCTCCGCCTGCGGTGTTAGACACCCGGCCCATGCTGCGTCTCCGCGATACAGCAGCGGAGAGTCGACAGCATCCTGTCCTCTAGACTTCCCCCGGTGGTCGGTGGAGCGGAGGGTATCAGGGGTGGCTCCGAGATGTTTAATCTTCTTATCTGAACTGGGTAACGGGCCTTACGGCAACCGCCGATACCCGGGCGGCACGAGGCAGATGCGTGGACCCTCAATTTCGGCCCACCGCAGCTCCTGGCTCAAAGTTCGGATCTTCGGGGCCAGGGAATGCTCCGTCCTTGAATTCGACCGCTGATGGCATTCCCTCCATCAGACGGTAAGGCATTCTGCACACCGATCCCGGTCGCCTCACTTCCGGGAGGTTATGTCGTTCGTCGATGGGAGCAAGAACGACGTACGACAGCGGTTGTCGAACGAAACCTCTCGATTCTCCGATGTATGCGATGACTCGGATCAGGTGTGCGTGAAATACAAAAATTAACGCCAAAATATAACAACTATTCTAATTAATAATGGGTTCTGAATAAATTTTTTTAATATTTCTACGGCTGCCGAAGGGAGGGTCGGCGGTGGACAGCTGACAGCGTGGGTTTGAGAGCGCTAAAGCGCAGTAACGGGGTGCTTCGAAAAGCACCATGTTACAACATGCATCTGTATACAATTACAATTCGACTTGTGTCAGATAGTTTTTTAAATTTCGTCGAAACTTATTTACATTGTCTTCTATATTTCTTCATTCCACTGGTAACGCATTAAAAATTTTTTGTCCTTCGTAAAATAGCATTTTTTGCCCCGTTCTTGTTGTTCTTAATTCTATTCGTATCTCATTTCTTTGCCTTGTATTGTACTTGTGGCGGTCACCCACTTTCTTATTTTTACAGCTCAATCCACCTGCCCTATTGCCGTTTACACATTTATATGTAAATATACATACACTGTATTTTATTCGTTTTCCGGCATCCATGATTCCCAAAACACTTCTCATTTGTTCGCATGGAGTCTACACTGAACATTTTAAAACAGTTCTCATTTACCTGTTTTGACAAATTTGCAGTTTTTCAACTCCCGATTTGTTTAGTCCTATTAATAATGTTGACCAAATTCTAGATGCGGAGCGACGATTGCCTTATATAATACGCTTCTTACATAAACTGTTGAATCCGCATCTACTCGTCTTATACATTCCGTTTTCGCGCTCATTTTCCTAAAAATCTGTTGTACATGCGGTTTTAAAGATAGAACGTTATCAAGCATCACCCCTAAATATCTGTGTCCATTCACTTGCTGTAATTTTTCATCCGGAACTCTTATATCGCAATTACTTTCCCTACTGTATCTTATACTTCTTATCAATATGGATTTACCCTTCCCCCCATTTAACTTTAGCTTATTCGCACACAACCACACATACGTTTTTTCCAGTTGTTTATTTATCACATATTCAATGCTATCTAATCTCCAGTTTTCATAATATACAATTGTATCATAGGCAAACATCTTGATTTTCCATCCAAGTACTCCGTATTCACTATGTCGTTAATATATACATATAGTATGAACAGGAGAGGACCAAGAACTGAATCTTGAGGCACTCCATTTCACTTCTTTCGTTTCCGATGTTACATTATTATAGTTAACTTTCTGCAATCTGTTACTTATATAATCTTGAATCCTGGATATGACAGTATCTTTAAAGCCATAGAATTCTAATTTTCCCATACTAATCGCACATTTCCATTCCGTTATCACACTTTGAAGAGCTGTTTCACACGAATAACTGCTTCTAAATCCCGATTGGCAATTCAAGATAATATTATTCTCCGCACAGTACTTGTCAAGTTGCATTTTCACAACGGTTTCCAGAACTTTCTCATAAACGGTAAGCACATTAATAGGCCTTAGATTCTTTGCTTCGATCGTTCCTATTATTTTAGCTATTGGCACTACTGTCGAGCATTTCCACTTTGATGGGAATATACCCTGCTCAAGCGACATATTAATGATTTTGGGCAATATTGCACGTATTGTTTTATAGCCCGATTATAATACTATTGTACTAATCCCTTCTTCAGTACCTATCTTCTTTTTTAGCTTTGTAATAACTTTTTCCAGTTCACCATCTGTAACTTCTGTAAAACTACTCATTTCGCAATCTAAATTATTTTGTAACGTGTCACGGAACGATGAGTGTACTGTTTTGATTGACTCTACAATTTCAACAATACTATCGATAAAGAATACATTCAAGTTATTCGCTATTTCTACATTATTTACATACTTTCTTCCATTTATTACTATTCCTTCTTCCAGAGAGAGAGAGAGCGAGAAAGCAAGTGAGTGCGAGAGCGACAGAGCGAGAGAGCGAGAGAGCGAGAGATTGATTGATTGATTGATTGGTGTTTATTATGCCATAGTAGGACTTTAGGCAATACAGAATAACAAAAGATAAATCATATAAAAATGGTAACAAAAAATAATATAAAGATCATGTGAAAAAGGTAACAAAATAAAAATAAAAATGAAATAAACTAAAATAAACTTAAACTAAATGAAGATAAATTGCTTGAAATCGAAGCACAATAGAAATAAAAATAAAAATTACATCTGAGAATTAAAATAAACAAAAATATAAAGATCATATAAAAATGGTAACAAAAATAAGAATAAAAAGCTAACCTAGCTAAAGTTATTCACCTAGCGCAAATTAGATCAAATTAAGTAGATAAGTAGGGGGGAACAGAAAGCAACACGCCGAATAGGATACTAGTTAACGTCTAGCTCAAAAAGATACGAACGAAGCAACGGTTTGAACACATCAATACGTGCAGTGGACGCAATGTTAACAGGAAGTGAATTCCAGAACATGGCTCCCGCTAAGTAAAATGATTTCCTGTAAGTTTCGGTTCTATGATTGCTGACCACAAAGCTGTGAGAAATGGCGAGTCGAGAGGAGCGCTGTTACGTCCCTGCGTTTAATCTATATTTAAATGTTAACGTGCAAAAGTTAAAAAGACTTATTTTTGAATTTTTAAAACAATATCTATCTTAAAAAACTTCAAGACCGAGCCGCGTACGAACGATGTCGTGATGACTCAGTCATCCCAAAACAGGCGATGCCTAGTTTAAAATAATGCCCGATGAGCGACAGCACCTCCCGATGCAGCAATCGCTGCATAGGCCCGTTCCCCTTCTTCACCACTCCTGAACCGAATATTCATGCCGCGCTTTACCCCACTCTTCCTCACCGGTTAGGAGCCACGCGCCTAACCGCCGGGTTATGGGTCTTCTTCCAGCAACAAGCCACCTGCTTGATGAAGACGGTTTTCTCTCTCTCTATGTTTTTTCCTATAGATCTGAGTCGAACTTCTCGAATGTTCACCCCTTTTTCCCCAATATCAGACCCCTTTTTCCGATCTATTTTTAGGTTTTTACGACACCACGCCTACAGAAAATGGTATATAAACCCAGGGTTTTCACCATAAAGTGTCTCAGTCTTAAAATGTAATACGTCCACGACAGTTGTCTTCGCGACGCGAATAAGTACCGTTACTCTGCCCGAACGGACTTAGAATATTTTTGTGTCCACCGATTTTTATTTCGGTTTGGACTTAGAATCGTTTTCGCGTCCGGACTTCTCTTTGCGTCCACCGTATCATCTACGGTTGGGACTTAGACTCGTTTACGCGTGCAGTCGTAGATTCTTTCGAAACCACCTGACTCTTTGTACAGTCAGGTAGAGTTGAGTAATATTGAAATATAAATTTAACCGCGTGACTAAAAATACTTACAAATTAAATAAATTGAGAACCAATAAATAAATACGTCCGCGACCAAGAGTCTGCGATTGACAAGAATAAATAAATAACTTAAAGTCCGCGAGTTCCTGAATAAGCTGTAGACCACGAAGTCCAGCCTTGAAGAATTAATAAACGAAATAAACAAATAAATAAACTAAATAATGAAGAATAAATATATCAACGACCAAGAGTCCGCGATTAACGGCAATTGATAAATAACAAAAATCCGCGATTGATAAATATTAAATAAATAAAGAATAATCAAGGACCAAGTGTCCTCATAAATAAATAAATACATACGCTTAAGAGACCGTAGAGTCCAGCGTAGAATCTAAATAATTAAAGCCTAAAGGAGGGCAATTGAGATAACCGAAAACGAGATAATACGCCCACAATCTTAAATAAGATTTAACCCGATCGACAATAGACATTAAAACAATAATTATAACAACGCTTTCAACCTGACATTTTGTGCGCCTACGAACATCGTGAAACTGTGAACTGTGTAACAATTAATGTTAACCAAGCTGAACTGTATACCGAAACATCTTACACGTAAAAATACAAAAGATTGTGTGTGCGTCCCAAATCTAACATTCCGAACTTTCTTTCGACCAACCTGCCCCTTTACAGTAGAAAAGTAACACTAGAGGTCGAAGGACGAGTAACTGCAACAACAATCATCCGCAGCCATCCAGACCGCACCACCGACAAGGGACGACAAGTAAAAACCAAGAGGTTCATACATTTCGATCGTGATTAGGCTAGATCTCGGTCCCCGAGTAAAGGCGTAAAAACCTGACTCAAAAGCAAGATTAAAAGCTGGGTTACGTCTGAGCGGATATTTTATTATATTCGTAGTTAGGACGTAACAGCGCCTCATTTCATCGTTCGGTCTGCGGAAAGTTTCAGAGACATAACCGGGCGACAAGTTGTTGTATTCTTTGAAAATTGCAATGCCGAGGAAGTATAGTCTTCTACTTTTGACTGAAAGCCAGAAAAGACGACGACGGTAGGGAGTGATATGCTCATCGCGTTTCAAGCCGTGAATGAACCTTACTGCACAGTTGCTGAGTTTTTGAAGCTTAGTATTTAGCTCGTCTGTAAGACCATTATAGACGAGGCAGCAATAATCAAGAAGCGGCCAAATGAGGGTGGGCACTAGTTTTATGCGAAGTTCGAGTGTCAACGAATTTTTGTGATGCTTTAGCTTATATAGGGCTAAATGTACTTTCTTAGTGACATCAGCGACATGACTATCTCAAGAGAAATTTGAACTTAGAAGCACTCCAAGGTTACGCGCTTCAGCAACATACGGAATTAAAGTACCATCAACTGATATCTTTGGTAAATCGTCAAAGTTTAATTGACTTGTATACGATTTGCTTCCAAAAATTAATACCTTTGACTTGGTTACGTTCAGAGTTAATTTGTTTGAAACAGCAAATTGCGAAATCACGTTTACGTCGTGGGCTATGAGTTTAAGACCTAAATTGAGTTGACTCAGAGGGCAAGAGAGGTATATCTGTGGGTCATCAGCAAAGATCATATGCTGAGAGTAACGAAGGGAGGAACTGATGTCGTTGATGAGGAAAGAAAACAAGAGTGGACCAAGGACAGAGCCTTGAGGTACTCCAGAAGTGGTTGAAAACCAGGTGGAGCAATTGCCTTCAGGGTCAATGACTGCTTGTGTGCGTCCAGTTAGGTAGGGAAAAATCCATCGGAGTGCATGATCGGAAAATCCTAATTTCCTGAGCTTAACAAGGAGACGAGTATGATCAACGGTGTCGAAAGCTTTGCTAAAATCAAAGGGAACTAAGATAGTAACATTACGATCATCAATCCCACGATTGATATCTTGAAAAATACGTAGGAGAGCATTCTGAGTCGAGAAAGATTTGCGGTAGCCAGACTGACGTCTGTCAAGAATTTGATGAGCATCAAGGAATGCGATTATTTGCGAATGGATGATACGTTCAAATATTTTCGAACCCTCACTTTAATTCGCAATAGGCCTCGTGGCAGACGGTGAAGCAGGAGTTTTGACTTTCGATAGTGGTCGTATAAAAGCCCGTTTCCATTCACAAGGAAAGTAATCATAGGTAAGAGAGGCATTAAAAAGATGAGTGAGAAATGTGCCTCTGAGACTTTGAGCTTTGCTGATGGCAAATAGCGGCACTAGATCAGGGCCAGAAGAGAATAATGAAGAATTCGAAGATGAAGAGAGTGATGTTACAGAGTTCAGTGAGATGGGGGAGAAACTATATTGAGGTTCAAGAGGTGAGAGAGAATTCACGATATTAATGAGATCAAAAGTAGAGCAGGCTGGTGAGAAATTCGAGATGGAGGCATAATGGGAATTAAGTTCCTCAGGAGAAAAGAAATTGAACGCAGACGGCAGAGAAGATTGCGTAAGACCGAGATTGGCAAGCTCGCGCCATAGTTTGGAGGGCTCAGTGATGCAAGATAATTTTTCAAGATGAAACTGTTCTTTAGAACCTTCTAAGTTCGAGCGTGAGCTTATTCCTGAAATGTCTATAAATCACGAAATCCAACAGGTTATTAGAGCGACGAGCAGCGTTAAAAAGGCGATTTTTTTTTTTATTTTTGCTTTCAAAGCGGAGGTGAGCCATGGTGCTGGGGGATTTTTTACTCGAAACATGAGCATCGGAGCATAAGCATCGAGTGACGAGGAGATGGCATTAATCATTTGCGATAAGGTTGTGTCAATGTCGGACGGCTTACTACATGTCAAGCAATCACTAACAAGATTCAAGTTAACGCTAGCGTAGAAATTTTCATCATTAAAACGTTGATAATTGCGTCGGACAATAATTCGGTCAAGAAAGGAGGGTGCTTCATACGAATATGAAAGTTCGATACAATCATGAACATCAATGAATGGAGATTCTGATTGCTTGAACGTGATAACTTTGTTCAAGCTATCTACAAGAAATACATCAAGCCAAGAGTTAGAATGTCCTGTATGAAATGTCGAATCGGACGGAACAATTTGAAGCGAGAGAAAAGAAGCTATGTCTTTGAGGTGATTAGATTCATAACTGTTTACTAAAAGATTGCAGTTCATATCGCCAGTTGAAATAATGTTTTTATAGTTGTGAGAAAATTTTAAGAGCTCATTGGCATAGTCACTCAGGTTTTGGCCCTTGGGCCTCCTGTACAAGACGGTAAATAGCAGTGGTTGCAAGTCTTTTCCTCGAACATTCAGTACTAAGAACTCAGGTGTATTAGAAAACAAGTTGGGTGACAACGCTAATATGCGTGCCACGATCGGCTCACGAATATAGCATGCCACTCCTCCGCCCTCCTTGCCCTCCCTGTCAACTCTGAGTATGTAATAGCCTTTAATACGCACTAGGTCGTCTGAAATATATGAGTGTAGCCAAGTCTCAGATATTGCAATAATATGAAAAAGATTAGATAAAATAAACGATTGGATCTACTCAAAATGAGCGAGCAAAGAATTTGCATTAAAATGAGCAATTTTTGAAAATTGTTTCGAAGTAGCAGTTTTGTTAAGGGAAATGCTTACCGACGAGAGTCATTCGATTTTCTCAAGATCAGCATCAGAGGAGATGACGAATGGAGGGTCACCATCTATTTTACGAACAAAAATCTGGCCATTGCGAGTCCAAACGTACTTATGTGACCGCTGCTTCGCTATATCCTTAGTCTTGCGTAACAAATTGTAAGCCGCGGTCGGAAGAACTTCATTAATATAAATGCGATTTCGATTCGAGTTCGAGCGTACATCGCCCACAGAGAGTTCGCGCTTTTTCCGCATCGACTTAATAATAAAATCTCGGATTTCACGTGATTTAAGAGCTACAATAACAGACCTACGTACACCAGATGCATTGTCGCTTACATCCGTATAAGAAGTCAGGTTGAAGCTCGCACTAGATGTAGCAGTACGATTATTCGAGTTCGGTTTCGGGGCGATATCGCGTATCTCGAGAATGTCGGATACAAGCTCCGGAATGCCCAACGCTTGAAAAACTCTTTCAACTAGCGATTTTGATGGTTCAGAGACAGTAGCCAACCCACCAATGATAATCTCGGGAACATAAAAAGCGGTGGATGACGATGTTGACGTACTATTCGAATTTAGTGATGAACGGAGTTGCTCGTATTGACTTTGGAGAGCAAAAATTCTATCAGCATGCTCAGAAACAACATTGTCAAGTTTCGTGAGAAAATACTTATTAGCCGAATTTTGATGTTCAATAAAGATCGTGAGTTTCTTATCGGATGCATCAAGTTTTGCAAGAACATTTTGATGTTTCAAATCGGATGCGTCGAGTTTAGCAAGAATATTTTGAAGCAAAGCGTTGGTGGATGACGTGTCAGTCTGGCTAAGACTAGTTTCGAACCAGAACTGTCCTCCTTGAGCCATATTAGATAAATTTGTTTTACAGCAGGGGTTGACGCTTCTATACGATAAATAATTTTTCGCACATCCGGGATGAAACGAGCAATAGCAAACAGGACACGTTTCAAAAATACCAGCAATACGCGATTTACATTTGTAACAGTTAGGATTCGACATTCGGTACTGTCGTACCTACCGAGAACATAAGTAAAAATGCGAGTAGTATATACGCTCTGTTTAACCTACTGAGCAAGAGACAAAAGGATCTATGTGAAGATGCGTTCTATTTTACCGACTGGGATAATACGATACTACAAGTAACTACAGTGGTATGACACGGTTTCGCTGACGTAATAAGACAAGATATGTTATAAATACCGACCACTCTAGCTATCGTCGATACTCAATGACGGAAGTCACATGGGCAGCAAATAGCAGCCAGGGCAGTACGAATGTGATGAGTAAGATGATTGGTCGATCGTAATTCATGAGAATTAACAAGTTGTGGAACGTGCAGCAGTGGTAAGATGGCTCCTGGTGAAATTTGAGTCGAAGACTGGTGATTATCGATTCTTGGTGAAATCGATAATAATCGATCACGGATATTAAAGCCATGCGATGCGACGTTGAGGGTTCCCCAAAAGGCCACGAGTGAAAGTGAGGTTAAGAAAGCATCTTCTACTTGTTTCAGATATAGAGTGGCAATCGCGCAGATATTAACAACATCCAATTATTATACGTGATAGCACTGTTTTTGCTTGCTATAACTGAAACAAAAAAAGCCCGCAGGCAGAAAGCGGCAGAGAAAATCTCAACGATTAAAGAGCCGAAAACAGAGAAACGTCACATTGTACTCACAGAGAGAGAGAGAGAGGAAGAGAAAGAGAGAGAAAGAACGAATGAATGAATAAAGCATTTATTATGCCCTGGAGCATCACTCCCTAAAGGCAACATATGTAGGTACATGAAGATAGCAAAAATAATAGTGAAATCAATAATAGATTAACAAGAGTTAACAAAAATAATAGTAAAATCAATAATAGATTAACAATAAGATATAGCAACAATAACAAGATAACATTACAATAAAATTTGAATAACAATAAGGTTACGCTGAGATATCAGCAATAATAAAAATAATAGTGAGATAAAGATGAATATAGAGGAAACAGCAAATATCAATATATGGGCGATTCTCATTTTTAGGGAATTTTGATGGGCTCCGCTCGTAGCTCCTCCATTTTTCAATTAAACTTATTTATCCTAAGTCTACAGTAAGGTTCCAATCGGGTTCTACCTGGGCACTCAAAATCAGCTTCCTCAAATAAATATTTCTTCGCCAAAAAGACCTCCAAATAGCCAAAATTCTCACTTGCCTGTGTGGCGATTCTCCAGATCGCAAGACTCAAGTGGAAATAACAACGTTCAACAAGTTCATTAGTCGAAAACACCACTAATATGGGAGTAAGAATAAATAAAACATTGCTATAGTTTATATAATAATTTCATAATTCCCTATTTTCATCATACTTTTCGTCATTGAATAGAGGGGACACGAATCCCTTCTCACTTCCCTGCGACCTGAAACACGTTTCAATCAGCGGGAAAAAAGTAAGCGCCGTTGCCATTATGCAATTAAATGTACGGAGTCAACGCTGAAGTAATCCCGCTCGCATTTCGATAAACTAACGAATAGGTGCGTCGTGACTGAGCTGTCATTACCGACTTTCGCGTGGGGGTCAGACGATTTCTCACTTGCCTGGTACGTATTTTCATAAAGATAATTATATAGTTTTGAAGATAATATTAATCAAAGTTGTTTAGTTAACTTGCATGAACTAATGGAGGACATTAAATTTGTTATCAAATATCGCATTTTTGTGTTTTTGACGAAAAACATCGGAAATCTTACTTTCCTGTGTCTCACTTTCCTGTGTCTACGAATGACACAGTCCTCCCATTCTTTCATTTATCAACCGATTGAGATGAAATTTGGTATGCAGACGTAGATTGATGACCCAAAAACAGAGTTGATAATTTTTTAGAAAAAAACCTTTTTTTAGACACCGTTTCCGTATATTGAAAGGTACAACCGAATTTTTTTCGCCTACCCCATTGGATGAGGTGTCTTTGAATAGGTCTCGAAAAATTCAACAAATGATGTTATCGGACCTTTTCATTTCAACCCTCCAGTCATGAGATATATATGCTTTTAAAGTCGATATCAGAGTGTCCCCTTCTCTAATTTCTAAGCTATCGATGCAAAAAATCTGAATAGATTCCAAAGTGTAACTTTTAATTCTTACATCAAATAAAAATGTTACTTAACCCAGTATCAAGAATAGGTTATGGAAAATTTAGAAATAACTCGTTCGGCTATGAAGTTCTATCATGTGCGTGTCCAATACGCTCTTGTCCAATTTTTTTCGAAGTACAATTCGATAATAAATTCCCTTACAGGAGTCAAAATGTCTAGACCGAAGAAGAAGTCTCGAAATAGAGAAGAAATATTAGAAACGAAGTGAGAAAATGAACGAAAACGTTACGCTAAAATTAAAAATGACCCGGAAAGGTTAGGCGCGTATAGAGAAAAGACGAAGCAAAAATATTCGAAGGCAAGAGCTACGGGAAAAATAAAAACAATATCTGAAATGACTACGGGTGAACAGCGACAGTGTAGGCGGTCAGGGCGAGCGCGATCTAATAAACACTACCAAAAAAGGTGCTGCTAAAAAAGCTATCTCAGATCTCATCATGGATAATACCCCGTCGAGTCCGTGTGATGAATCATTGATTTGTGATTCACCAAGACTGCAAAACCAATCCTCTAAAATTCATTTTGTGGGAAGTCTATCTGCAATACGGTCGACACGATCGAGCGTGGCTAGGCTTAAGTCAATCATACAGAGACGTAAACAAAACAAAGAAATAAAAAAGACAGACGAACATATTCTGGAACTCAAATCTGACTTGATGAAATATCGGAAGAAAATTACCAAATTAAAATACCAGAAAAGAAGGCTTAAAACGCAGCCAACATCCAAGTCACCGAACTCGGAAATGTCGCCAATGCATGGCTGAAAACCCAGTAACACGATCTGAAGTCGTGAAAAAAGCTTTATTTGGGGACATCATTGAACAGCAGATAACAGAAAACCTCACGAACCTCAAGACGAATCACGAGAAGAAAGTTGCCAAGAAATTGCTTTTTGGATCTGTGGTGAAAACCCGGAGAGTTTGGAAAATCAATAAGAAAGTGATAACGTATAAAAAATTATGGAACGCAGCGAAACGAAAAACGGAAAAAAAGTCAATACGTTATCTCAAAATGATAGCTCAAGGATTCCCAGATGGACAAGTCCAGTCGAGCGGGAGCAGGAAAAAAAGAATTTGTGACGAGAAAGAAAATAAAGAAGCGAAAGCGGTATACACTAGATACGCTGCGTAACTTAGACAAGGAATTTTTGAAGGTCGGAAACGCAGTAATCAGCTCTTCGCATTTCACAAGATTGAAACCATTTTGGATTGTGGCTCCAAAAGTAGACGATAGAGACACGTGCGTGTTTGCCGTACACAGCAACTTTCAACTAGTTGTGACGGCCCTACATAAGGCTAGAATCCTTAAAGTCTCGAGCTACCAAAATGTATTGGTAAAACTTTGCTGCGACCGTTATAGTGAATGTTGTCTGGAGGTAGCATGCGATAATTGCTCCACGAAGTCTATTCCGTTGTGGGGAGGAATTGACGAGGCAATGCCTGTCAAATATCATGAATGGAAAGCCACACGGGAGACAATAAAAGATCCAAAAACCCAGAAGAACAAGACAATCATCAAACAGAAAAAAAACACTTCGCAAACTTCGGCTCGGAACCTAGTTCAGAAATTGGAAAATGGGCTCGAAAAAATCTTCAAGCACAAAAAGAATATCGTACACCAATCAGTCTTTGAAAAATCTAAAGGAATCACTCACTGGAAAAGACGCAGTCGTGCACATGGATTTTTCAAACAATTATGCAACTAAGTACGGTGAAGAAATCCAATCTTTCCACTTTGGAGGGTCTCGGACTCAATTATCGCTTCATACTGTTGTTGTCTACCAACAAAAGTCTACAAAGTGCTACTGCACGGTTTCTACCAATTTGTCGCACAATATTCACGCTATCTGGGTCCATCTTCGACCTGTCTTGGAAGAACTCCCGGCAAACATCGAGAACATCTACTTCGCCAGCGATGGTCCAGTGACCCAATATCGGAACAAGGTCATGTTTTACGTATTGGCGTGTAAAATGACCGAAATGTGGTCTCAATTCATCAGCTGAACATGGAATTATCACGAAGCTGGCCACGGCAAGGGTGCGCCAGATCGCGTGGGTGCTACTTGCAAAAGAACAGCAGACCAAGTTGTGGCGTCGGGAGGTGACGTATGGAACTTAACACAGTTTTGCAGTACCAGTCAGGATCGATGCCCAAATACAACGCTGTTTACGGTAACTGACAGCGAAATTAAAGAAATGGAGAATTTTATTTCGAAGGAACAGCCAAGTTTAGTTCCATTCAAGGGCACTCTGCACGTCCACCAAGTGCAGGGAAATACATACTTTTCGCAGCGAGTCGTCATGAAAGCTGTTAGTTGTTTTTGCAGCAACGAGTGCGAGCACTTTCGATTGGACGTAGTAAAATATTCGAAAGCACGGCAAACTAACGTTAATGATGTTTTAGAAGAGTCAGACTCGGAAGAAAGTAATATCGAAAGCTCCAGCCCAATCAAACCCCCGGATACGACGAAGATAGATTATCCTGATGGGGTGCTTCATATGTTCGATTTGGTGATAGAACCTGAAGAACTGTTACCAGAAAAAGAAAAGAGGCAACGAAAAAAAAGAAACTTAAGATAAAATGTTAGATCAAATGAAGACGATCAGATTACAGAATCTAAGACTGAAAAGAAAAGTAGATCAAAGACAGAGTCCCAAAGTAAAAAACCAAACTCAAGTACCAAAGCAAAAGGAAAGGAAAAGAAAAGATACGAAAGTCAATCGGATGAATGTGCATGTATTATTTGTGGAAATTTACACAGAAAGGATACAACTAGACAAGAATGGATTCAGTGCATCATCTGTCGTCGATGGGCGCAAATAAATTGTATTGGCACCGATCCTACCTCGTTTACCTGTCCGGATTATTTGCCGGATAGTGAACTATAAACCATAACATTTGTGGATTTTCGTCTATTGTGATGTGTCCATTTTTGCTTCCTCATAAAGGAAGCTTTGTGACGGTCCGAAATTTTTTTTTCGAGATTTTGATGTCAATAGGTTCAGAATGTCCGAAAACATCCAGAAAACACATTCGGAAAAAATGTCCGGATGTATGTGTGTGTGTGTGTGTGTGTGTGTGTGTGTGTGCGTGCGTGCGTGCGTGCGTGCGTGCGTGCGTGCGTGCGTGCGTGCGTGCGTGCGTGCGTGCGTGCGTGCGTGCGTGCGTGCGTGCGTGCGTGCGTGCGTGCGTGCGTGCGTGCGTGCGTGCGTGCGTGCGTGCGTGCGTGCGTGCGTGCGTGCGTGCGTGCGTGCGTGCGTCCGTGCGTGCGTGCGTGCGTGCGTGCGTGCGTGCGTGCGTGCGTGCGTGCGTGCGTGCGTGCGTGCGTGCGTGCGTCCGTGCGTGCGTGCGTGCGTGCGTGCGTGCGTGCGTGCGTGCGTGCGTGCGTGCGTGCGTGCGTGCGTGCGTGCGTGCGTGCGTGCGTGCGTGCGTGCGTGCGTGCGTGAGTGCGTGCGTGCGTGTGAGTGTGCGTGCGTGCGTGCGTGCGTGCGTGCGTGCGTGCGTGCGTGCGTGCGTGCGTGCGTGCGTGTGAGTGTGAGTGCGTGCGTGCGTGCGTGCGTGCGTGCGTGTGAGTGTGAGTGCGTGCGTGCGTGTGAGTGTGAGTGTGAGTGTGAGTGTGAGTGTGATTGTGAGTGTGAGTGTGAGTGTGAGTGTGAGTGTGAGTGTGAGTGTGAGTGTGAGTGTGAGTGTGAGTGTGAGTGTGAGTGTGAGTGTGAGTGTGAGTGTGTGAGTGTGAGTGTGAGTGTGCGTGTGCGTGTGCGTGTGAGCGTGAGCGTGAGCGTGTGCGTGTGCGTGTGCGTGTGCGTGTGCGTGTGCGTGTGCGTGTGCGTGTGCGTGTGCGTGTGTGTGTGTGTGTGTGTGTGTGTGTGTGTGTGTGTGTGTGTATGTAACCACCCTCTAAAATTCAAACGTTCATAACTCGACAACGGTTTAAGCTACCGTACTCAAATTTTGCACACATGTGATGCCTACTAATATCTATGTAATCTGTAAATTTCGCAATTATCGACGCACTTGTTCGGCTTCGACAGCGTTTTGAATATTCCAAAAAATGTCTGTAGCCACGCTAGCGTCCGCAATTTTCGACATATTCAGCTAAATAGTTTTTTACAAATAGAATTGAGTACAAGGACGGTTGGTATTGCATTTAAGCCGAATCCATCAATAACTTTGATTTTATGATTTTTTGAATTTTCCAAAAAATCAATTTTTTTGCTCTATTTGTCGTTAACTTCAACCAATCAAACCATAATTCTCTGCAAGTATAGGATGTCATTGTGCTATGATACATATCAAATTTGGCCGAGATCGGCCGAACGGATCGAGTTCTAGAGCAATTAGAAATTTCTAAGTTCCAACCCTTGAAAATTCAAAACCACCGGACTGAACGTGCTAAAATTTATAGACGTTCATAAGCTGACGTTTACCTTTATTTGCGACAAAATTCGGTAGATATTGAATGACGCGTTTCAATTTTACAAATCTTTAACTTTTTATATTCGATCTAGTTTTAATAAACAGTAGATTAAACAAGCTGCTCTAAATGAATGGGAACTCGCAACGTATATGTAATATTATACATGTTGCAAGACATGTTAACACATCATGTATAACAATTTAAGAAGATAAGTCTCTCGATTCTGAGTTGAGAGGCATTTTCATTTGTGATATCATAATACGTTATAAAATGTTAGGTCACAATAATATCAATTTATTGTAATATTCATTATGGTTCTATTATACGATTTCACACAGCTATTGTCACTTGAGATTATGTATTTAAAATGAAGATGGTTAAAATTGTCTGATTATAATCGAATCACGAGCTTACCACTCGCTTGCAGTTATGATCGGAAATACCTTGAACATGCGAAGTCTGTCGACGTTAGAAACGCGATCGATACACATTCAATTATTTTCAACATCTCATTGACAGTTTCTCGTTTTGACATTAGCAGTGAGTTGATAGTGCATGATTTCCATCAAGAGACTGTGAATTTGAAAAACGTTAAGCTTTCGTTGCTGCTCACGATTGGATTGATTTTCGGGCAAATATACTCGGAATACTTTCGCTGCTGCTTACGATCGGATTGACTTTGACGATCGAAATACCGGATAAAACAAGGAAGTGGAATATTTCGTCGCTGTTTACGATCAGATTTGAGTAAATGCATAATAGAAATTTAACGAAGAATAAGGTATTGTGTTCGATTCATTCCCTCTTGAACATTTTTCGTGTGTTTCTATTTTCGGAAACCGGGGTTTTATGCATTTATGCATACTCGTCGGGACGGTTGAATCAGTTGTATCTGTTATTTAAACGCTGCAATTAGAAGATGTCCATTGTATCGCGGTTTCACATTTCTACAATGGAATAAATTTATCTCTTTTATCATCAAAAATATTCGCAAAGAATTATAGAACGTGTCATGAATTAATCCCAGGCTATGCAACTATTTAAATTTGCAAGTAAGAGATATTTCAAAATCTTTTACCATCTTACAATTTCCCCCCTTTCATGTTACACCTTTGACAAATGAGTGCACATGAAGTAGATCGATGCTTTTTCATACATTCCATTCCTTTCTCTCATACTCATACCTTATTATTTTATTGTGCGTCTTATAATTGAAATTGTTTTCGTCATTACTGAATCGTTTCTCGATTCTGGTTTTTTAAAAGTTTTATATACATTATTTACATTCGTTTGTCCTTTTGAAGTTTTATATGGGGCATTCCACATCAACACGACCACTTCGAAACCTTAATATCTTGAATTTTTTTGCAATCGACGTATGATATAGTACTCTTCAAACCAAAAATATTGATATTTATTAATTCATCGTGGCATGTATGGGGTCAAATTACAGGCAAATGCGATTTTTGCTTGTTTTTTCTCGCTGATTTTATTACATGGAAATAGTGTGTCGGAGCGAAAAATTGCTGAGAATCAATTTTGTGGTGTTTATTGCAAGGATAACGAAAAAAAAGTTGGAAGGCAAGATTTTATATTTTTCATGGAAAAAAACCAATTTTGAAAATATAAATCGATTTTTGGACGATTATGACATTTTTAAAAAATTTGAAATATTTTTTTTTTGGATTCCTCGAACTTTTTCCAAAAGGAGTACATCTCTCTCCAGATGGAGAAATTCAATCTAAAGGCTCAGCAAAAAAAAAAGAAAATGGGAAAAAAAAACAATTTATGCAAAATTTGAAATAAAAATGTTATATAATGCGAGTATATTTCTCAATATCTATTTACAAAATATTCGCACCTTTAAGCGATATAATAAGTCGTCTAAGATTCAAATATTGCAAATCAGAAATTTCTTCTGATTTTTTCCATGGTCGAATGTATTTTTCCTCGAGGCTGTCTTCCGCGACAGAAAATTTAGACTGTGTAGACTGTGTATCCCGAGGATACACAGTCCACGATGGTCGAGTTCTAAATCGGGCCGCTAGGCACGCTATTTTACTTTTTCCCTTTGCCAGATTCTTCCTTCTTTTTGAAATTCTAGGCTTCTTCAACAAAAGAGAATTTCTTCTCCAGCATACAATCTCGTGATGTAGGGATAAATACATGGTTTTTCCCATGGTATCCCGAAGATACACAGTCTACATTTTCTGTCACAGAAGACAGCCCCGAAGAAAAATACATTTAACCGTGGAAAAAATCAGAAGAAATTTCTGATTTGAAATATTTGAATCTTAGACGACTTATTATATCGCTTAAAGGTGCGAATATTTTGTAAATAGATATTGAGAAATATACTCGCATTATATAACATTTTTATTTCAAATTTTGCATAAATTGTTTTTTTTTCCAATTTTCTTTTTTTTTGCTGAGCCTTTAGATTGAATTTCTCCATCTGGAGAAAGATGTACTCCTTTTGGAAAAAGTTCGAGGAATCCAAAAAAAATATTTCAAATTTTTTAAAAATGTCATAATCGTCCAAAAATCGATTTATATTTTCAAAATTGGTTTTTTTCCATGAAAAATATAAAATCTTGCCTTCCAACTTTTTCTTTCGTTATCCTTGCAATAAACACCACAAAATTGATTCTTAGCAATTTTTCGCTCCGACACACTATTTCCATGTAATAAAATCAGCGAGAAAAAACAAGCAAAAATCGCATTTGCCTGTAATTTGACCCCCATACATGCCACCATGAATTAATAAATATTAATATTTTTTGTTTGAAGAGCACTATATCATACGTCGATTGCAAAAAAATTCAAGATATTAAGGTTTCGAAGTGGTCGTTTTGATGTGGAATGCCTCATATACATTATTTACATTCGTTTTAGTCCTTTTGAACTTTATATTCTTTCCATCTTACTTTTTCGGGAGCGAGTATCTGAATAGACTGGGCATTGATGAACAGTTTCTTTCAAACGTTAGATTTGTTCCTATCTTTCGTATAATATTTTCTGAGGTTCGAGCGATTATAAATACTGACTTCGATAGTTCTTCAGGATCAGCCAACATAAATGCATTTTCGCCTACTTGACGTGCCAACCTATAAGGTCCCTCGAAAAGATAGAAAAATTTCTTAATGGCGTGATCTAAAGCATTGGACAAATGTCGAACTCTTAGGAGAACGAGATCTCCTACTGTTAGAACCACTTTAGAAACGTGCTGTTGAGCCTTTTTTCGATTTTCGAAACTTCGCTTGAGATTTTCTTCGGCCATCGTGATCATATACTCGTGTGATTTTCGATTGCCTTTGGGAAAGTCGATCAATGCATTTTTTTTCTTGCACCGAGGTGCCAAAGTGCAACTCATGAGGTGAGATTCCCGTACTTTGGTGGACGGTTATATTTAATACTTTCTCAATATCCGAGACATAATCAATCCATTTCGTATGCTTATCCGCGCAGAGCGTTCGAAACACCTACCTAATTCTCGCATTACACGTTCCGTGGGGTTCGACTGAGGAGGACGAATTAAACTAAACAATACCTGAATATTTTCTCCCTCGAAAGTCGATCTCCATAGATTAGACGTTAATTGAGTTCCGTGATCTGATAGGATTCTTCTGGGTTTACCGAATTTAGAAATAAACTTGTCGAAGATTCGTTTTAAAGTGATTTTCGCTGTCGCTTTTCTTAACGTTTATAGACTCACATATTTCGTGAATGCGTCAAGCATCACGAATATATACTAAAACCCTCCTCCGGCCATGGGTAGAGGTCCGTAATAATCAACAGTGACTAGATCGTTCGGTGCCGAGGATGCAACAAAATTAAACTCTCCCTCCATCGGAATCGTAAGATACTTAACTCGCTGAAATGTATCACAGCATCGAACGTGATCTTTAACGTGCTTCGACATTTTCTTCCAATAATAAAAATTTTTAAGATGACTAAGGTTCTTGAATACTCCCGGATGACCCAGTTTCACATGTATCGCGTCAATTAACTTTTCCTGAAGCCTTTCAGGTATCAATATTCGCCAATCTTGTTCGTTAATTTCTCGATAAAACATTATTCCGACCTGCTTTTGAATCTTTGATTTTCCTGTTCCTAACTTGTTATCTTCATTAATTTTTTGTATTATTCGATCTTCGCTTTTTAATTTTTCTAAATCGCGAAATTGTCTAGCTAGATCTTTGTCGTTTTCATTAGCGCGATAATTATTAATGACATATCTTCTGGATTGTTGATAACTGGTAAGAAACATCGATGCAACGCTGAAATAATGACTCTATCCGAATTTTCCTCTATGAATCTACTCTCAGGGTGTCTACTAAAAAAATCGGCTACCACATTGTCTGTACCTCGACAGTACTCCACTTTAAATGTATACTGTTGCAGCAACAGGGACCATCGTGTGATGCGAGCGTTCTGGAAAATCGCTGATTGTAAAAACGTCAGACATTTATGATCTGTTACCACCACAAATTCCGTATTAATCAAATATATTTAAACTTCTGCAGGGCATAGACTACCGCCAATAGCTCCTTTTCCGTAGTAGTATATTTGATTTCGGCTTTGTTGAGGCATCTGCTCACAACATCAATAACGTAGTGATTTCCTTGATCGTTAATTTGATATAACATCCCGCAAATTCCCCTGTCACTCGCATCAGTTTGAACTCTAAACTGCGCTTCTGGTATGACGTGACTGAGTTGAATGCATTGTGTGAAATCTTTTTTTTAATTTTCGAACGCTTCCCTATGCTTAGGCGTCCACTCCCACTCCTTCTCTTTCGTTGAAAGTTCTCGTAGCTTGTCCACCGAATGGCTATGTCGCACGTTAAACTGTCTATAATAGTTACATACGCCGAGAATCTGTTGGAGATGTTTTTTACATTGAGGTTCTTCCAAATTTTTTATTACATCGAGCTTTTTCGGATCCGGCGAGATTCCTTTATATGAAATTATAAAACCGAGAAACGGTACTCGCTCTTGAAAAAAAGAACATTTCGAGAGTTTAATGGTGAAATTATACTCGTGGAGTCTTTGAAAAATCCGTTGGAGAACTTTAATATGTTCTTGATAAGTTTTCGCTCCGATTAAGATATCATCAATATAACATGCAGTGTTTGGTTCGAAATCATTTTTTAACGCCATGCTTAAGGCTCTTATGAACCCGCTTTTCGCTGTTTTAAGACCAAACGGTATTCTTTTGAACTGATGCATTTTTTAATCGAATAAGAAGGCTGTATACTGTCTAGATTCAGGGCATAACGGCACCTGCCAATAGCCTTGGGTTAGATCGATTTTAGAGAACCAGCGCGCGCCATGAAATTTTTGCAAGATTTCCGTAATCAATGGTGGTGATTCATGATCGTCTTCAATTATTTTATTGACGAATCTCGCGTCAAGACAAACTCGCACTGAATTATCCTCTTTGATGACAATTCTTGAAGGATTGCAAAATTGACTAATAGCTCGCTCAATAACTTCGTTCTCGAACATATTCTCGATTGCCTGTCTCGTTGGTTCCCGCAATTTGAGTGGAATCTGATACGTTTGCCGAAAGCTACCTTGATCTTTTACTAATTTCAAGCGATGTTCGTATCCTTTCGCACAACCTGGCTTATTGGAAAACAATGACCGAAACTTTTAACAAAATTTCTTCAAAGATTCTTCTCTCAGACTCGCTCAGTAACATCAGTTTACATGCGACCGCTCGAAGCTCCTCGGAAAATTCATCTCTGTTCAGCTTTATTTGATTTTTATTAGACTCAATTTTATCTTCGTTATTCGTTATCTCTTTTTCTCCGCTCATTATCTATTCCATTTTATAACATTTCTTCAGAATCTGTGCTCGTTTCTTTTGACTTTTCAGATTTAGCGATTTTTTTAGATGTATTAAACGATCTACCCCCCCCCCCCCCTTGAATCTATCTCTTGAATCCAGTGAGATTTCCACCGTCACTGATTCAACGGTTTTTTCATTCTCGATTTTATCCCGTTCTGCAATTTCCTCGATTTGAATTTTTTGACTAATTTGCCCCCTTGAATCCAGTGAGGTTTTCATTACCGATTCAACGGCTTCAACCGATTCTATTTGTTTCTTTTCGTATTTTTCTGTATTTTTCGTAGCACTATATGTAGACATAGAGCAGAGGTTAATGATAATAACGTGAGTTTCTTTATTTTTTTGAGTACAGAGCAAAGTTTCCGAAGGGCTTCGCTCGAACATTACCGACGATTCAGAAAGCAGCCTCCCAGCTATTTCAATTGATCGATTTTTGTGGTCCAAAACTACTTCGTTTCGTGCCATCCAATCGTTTCCCAATATTACCGCGGATGTGACATACGGAATGATAACAATCGGATACCGATATTTTTGCGCATCAATTTCGACTTCCAAATAAACTTGATATTTTATCGTTGTAGTCTTTTTATCTATAGCTGTTGTAACGAATAGGTTTGATACCGGTAATACGTTCATATTCCTTGTCGCTTTTTTTGCTAGCTCCTTATAAAAATCTTCGGAGATTGCTGTTATTTGACTACCTGTATCTAACAAGATTATTCTTGTTTTTCCGAATATTTCGACTTTTAAATGCGGACATTTGGCTAACGGTGAAGCCGAAATTTTTTCCACGCGGTCCTCATCTCCTTCGATCCCTCTTGATAAATCATCTATAAAGTCAAAGTCCTGACGCGCCGGAGGACCTTTGTACAACGCGCCACATTCTAGTTTAAATTATTTGTAGTTTGTGTCGGGTAATTTACGTTAACGGGCTGAATTTGCGGATTAGGGTACCTTGGATTAGGATCGACTATGGCTGACCGGCACGGGCGGTGCGATGTTTACTCTTTGCTGATTCTGTTGCTGTGTTATCATATCCCGTTGAATTTCTAGATCACGTCGCAATTGTTCGAGTTCTGCTTGCTGTCTATTCAGATTCTCTTGCTCCGCTTCGCTTCGGCGTGCTGCCGCCTCACCGCCTAGCGGGCTCTCATAATCTCGCAACATTTCTCTCGGTTTCTTTTTTCTTTCTCCTGCGAAATTATAGCTTCCGAATTGTTGTTTCGATTTACGTCCAGATTTTGTCACATAAATACGATTAGTATCCTCCATACATCATTTTACTCCAAAAATAAAATTTAGTTAATTTATCAATTCAATTTAAACAACGAATTTTCAATCGAATGCAAAGAAAATTAATTTAGGCTCCTGACGAGATTCTTTGAATCGAAAATAGTCAACACAAAAAAAATATCAACACAATATTACGATATCACACAACAATTTCAACAATGATTTATAACTTCCGATTCTTTGAATTCCTCAGGCTGTGTTGTTGGGCGCCATTGTAAAATATTTAGGGTTTATATATATGTATATTCAGAGACGTATAGTAATCGAATTATATTGACCATACATAAAGAAAATAAAATGATCACACATTCTTACAAATTTATAAACGAGAAAATATATGCATCGAGATTTAGTATGGTCAGGAGTAATAGTTTTTCATTCATTAATTACGCACTCATTCTTCCATTCGTCCATTCTAACATACACGTACACATAGTCCGTTACGACGGGGACTAGGTCCTTTCGAACATTGTAGTAACGTTAAACAAAACTCAGTACTTAGCTAAATATTTCGGAGCGCTCTGATCTACGATGGCTCATTCCTCTCTGGGGTCGGATATCTTCAGGTTTTTTCGCCCAGCCTCCTCGAGCGTCCAGAATAATCGTCCTGTTGTAGTCAAAACGTGGACTATCCTTGATATAGAATTCCCAGGAATGTCAGGTGTTCATGGGATGTGGCTCGCTCGGCGTCCCAGAGAGAAAGAGGGTGAGACCTGTGAGCCTCGCGATCTCGAAACCTCGTAGTAGGATTTTTGGAGCACGCGCACGAGCGCTTAGGATCGTTTCGCATGCGCGTGTAAATCTTTGAATGCATCACCAATACAAAGGTGAAACGTCACTTTCGTTTTAGGCGGAGATATTTAAAAATCTTTTACCATCTTACAACAAATAAAACAAGACTGATCATTGAATGTTGACTGATCATGAAAACTTTTATTGTAATTCTTTTCTGTGTGTAGTATTAGTAGTTCTCCGCGGTGTGGGCTAAATATGGATGATTTAATATAGATGAACAAGTATAGATGATTTAGTTTTTCATGCTGGATGTTGTATCGAAAAGCCCAGTTGCGAAGCTGGGTGGTTTCTTCGATTTCTTCTGGATGTTGGTGTTTGGCTACTTTGGTCAGTCTGTCGTCATCCTCAAAATTTCAACAATTGGACAAGGAATTTGGATAAAAAATTTCGAAAAAAAAACGATGGCGTTTTTTCAGAAAGTCGATTTTAGTAATTTAAATGTAAAAAAAGTAATATACATCAAAAAACAATAAAATTTTTTTTTTTTTCTGAAAGATGACCTTATTTACGCATTTTGACGTGTGGACGATCAAATTTAGATATTTCACTTTGGAGATTTTTGCCGTTGAAAAATTCGATGTCGACTTTTTCAAAAATTCATTACTAAAAAAATAATGCCGGCAAAAATCTAAAAAAATTGTTGAGTGTTGTTGTTATCAAGTCCCTTGAGAAAATTTTTTTTTATCCAAATCTAAGGCCGGTCGGGTCGGAAGTGGCCGATTTGACTTGGAATCTACATAAATTTTCGTGATTTTGATCCTTCGAAACGTTGACGGTCGGAATATTGGCGTGTCACTGTCGTGGACCTTCGTGAAATTGTACTTTCGATACTATTCAGTTCGAATTTTTTTTTTCTGAACTGTGACCATTCCACACTTTGCACGTTCTGACCCATGAGCTGTCCGTGCCCAGTCAAAACATTGCATATTCTGGATTTTGAGCCATTAAACATTCTGAGCTTGGATCTGCACCCGGCTGATCGTCCCTCCCGACAAAGTATCATTAACTTAGCCTATTGAGGATGAACGTCGGAGAATAGGTGCTAGCTATAGAAGCCTACCGGGCGGTTCAATCCACAGAAGGTTAAAGCAGGATAATTGATTGTAAACATCTGTTGATGATACGGCGTTTACAGTTAATAAGAAACAGGTGTTTAAAATTAATGACCGTTAAAGTTATTTTTAAAATTAATATATAATAAATTTAAGATATTATCTTCCGTTTGATAGCATTATTTGAAGAATTGTAATCTGCAATCACATGGTTGGAGCATACTTTTGATTAACATCTGCGGAAGTATATCGGTTTGTATTGAGGTTTGATTTAGAACATTATAATTGATATTATTATTGAAATTAATCAGTACCATGCCAAAATTGAAAAAAAATAGTACATTGAAAAAAGTTGCTTTTAAAAAAAATAAAATTCGTGAATTGCGGTCTGATGAATTATATCGCGAAAGAGAAAAAAGAGAGACAGAAAAAATAAACAAATTAAACGTAAGCGGGATGATTCTCCGTCAGATATACACGTTGATGATATATCAAACCAAGATGAAAAAAAATGTACGTATGGCATTAAAGCCAATGAACGCGCCAAATCGGTAAAAAGAATACGGCAGAATAAACTGTACGCAGAAGAAAGAAAAAAAATATTAATCGAATCCGAAAAATGCGCGAAGATGCTTCTCACCGTCAAGAGGAAAATGAAAAAAATACACAAAGAATTACATTGATCCGACAAGATCCTGCGTACAGAAAATTAGAAAGAGAACAAAATTTTGAACGAATGAAACAAATGAGAGAAAATATTGCATACACTGTAGCCGAAATACAGCGAAATTCACAACGAATGATACAAATGAGGAAAGATACTTTGTACACCGACGCAGAAAGAGCGGAAAATTTACAACGAATGATACAAATGAGGAAAGATCCTTTGTACACCGAAGCAGAAACAGCGGAAAATTCACAACGAATGATACAAATGAGAAAAGATCCTTTGCACACTGAAGCAGAAAGAGCGGGAAATTCACAACGAATGGCAATAATACGGGAAGAAATTGCTTATATCACAGTAGAAAAGGAGAAGAATTCAATTTGGATGACAAGAAAACGAAACGATACTTCGTACAGAGAGATAGAAAGAGACACGAATGTACAACGAATGGAACTGACACGACAAGAACCATTACATAAAATTTTGGAGAATGGAATAAATGTTGAAAGGATGAGGGTGAGAAGACAAGACGAGAACTATCAGAAAAACGAACGAGCAAAAAACAAAGATAGGTGTAGTGCTAGACGCAATGACGCGAAACACAAGTCTAAGGATTATAAACGGAATAGGATTATAAAAACAGTGTTACGGAAGGACAATAATTTTATTAATAAAGAAAGGAGACAAGACATTCACCGTAAGAGATTATTGAGACTTGATGATTTTTTTAGGTTCAGGAAAAATTATAGCAACTTCGTTAATAACAAGGTAAATATGGGAAAGGAAGATGCAGAATATCATCAATATTTGTTGATAATGAATTTTTTTTCAAATCGAAAGTTGGGACCTAACATATTGTGCGTGTGTTGTGGAAACTTATTCTTCTCAAAATCGGTTGAGCGTTTGAGTACTTCTAAAATACGAACCAAGGTTTGCAATACAACAATAAATATTGACGATTTTATCGGTAATATCATTAATAATTCATCGGAATACGTTTGCACGACATGTAAAAAATATATTGTGAGAGGTCAAGTACCGAAAACAGCATCGAATATCGATTTAAGATTTCCGGACGTACCTCAAATTGTAACAGACTTGACGGATGTTGAAGAAAAAATGGTCTCTCCATATATTCCGTTCATGCAAATTAAAGCGCTGCAGCCATATGCTATAAATCCACAATTATCATTGAAAGGTAGCATCGTAAATATTCCAGTCGAAATTAATGATATGATTAGCGTTTTGCCAAGGACTTTCGACAAAATGTCGACGGTTCAAATAAAACTTAAAAGACACATGGAACATAAGTCAGATTATATGTATGAAACAATAAAACCAGCTAAAAATTGTGAAGCGTTGGAGTATTTACGACAGACGCCATTATATGTGAAAAACAATGTGAATGTAGATCATACTTTCTTCGAACAGTATGAAAATAGTCAGAACGTAGAATTAGAGTTTATTGTAGATGGTAATGATAAGCGCGTTGGCTCCAGTGACGTTCAAAATACCTCGGAAGTGCGAGTTCATGACAACGAATCGGATTCGAGTGACTCTGATTCTTTCGAACCTGATGACGAAGTCCTCATACTTGATAGAAACAAAGAGGCATCTTTGAATAGCTTAATAATAGCTCCTGGTCAAGACAAGGATCCGATTCCTTGGCACTTAACTGAACATATAGATGAATTATGCTTCCCTAAAATTTTTGGTGGAGAAATTCTAGACATAAAAAACAGATTGACATATTCGGAAAGAGTAAAATTTGAATCAAGAAACAAGGTTAGAAGATCGTGTGAACCTACGCGAATTTTATTCATGGCCAAACAAAAATTAGAGAGATCAGTCATGTCAAATATTAATATTTGTTTGAGAAGAGTTATGAAAAACAAAAATTTAACAGCGGAAAGAATCAAAGACCCTAATTTTTTAAGCGATTCCATCCGTCATGACGATGGATTTAGGTTCCTCAAACAAGTTAGATCATCGCCGTCGTTTTGAGAAAATAAAAAAAAAACATTTACTCGGTATGATTAGGCAATGCGGGGTCCCAACTTTCTTTATAACTCTTTCAGCGTGCGAGCAAAAAAATCCAGATTTATTGAAAATTTTGTACAAAATACGACACAATAAGACCGTTAGCACAGCTGAAGCAATAAATTTAGACATGGCAGAAAAAACCGAATTAATAAGGAAAGATCCTGTAACGTGCGTCAGATACACGGAAGACAGATTTAGACAGATAAGAAGAATATTAGAAAATGAACATGGCCCATTCGGAGAAAATTATGTGATCGACTACTTCGAGAGAAGGGAATTTCAAGCAAGAGGATCGGTTCACACACACAATCTTGTGTACTGCAAGAATGCTCCGACTTACGATGAAGAAAATAAAGATGGCAACAAAGGATTAATACAATGGATAGATAAGAACATTTCGTGTGCATACGATCATAAAAATCCATTGATCCGTTTACAAATGCATAAGCACAAACCTACGTGTTACAAAGGCCGAAAGAATAAATGTACATGCCGATTCAACATCCCAATGTACGTGATGAGAGAAACAATGATACTCAAGCCATTGGAAGAAAATGAACGGACAGAACATGACAACGTGAATCGAAAAAAAATTAAGGGACTAATGCAAGAATTCTTCGATACGAATGTGCTCGTGACGTACGAAGAAATGTTGAATCGGTTGGGAATGAATGAAGATAATTATATTCGTACGATAAGGAGCACATTACCGAGGACAAAGATATTTCTCAAAAGGCGGAGCAACGAAGTAGCCATCAACGCGTACAACAGTACAATTTTGATCCTCACTGAATCTAATATGGACATACAATTTGTATTGGATTCATACAGTTGCGCTTCTTATATGATCAATTATGTGACTAAAGTAGATGCGGGTCCATCAAAGTTACTTAGAGAATCAGCAAAAGATATAGAAAACGGGAATTCAAATATTCGAGAAAAATTTAGAAAAATCGCGAATGTATTTATAAACGGGAATACGCTCTCTGCACAAGAAGCCGTTTATCACGTTCTTGGCCTGCCACTTTCATTGTGCAGTAGAAGCGTTATTTACATAAACACGGCTCCACAAAAAGAACGTGTTCGGATGATAAAAAATCGTAAAGAATTGGAAAAACTGCGTGATAATGACACGGATATATATTACAAAAATACAATTGAAAAATATGAGAAGCGCAACACAAAATTATCCGATGTCTGTCTTGCAGATTTTGCTGCGAGATATGAACACCAAACACACCGGAATGGAAGTGATGACGAATGTGATGAAGGCAGTGAAATGAGGCAAAGATTAGAAGATAAAATTATTAGATTTCGACGTTATAAATTACATCAAGACCGTTATAATTATTACAGGGAACAAGTTTTGCTTTTTCACCCTTTCAAAGACGAAACAGACGATGTTGAGACGCAAGACTGCGAATCCATCTGTACAAACAATATTCAGACAATTGAGGTAAACCGAAAGAAGTTCTCTGTAATAGGTGATGTAGAAATTGACAATGCACTGGCTGATGCCTATAATAATCAAAAAGATATAGAAGATGAAAAGATTGAATCATTTATAAAGACTAAAATTCCAAAAGATCAAGAAATTTATATATTTGGCCAAATGGGTGTGGAAGATAACGCAAAGAATAAGAAAAGAAAAATAAGTAGTCCACCAAAATTGACAAAAGATGAAGTGATGAGTATGATTCGGAAATTAAATGATAGACAGAGAGAAATTGTCATGCATGTTCTGAATTGTTTAAAAATTAGAAAACTGCCTATTCGTTTGTATTTAAGTGGATCAGCAGGTGTTGGAAAGAGCACGGTCACTAACGCGATTTATCAAATTGTAAACAATTACTTCGAACCCCGCCACTGCCGGTCCCAAGTCCGGGACCTACTACGCAAGAAGTGGGGAAGGGGGAGGGGGAGGAGTAACACCTCGTTATAAAAAACCTTGGTCTATCTGGCTCCGGATAGTAGCACCATGTTAGGGCCCCTGCCTAGGGTCACAGGCTAGGGGAAGGAACCCCGAATATAAAACCAAACATAGATCAGGACCTAACGGAAATGGATCTTACGGTGCAGGAGAGGGACACTCCAGTACCGGCGTACTGGAGCATTTAAGACTACAAGTACCACGGATCGAGGAGGAAACACAGGAACACCAGAGTTTCGCCTAGCTGGGCTAGATGCTGGACGCACTACGCGGCGTCGGGTCAATTACGCTCAAGTGGTTGGCCTACAGCAACAGGAGGAGACAATCCCTAATCGTTCCCATGAAACGCTGCAATGGGAAGACGGGAAACTTGCGGAACTTGCTGCAGTTATAGATGGCCTTATGAGATTCAGCAAAACAAAACGAAATATGTTTGCGGCAGTTAAGGACGGTCTTGAAAAAGCCAGCGACACCCTACGAGAATTGCTACAATACCGGAGCGTGCAGAGGACGGACTATGGAACCCCTCGGCAGAAGCCGAGAGACGAAAAATCCTATCCCCGGGGCGTCTCCGATGAACGCGAATAGCAACGACAGGAGAAGAAAGAGGGATGCAAATACTCCTAGCCCACGAGAACAGGATGGAGGCCGACCGAGAAAAAAGTCAACGAGCACAGAGGTGGGGCAGTGGACAGTGGCTTCAAAAAACCCACGTGGTGGGCGGCAAAAGGAGTCACTGATCCCTACGAATATAAACACTGCTGACAGCGATCTGGCTAAGATGAAGCGCCCGCAAAGGGTCAGGCTCAAGAGGCCCCGCTACGAGGCTGTCGTTGTAAGCTTAATGCCTGGTCGCCAATACGGAGATGTCCTAAGGAAGATCAGGGCCGGGATCAAGCCGGAGGAGTTTGATGTCAGGGTCATTTCGATCCGGCAAACCCGTGCAGGGGATGTCCTCATCGAACTTACGGCCACTACGGAAAATAGAGTGAAATTTGGAGCGAAAGTCGGGGAGATAGTGGCAGACAATGGCGAGATCAAGCACCTGGTTCCAAGGGCACAGCTTGAACTCAGGGACCTCGATGCTGCAACAGATGAAGAGGAGGTTAAAGAAGCACTGAGAGCGGCCTTGGGGGAAGACCAGCAAGGTGACCTCAAAGTCACACTGACAAAGCCAAGTGGTTGGGGCAGCCGCAGAGCTTTTGTGGAGGTCGATGAGGCGGCCGCGACGAAACTCTGCAGTGTGGACCACGTTAAAATAGGGTGGGTCAATTGCCGGATTCGTGAGCGGGAGCGACTCGATCGCTGCTACCGCTGCCACGGGCGAGGTCACACAGCAACGAGCTGCAAGGAGGCAGATCGCAGTAAGCTGTGCTGGAAATGCGGAGAGGAGGGCCACCAGGCTGCTATGTGCACCAACTCTCCAAAGTGCTACGTCTGCGCTGAACGGAACGACGGAACCCCGAGTGATCATGTCCTAGGCACACATCGATGCAGCGCTTATCGGAGGCCAGTGCGCAGTAGGCCGACCTGATGGCGTACTTCTTGCAAGGAAACCTGCAGCGATCGCGGCTGGCCCAAGATCTACTGGCCCAGATAGCCTGGGAACATGACGCTCACCTTATTTTTGTGAGCGAGCAGCACCTCAATGCTAGTGTTAGTGGATGGCTCACCGATCGCAGTAACACCGCGGCCATTTGGGTTAGAAACGCAGCTGAACACCCAGTGGAAGCCTCTGGTCGAGGTGACGGACATGTCTGGGCCCAAAGCAAGGGGGTCAGGTACTACAGCGTTTATCTTTCCCCCAACGAGGGAATGCCAACGTTCGAGATGAAACTAGGCCAACTCGAAGACTCTATTCGTGACTGGGGACGGGAAGTTCTTGTAGCAGGCGACTTCAACGCCAAGTCGGATGAGTGGGGAATGAACCGGACCTGCAACAGAGGAAAAGCTGTGGGTGATATGGCAGCTCGTACTGGGCTTGCTGTCATGAACACCGGAGACGTCCCTACCTTCCGGAGGGCAGGATGCCGGAGCTCAATTCTAGACCTCACATTTGCGACCCCCAGACTGGCAGCGAGGTTTCGAAGGTGGCAGGTACTCGAGGAGTTCTCGGGAAGCGACCACCAGTATGTGGCTTTTGAGATCGAAGCCAGACCGATCGACAGTGTGAACGGAGGTCGCACAGCGAAACCGGTAGCGTGGAATGTTGCGAAATTTGACCGAGCAGCATTCCTCAATGCATTACCATGGACGAACGAGCTTTGCACCGAAAAGCACGTGGCGGAGCCACCGACGCGGATGGAGGCTGAAAATCTCATTGATCGGACGACTAAGATAATTGTCGGAGCATGTAACGCTTCCATGCCGAGGCGCGCGAGCAACCGGCGTCGAAAACCTCAGTATTGGTGGACTGATGAAATTGCCGAGTAGCGGAGGCTTGCGTTTGCTGCAAGGCGACAAGCGCAACGAGCGAGGCGAAGGGGGGGCATAAGCATGAATCGCGAACTGTATGTCACGGCGAAAAAGCAGCTTGGAAATGCCATCAAAGCCAGCAAGAAGGCCTGCTGGAGAGCTCTGTGTCAAGAAGTCGATCAGGACGTCTGGGGCCGAGGGTACCAGGTGGTCACGAGGCGATTAGTCGGCCATTCCCCGGAACCTCCGGGTGACCCGGCGAACATGGAGAACATAGTCGCAGCGCTCTTTCCTGACCACCCGGAAAGAGTGACCACAATAACTCAACCTACGGCAGATCGGGTCATACCCTTCACTCTGGAGGAACTACGGACTGCAGCTGAGTCGCTGGGCAATGGCAAGGCCCCAGGACCTGACGGCATACCGGTGGAAATCGTTAAGGAGGTTGCCACAGAACGACCGCACCTTCTCCTTAACATGTTTAACGCATGTCTAGCGGCAGGTGTATTCGGGCAGCGGTGGAAGGTGCAGAGACTGGTCCTGCTGGACAAGGGGAAGGGACCACCTATCTCCCCAGCGTCGTACAGGCCTCTCTGCATGCTTGATAGTGCAGGGAAAGTTCTTGAAAAAATGGTGAGGGCAAGGCTACGCACAGCCGTGGAGGAGGGTGGCGGGCTGGCCGAAAACCAGCATGGGTTCAGACCAAAACACTCGACGATCGGTGCGATAAAACAAGTCGTGGGAGCTGCTCATGAAGCATGGAAGGGTAGCCACAGAACCCGCGATGCCTGCGTTCTGGTCACCCTGGACGTCAGGAATGCGTTCAACACTGCGAGATGGACCGACATACTCGCAGCACTGGAACACCGATTTGGAGTACCGTCGTACCTCCGCGCAATCATCTCGGACTACCTCGACGACCGGAAACTCGTGTATCAAACGACGGAGGGTCCTCGGTGGAGAAAAGTCACGGCGGGAGTGGCGCAGGGCTCAGCCCTCGGTCCTGACCTCTGGAACATAATGTACGACGGCATACTTAGAATGGAGCTACCAGGGTACGCGAAGCTAGTTGGTTACGCCGACGATATCGCTGCCGTTATCGAAGCGAGAAACCCCGAGCAGGCAAGACATCGCGTCAGCCACGTCGTACAACTGGCAAAAAGATGGCTTGAGGGTCATGGCCTCGAACTAGCGGCGAATAAAACGGAGGTGGCTATCCTCACACGGCGAAGGAACTTCCCTGAACCATTTGACCTCGAAATCGACGGTGCGATCATACGCGCCGCAAAAACCGTCAGATATCTTGGACTAGTGATCGACGGCAAGCTAACGTACGCGGCACACATTCGCCAGATGTCGAGTCAAGCAGCGACGACAGCAGCTGCGCTGTCGCGACTCATGCCAAATGTGAATGGGCCACTGGCAAGCAAGAGAAGAGTGCTTATGAGTATCTTACACTCCAAGCTGTTATACGGTGCGGAGATATGGGCTGGATCAGCAAAGGTCGAGAAATACCGGCGGGAGTTGTCATCGGTACAGCGCAGAGGCGCACTGCGAATCGCTAGTGCATACCGCACCGTGTCAGAGGCAGCGGTTCTCGTGATAGCTGGGGTCATTCCGATAGATCTCATAACAGAAGAGCGTAAAAGGCTGTTCGACTCGGCCGAGCCCATCAACCGTGACGGAGCGAGAGCACAAGAAAGAGCGCGAACTCTGGAGTCCTGGCAGCGACGTTGGGAGTAAGGGACTACTGGCAGGTGGACGGCGAAACTGGTGCAAAAAATTGCCTCGTGGGTCAGCAGGGCAGGGGGCGAGGTAAATTTCTACCTCACACAACTTCTGTCGGGCCACGGGCACTTCAACGCATATTTGTTCCGAATGGGCTGTAAGTTAAGCCCATATTGTGACTACTGCCCCGAGCTTGAAGACACGGCAGAACACACGTTCTTCAAATGTGAAAGATGGGGAGCAGAGCGAGCCTCGGTCGAGGCATTTCTGGGGGAGGCCCTGTCAACAACCCGGATCGTCGATATTATGTGTGAGAGTGAGGCAGGTTGGGATGCCATCGCGGTTTTCACAGAAGGCGTGCTTAGAAAAAAGAAAGCCGAGGAACAGGCAAGGCTGAGAGCCAATGCGACTGGCGAGACACAAGAGTAAAGGAAATGACAGCTGCAGTGCAGACTGCGAAGGAAGGTGCTGACGTCAAGTCGATTTCATGAGACCGTAGTAATGCGAAAGCGGGGCCGGTCCCATAAAAAGACTCCAGCAAAAGGTAGGTGGTTTTAGTGGGTAGGGCCAATATCGGAGGAGTCCCACACTACCAGAAACAACAATCTGGTGTGCGTAAAGCATTTCCACCTACACGTAGAAGAGAAACGTTGCGGTCATTCAAATACGAAGACGTCGAGAAATTCAAACCAGTGGAGGAGGAAAAAAAAAAAACAATTACTTCGACGAAACACCAGGTGATAAAAACGATTCAACCAGGATATTATTATGTGCACCCTCTGGAAAGGCGGCTTTTTTGATATGGGGCGTAACCTTGCACACCGCGTTTGCTTTGCCGATAACGCAGTATGGTGGCCAAATGCCAGAATTGTCAGCTGATATAGCAAATACTATCAGGGAGAACTTATTTGGGCTTAAATTATTAATAATTGACGAAATATCTATGGTAGGTAGTACGATGTTCAGCCGCATTGATACTAGACTCAGACAAATCATGGGGCGTGATGAAAGCTTTGGTGGAGTTTCTGTTATGGTAGTTGGTGACCTTTATCAATTACCGCCAGTTATGGACACCGCGATATACCTTGCACCAAAATCATGCGTGTTAAGTATTTTTTCTGAAAACGTTCTCTGGACTGAATTTAAATTTTTCGAGTTAAGGGAGATAATGCGTCAAAAAGAGGAACAAACGTTTATTAAAGCGCTAAATAACCTAGCAAAAGGAACGATGTCCCAGGATGACATTGCTGTGATTCGATCACGGGAAACTACTGAAGAGCACGTGCCAAAAGACGCAATTAGATTATATTCTGAAAATCGTTTAGTAGACAGTTATAACGCGTTGAAAATGAAAATGAAAGATGGTGTAGCTTACGAATCGAAAGCAAAAGATTCAGTTTTGGGAAAAGTAAGTAGTAAAATTAGAAACAAATTATTGGCATCGTTGAAAAATAAGAAAAGAATAGAATGTGGTGGCTTGCCTTTCAAAGTAACGTTGAAAATCGGTGTAAATTATATGATTACTTCAAACATTGATGTAGAAGATGGCCTAGTTAACGGTGCTTGTGGTAATTTGAAACACATAACATTTCGACCGATGACAAACGAGCCGGTGAAAATATGGCTTGACTTTAACAATGATACCGTTGGCGTTAAACAACGTCGATTATTCTTAAAGTATATGAGTGAAAATTCAATTTACATTAATTTCGTACCAATATCGCCGATTTCTATCGTTTTGCACAGCAATGACAGGCTGGGATACCAAACTACGAGGCAACAATTCCCTGTAACACCTGCGGAAGCTTTAACAGTACACAAAAGTCAAGGACAAACATATCAAAAAGTGTGCATTGATTTTAGTAAAAGTTCACGTATGACTAGGTCAATGCTGTATGTAGCATGAAGTAGGGTAACTAAGTTATCAGAATCGTACATTCTCGGAAGTTTTAATCCTCCGTCGAAACCCTCGACCGACAATCCATTGGAATTAGAAATAAAACGTTTACAGAAAGAGAGTTCTCTGCAGTTGTCCTACTCAAAATCAATTATTGGAAGTAAATTGAAAATTATATATCAGAACGTGCGATCGTTAAATAAAAATTTTATCAACATAATTTCCGACAAATGGTACAGGCAAGCAGATTTGATGATTTTCTCTGAATCACAATTAATTTCGTCTGACAATTTGACGATTGATGGATATGATGTCCTTTTCCGATCAGATAACTATAGTAAACGTTCACCTAAAGGAATGATATGCTTTATAAAAAAACATTTCAATGCCTCCATCCATAATCATATCAGAAAAGATGAAACAATAAATGGACAACATAGGCATATTGACTTAATACAAATCAACGTGAATGGAGTAGAAATCATAACCGGATATAAATCTCCATCAGTAAATAGAAGTATGTTTACAAAGGAATTAGGTGATATTTTGAGCGGATCATTCGGAATTGACCGAATTATTATCAGTGATTTCGATTTAGATTCATACAATGAAGGTGGATTTTTAGAAAAACATTTACAGGGATTAAATTTCAAACGTGCAATCTCTCCACAAACATCGACCACCAATTTCAATACACAAATAGATGTAATATTCGTGTCTAAAACAATGTCACATTATTTTGCTGGAGTATATGAAACATATTTTTCGGATCATAAGCCTATATTCATTGGATTATATCAAGACAGCGACACATCCAAATCGAGTGGGATCGATTGTGCAATCATAAATACATACGATTCGGGACAAAAATTTGAGTACAATGATAAAGACAATTCAGATCATGTGCCAAATAAAGTTATTGAAATTGTCAGTGACGATGACAACGAATCCTCTGTGTACAATGACAAAATAGGAACGGCCAATATAGAACCACATAAATCGAAAGTCAAAAATATAACTGCAACGGAGCATGCGCAAACATTAGCAGAGAACGTTTTAGAAGAAGATTCATGGCTCGATAATAGACCGATAAACGCAATTCTAAACATAATCAGAGATAACACCGCTTTTATTCCGCTCGATGTACTTTTCCTTCAAGTGTTACACTGGGTTGACCCAATATACACTCCGGATATTCAAATCATTGGTGGAGATAACGCTAGCGCACACTGGCACTGTATTTATTATGACGGTGTAACACTGCATATTTATGATAGTCTATACTGCGGCAAACACTCGTACAAGAATCTCATAGGAGTTGAACGGAGTTATATTGAAAGGCGATATCCGAATGTGACGCCAAGCGCGGTTGTATTTGAAAATGTTACGAAACAACCTGATTCGAATTCGTGTGGATTGTTTGCTGCAGCATTTGCTATCTCCATAGCCCTAGGACAAACTCCATCTAGTATTGAATATGCAACGGACGTAGGACTAATGCGTGAGCACTTCATGCGAATTATTGCAGAAAATAGGTTGATAGCGTTTCCAGAACAATAGGTGAAAGAAAATAGGATAGTAAAAATTTAAAGATGCGATGATGAAAAGGAATGATAACCCGACAAGAGAGTGCGACGCGGCGGAAATACACAAGGAGGGAGACTTAAATAATATCATAAAATTATGAAAGAATGAATAATAATATAACGATGAGAAAACGATAATTCATCAGACCGTATTAAATTCGCATTCTATTGAGTTGGACACAGATGAAATTAACCGTCTAGAGTATAAATAAAAATTTGGTTCGAACAATGATATCATGGTTCAAATGAGTGATCTTTAACGTTAAGATAGAAAAGATGTGAGAGGCAAGGGGACTCACTAAAAAAACACCCTAATCATTGATGAGAGGCAAGGGAACTCATTTAAAAAAAACACCCCAATCATTGATGAGAGGCAAAGGGACTCATTAAAAAAAAACACCTCAATCATTGATGAGAGGCAAGGGGACTCATTGAAAAAAAACACCCCAATTATTGATGAGAGGCAAGGGGACTCATTAAAAAAAACACCCCAATTATTGGTTAGAGGCAAGGGGACTCACCTAAAAAATACACCCCAAAATTTAAATATTAAGTGAATAATAGGATCACTGTTGAAGATCACTGATTTGTAACATTAGGTTAGTGTAAATATTGTTATTAATACATATTCAACTTGCAGGAACAGTATCTTATAATACTTAAAAAATAAATTGAACAAAAAATTTAATAATCAACTATTAATAGCAATTAATAGTAAATGAGAACGACACTTACACTTTAATTTTATAATTTTATTAAAGCGTGAGAAAATTCATTGTGATAGTCGAGATGATACTATATTTTTATTTTCTTTGATAATTCGGCAAATGGCGACTGTATTAGTGTTAACATTGTTCCATTCATAAGATACTTCTCTGGATCGGAGTGAGAGCATCAAACGTTATCGATGTTATTGGATAACAAACTTTTTTCGTGTATTCACTTTTTTTGGTGATTCTACATCCTTAATTAATTCATTGAGAATTAATGGGGCAAGCAGAATTATCAATTTTTAGTAAAAAATTAATCGTGAAAAAATTGCTATTTAATAAAATTGGTGATGTAGCAATTATTCTCACTCAAATCACGATGATCAAAATATTAAGAACGTAGCGATATTAATAATACTTTACTGAAATGGAAGAGAAAATAATAAACGATTTCGGCCAGAAAAAAAATTTTAGCTTGTCATCGTTATAACCAAAACGACACTGTATTCTTATCTTCTTTAAAGATTTGGTAAATAGCGACTGTATTATTTGTAATAGTTACATTCATAAGATTCTCCTCTGGGTCGGAATGGCAGCATTATATATTATCGATGTTATTGAGTAGCAAATTTTGTTTATGCATTAAATTATTTCGGTAATTTCACTTCCTCAATTGATTCATTGAGAATCAATGTAGCAAGCAGAATTAACGATACTTAAAGAAAAATTAATCTTAAAAAGATTGCTATTCAATAACATTAGTAATGTAGAAATTATTCTCACTCTCATCACGAAGATAAAATACTAAGAATGTAGCGATATTAATTATGCAGACGCCTTTCACCGAAACGTAAAATAACATAATTAACTACTCCGGGAAAAGCAAAAAATGGAAACAAACTTTATTTTTATATTTTTTTGAGGTGCGTGTTGGTTTACCTCCACGTGGTGCACCTCGGAAACAAACATGGTTATAATAATGGATTATGAATCATGACATTATTTTCAATGATGAATAATCACAACATGCCAACTATTGAATTTCAAAAAAATGTAAAAACATCATTTGCATGATACATTCATTATTAATGAGATACCGGATATGAACTGCGAACATTTATTTAATGATTTGTTGCACGCATTATTATAAGCATGCTTGGCTAAAAACCAACGAAGATATACAGATATATATATATATGTGTGCGTGTGTGTGTGCGTGTGGGCGTGCGTGTGGGCGTGCGTGTGCGTGTGCGTGTGCGTGTGCGTGTGCGTGTGCGTGTGCGTGTGCGTGTGCGTGTGCGTGTGCGTGTGCGTGTGCGTGTGCGTGTGCGTGTGCGTGTGCGTGTGCGTGTGCGTGTGCGTGTGCGTGTGCGTGTGCGTGTGCGTGTGCGTGTGCGTGTGCGTGTGCGTGTGCGTGCGTGCGTGCGTGCGTGCGTGCGTGCGTGCGTGCGTGCGTGCGTGCGTGCGTGCGTGCGTGCGTGCGTGCGTGCGTGCGTGCGTGCGTGCGTGCGTGCGTGCGTGCGTGCGTGCGTGCGTGCGTGCGTGCGTGCGTGCGTGCGTGCGTGCGTGCGTGCGTGCGTGCGTGCGTGCGTGCGTGTGTGTGTGTGTGTGTGTGTGTGTGTAACCGCCCTCCAAAATTTAAACGTTCATAACTGAAGAACGGTTTAAGCAACAGTACTCAAATTTCGCACACATGTAGTGCCTCATAATATCTATGTTCTCTATAATTAAATATATACGCACTCTAGCGTGCGCAATTTTTGAGATAGTCGTCTAAATAGTTTTTGGAATATAGGATCGAGTACAAGGATGTTTGATATTGCATTTGAGCCGAATGCGTCAATGATTTTATATTTTATGATTTCTTGAATTTTTAAATGAACCAACGTTTTTGCTCTATTTGCCGTTAACTTCAACCAATTGAACCATAATTCTCTGCAAGCTTAGAATATAATTGTGCTGTGATACAGTCTAAATTTGGCCGAGATCAGCCGCACAGATCGAGTTCTGGAGCCGTTTCAAATTTCTAAGTTCCAACCCCTGCAATTTCAAAAGCACTTGACGGAACGTGCTCAAATTCATACACACGCTTAAACTAACAGTCAGCTTCAGTTGTTACTAGATTAGATAGCAATTAAACGCGCTCGAATTTTAGGAAACATTGAATTTTTATATACGTTCGAGTCTGTTTTTATAGGGCGAGAAGGATCTACGGACATCCGGTATAAACAAGCTGCAAGTAGAAACTTGCAAAGTGCTTCCTCCGTATTCATCTATATTACATGAGCCAAACTAGCTGCAAGTAGAAACTTGCAAAGTGCTTTCTCTCTTCTTCCTCCGAATCACGTGAGCCAAAGTGGCTTCAAGTAGAAACTTGCAAAGTGCTTCCACCATATTCATCCGTATCACATGAGCCAAAGGACGAAGTCCTTTATAAGGATTCCTATGAGTACCTTTTTCTTTATTAATTCTGGCGTCAACAAATTTTACTTTCGGGATTGTTATGTCAACAAAACGTCATAAAAACATCCAAAACGGACGACTGGGTGAAGGGTGTGGATGTGTGTGCGTGCGCGCGCGCGCGCGCGTGCGTGTGTGTGTGTATGTGTGTGTGTGTGTGTGTGTGTGTGTGTGTGTGTGTGTGTGTGTGTGTGTGTGTGTGTGTGTGTGTGTGTGTGTGTGTGTGTGTGTGTGTGTGTGTGTGTGTGTGTGTGTGTGTGTGTGTGTGTGTGTGTGTGTGTGTGTGTGTGTGTGTGTGTGTGTGTGTGTTTGTGTGTGTGTGTGTGTTTAACGGCCACCCAAATTTTTAACGTCTATAACTCAAGAACGGCTTGAGCTACAGCGCTCAAACTTTGCACACTCATGCAGCCTTATAATTTCTATATCATCTGTGATTCTCACGACAGCGTTTTGAAATTTCAAAAAATGTGGGTGCCCGCTCTATCGTTCGCAAGTTTCTTTATTAATTCTGGCGTCAACAAATTTTACTTTCGGGATTGTTATGTTAATACGATCAAAATGTCTTAAAAAAATCAAAACGGGACGACTGTGTGAAGTGTTCGGATGTGTGTTCGTGCGTGCGTGTGTGGGTGTGTGCGTGTGCGTGTGCGTGTGCGCGCGCGTGAGCGTAACGGTATCCCAAATGTCGACCGTATATAACTCAACAACGGTTTGAGCTGCAGCGCTCAAACTTCAGACACATATGCAGCCTTAGAATGACTAGGTCATGTAATTCCTGCGATAATTGGCGAAGCCACTCGGATTTGATAGCGTTTCAAAAACTCAAAAAAATGTCGGCGTCCACTCAAGCGTCCGGAATTTTGAAGTTATCGGTCTAAATAGTTTTTTAAAAGCCAAAGATGCTCACGGATGTTTGCGACTGAATTTTGGCTAAATCCATCAGGGAGTTCTGATTTTATAGCATTTTTAATTTTAAGGAAAATTTACATTTTGTTCCATCTCACGTCAGCTTTAAACGATCAAAGCCGAATTCGGTATACATCGGCAATATTATCCAACCGTACCTCGTATCGGATTTGGTGAAGATCAGTCGAGGGGATAGAATTTTATAGGACTTTGAGATTTGTAGGAGCTTGAGATTTCCTAAACTAGCTGCGAGTTGAAACTTGCAATTTGCTCCGTCCGCACTTGAGCGAATGCACGAGATCCTTTATGAGGAAGCCAGAATTCAAAAAGGAAGAGGTACTCATAGGAATCCTCATAAAGGACTTCGTCCTTTGGCTCATGTGATACGGATGAATATGGAGGAAGCACTTTGCAAGTTTCTACTTGAAGCCACTTTGGCTCACGTGATTCGGAGGAAGAAGGGAGGAAGCACTTTGCAAGTTTCTACTTGCAGCTATTTATGAATTGTTCCTGTCAAATGTTTATCTTCGTTACCATATCGAGCAAGTACTCAGAAATAATAAAATAAATTTAAAAAATTTAAAAAAACTCCCGGCTGGAGTAAAAATCGAACACAAAAAAATTAGAAAGAAAAAAAAGTAATCTGATAGAAAGCATGAATAAAATTCATGAATCTAAAAAGAATACAACAAATTAATAAATTTAAAATGAACAAAACAAATTAGTGAAATTAAAAGAATGAAATAAATAAATAAATTCAAAAAGGATGAAATAATTCAAGAAGTCATCTTAGTTTATTCGTAGTTTGAATTATGATCGTTCGTTTGTATGAGTTCAATTTTTTGAATCGTGGTAATTTTCTCACTGCCCTCAATGCAGTCGGGAGACGTCATTCATTAAACTTAAGTCGGGAGACGTTTTCTTTCGTATCGTCGAACATCTAAATCCAGATCGTCTTTATGTTCAATTATCTAATGGCGTCTTCTTTGCACTGTCAAACATCTATATCCTATATCATATTTATGGTTAATGAATGACGTCTCCCGACTGAATTGAGGGCAGTGAGAAAATTACCACGATTCAAAAAATTGAACTCATACAAACGCACGATCATAATTCAAACTACGAATAAACTAAGATGACTTCTTGAATTATTTCATCCTTTTTGAATTTATTTATTTATTTCATTCTTTTAATTTCACTAATTTGTTTTTTCCATTTTAAATTTATTAATTTGTTGTATTCTTTTTAGATTCATGAATTTTATTCATGCTTTCTATCAGATTACTTTTTTTTCTTTCTAATTTTTTTTGTGTTCGATTTTTACTCCAGCCGGGAGTTTTTTAAAATTTTTTAAATTTATTTTATTTCATACTTTTTAAAGATAATTTGATATAATTTTCTCCACGTCCGCCAATGATTGGAATCATTTAGCTCGAACAAGACGTCCATGTCACAAAACAATTTTTCCTACTAGTGTCATAATGTACTATTGTTTATCGATTCAATATCGTAAAACGTGACCACTGTATAGAAATTTGATGAGACAAGACTTTGAAAGTATCGACTAGCTGCGGCACATGCTGGTTGTCCTTGGGCGCAGTTGAGTACAGTCTCAGCGAAATGTCAGCGCATCATGTGATTGTTCAGCGCGGCTCCATGTAGCCATGACAAATTGTCAGCCCATCGTGGAGTCTTGAGGGCGGCTTAATACAGCCTTGATCAAATTTCAGTGCATTATGGAGATTTTAAGCGCGGCTCTATGTAGCCTAGACCAAATGTCTGCGCATTGTACAGTTTTCAAGCGCGGCTCGACGTAGCCTTGACCAGATGTCAGCGCATTCCGCTCGTCCTTCCCAGTCATTATAGGTTTTGAATATGTCTTAAGCGAGTGAACATTGAATGAATGCTGCTTCGAAAAGGACCTGACTCATATAGGAAAAACAATGAAAACAAATATACATATTGTGCATTCTGACAAATCGCTGTGTCTAAAGTTTTGTGAGTTGGAGGATAAAGTAAAAAATTGAATCCGACAACAATTTTTTTCTTTCGAATTGCCAATTCCACCCAGGTAAACAATATCACTGGGCATAACCACATCGTCCAGCTGAACATCAATATTCACGTTTTTCACAATCCTGATAACATTATCATACGTTGAATAAAAAAGAATGAACTCATTAAACAATATCGTTCGTACGTGACATCAGTTGATGACCATAAATAAAACAATATCACCGGGCATAACCACGTCATCCGACCTAACCTCCACATTCACATACATCTCAATTTCACGCCCGAATACAAGTATCCAGAATTATTAATTCGACGTGCTTGATAAAATCGTCAGTAGATCAATCCTGCTAACTAACTAATTATTGAACGTTAAATGGAAAATGCACTCTTTAAAAAAATATCGTTCACACGTGAAATCAATTGATAAAAAAATTTCACTCTGAATCACGAGAAAAAAAAATTTGCGTTGAAAGTTCTGTTTCGAGGTTAAAACGATCGACCAATCGCGCTGTCTCTCTTGCACTCAGCGATATTGTCCAGAGCCTTGATGCAAAGCACACGGATACGTTCCACTACACTTACACACGCGCTGTCACAGCAGATGATGCCGTGAAGTCTGCGATTCATGCAGTCGAACCCATCAAAATTGCGATTTGAGAAAAACGTTCGAAAACGTTCAAATTTCTACATTTAATATCTCCGCGAGTTGAGATCTGATCGTAAATATTATGGAAGCTAAACCCTCGCTGTGACTTCCGACACCGATGTACATCAATTTGTAAGAAGAAAATCAGCCGTTTGGCCGGTAAAGCATTTCCAACGGAACGCCAATTCACGTTGCTCACGACGAAACACATAACTCCCGTTTTCAGCCGGGAGTTAATAAATACATATTATTATTAATACGTATTCGAAAAATGACTCGCTGATTATTCTCATAAATGAATTATGATTGTGTTGCTAAATTATTACTTCCTTGCTGGCCTGAATTAAAGATGTACTCTTAAGGAGGATATCCCAAGGTAGCACACCGAGGTTTTGTCGAATAAACAATGATTAATGATGATAAACGATTTTGTACGCTGACCTCATTGGTTCAATTATTTTTTTCATGTCAGCTATGGTGAGTAAAAAGAGTTTATTTTTTTCAAAATTCCAGTTCATTTATGAAGTACGTCTTGTCCGTGATATTGAGGGAAGTACGAAATATATTTTGAGAGGATTTTTCATGTCATTTTCACTTCGATGTGCGTAGTCTCACTTGCCTGCCCTCCACCAATTAAAAACGGCTATAAAATGGATATTTACCATTATTTTGTCTGACCTTTAGAGTTGATTATCTACAGCTCCACCGAAGGTCATAATCACTTTTGATACTAAATATCGACAAAAAAATGCATGAACCAAAAATATCCCGTTTTATTCCCAACTTCTTGAGAATCACCCATATAGGAAAGTTTAAGCCTCTCAGTCTACAAGTTTATAGCGTAGTTACAAATGTGAAGTGATAATTCAGGTTACGAATCAGTTTCGCTTTCGACTGTCGTGGAACCACTTGGACAGCTCTACACCATGCCGTCTTCTTCGAGTAGATGGGCAAATAGCCGCGTTTGGTCGTCAGTTGATGAAAAAGAGTTCCAATAGTAAAAACATTCGTGGACCTCCTGGTAATGGATTAAAACTTACCATCGATGGTCACTATAATATGAATAGTCGAAGACTATGCAATGTAGCTGATCCAAAAGATGAAAACGATGTGATTTCTGTGCGAATAATGCAAAATGCTATGCGTCAAGACATTCGTGTTTTATATGAAATTGACGACATCATTGCGAAATTCCATCGATAATTATGATATAATAATTCAAGGGTTGGAACAAACGTGTTTGATAATCAACTGAAGCAGCAACGTATCGACTTTGAAACAGCACATAAACAGATACGGAATAATCTTCGGATCATTTTGATATGGAAGAGCAGCTGAGAACATTGCACAGTTTTCATGACAGCTCAGAAAACAGACATGAATGACAAAAATGCCACATTGGTTAAGGAACTTCATAAACCTGCTAAAAAAAATTATCCACGACGTTCTGTAATAATCCGCGGATTACTAGAATGTATACGGAAATTGCTATCAGAGCCAGCTTCATAAATTGACGTGAGTCAAGTGCCCGTTCGAGATGGACTTGATTGTTTGTTTATTTTGACGGTAAAGCCTTCCGGTGCAGCCTCCTCGCAGACTATTAGTCATTGGATCAAAGCTTCACTGAAGAGAGCCGGTATCGATACCAACCAGTTTTCAGCCTACAGTACACGCCATGCAGCAGTGTCTTCGGCTTTTAAACGAGGAATGGATACATCCACTATTCGGCGAACAGCTGGTTGGTCTTCTAATTCTCAGGTTTTATTCAAATTTTATAATAGACCTATTCAGTTTTCTAACGACGAATTTGCGCAAGCAATATTGAGTTAATTCCTTGCATACTGTTGAAAATTGTTACTTTTTCTGAATTTATGAAATAAAGTTATGTTAAGAATTATGAATCATCACTTTTACTCTTAAAAACTACATTTCTTATCATCCAGGACGAGACACGAAATATAATCGATGGATCAAACGAGTTTGATAAGGGTTATATGTTAGTGTCTGATTCGAAGATGATAAGTTACCTCCCGCCTTTATTTTCTCAGAGCTTAAACGAACCAAAATGCCCCATATATTGTAACGGTACGGCTACCGTTACATCCCAAATGACAAAATGAACAAATAGCAAAAACACCAGGGCCTAGAGCGGTTAAGATTTAAAACTCTATCGGTAGCGAGTAGCGGTATGAATCGCGGAGGGGGTGGGCGATGACAAGAGGGAGCGGGGGCCAGCGGAGGAACGAATTACGGGCGAGCAAGGGCCCGTGATTTAGTATAAAAAGAGGCGATCCAGGACGAGAGGACATTTTGTTTTCTAGAGCTCCAGTCGACAACCCAGGAACCACCAGAGCAGCCGAAGAAGGACGACGACGCCCGAAGGACGAGCCAAGCAGAACCAATCGAGAGACCAGAGGATCAGGGCTCCAGGAGGCACTCGGCATCTCCCCGCGACCCCCGGTGAAGCCCTCGACTGTACAGGGGTAACAGCGGCCCACAGTGGGTGCCCCGACCACCCCCCAGCCCCCTCTTCGCGATACGAGAGACCACGACGCGTGAGGCCCTCGAGCGCCGCGGCTCGGGCAAAGCAATATACCGCGGATGACAAGCGGTGGCGCACCGAGCCACCGTAGTACCAGAGATGAGTAGGGAGATTGGTACAGAGCCCTCTTTTTGCAGTTTATAGTCTTCCCATTCCCCTGGCACGGGCGGTGTCGAGTCGACACCGGCGGCTTGGGTTGTGGCTATGTTCACACTACATCGGGTGGACACTCAAGTACGAATCCGACCTCTTGGGTGTTGGGTTCCACTGGATTGTGGCTAGGTTCACACTACGCCGGATGGACACCCAAGTACGAATTCGACCGTTCGAGCGCATTTACTAACAGCTGGGGCTGCGGGGCCTCAAATTTCAAACGCCGTTCAGCGTTCGGACTGGCTAACTTTGATCGATTATAATCAATGCGTGCTGTGAATGAATTGAATGTCGTCAAATGGCTCGAGTCATGGCTAAAAAAGATTTATTTTACATACATACAAGGGAATAATATGTAGCAAAAAAATTGTTTTTGAAGAAATTTTGGTTCTGTGCAGTCGATTATGACGGGTTTTTCCCGTACGATTATTTATTTCTCGCGATTGCAAATAATAAATTGCACTATTTAGTCTTTAGTGTATTCCATGAAAAATCGTTCTGGAAAAATAAATTGCAGCCTAGATGTACTATTGATAGCGTTGAATCTGTAAGCCTGTGACAGCTTCAGTGGTAGCGGGCTGGCGTGGAAACTTAAAGGTTGCGAGTTCAAGTCCCGTAATAAACATTTTTTTTCCGGAATGAAAAAAACAATGATTCATACAATTATCATGTAGAAAAATCCGATTAAATTATCTTCATTTACTTACATTTGATTTTTTTTTTCAAGTGAAAAACTTTGTTTTGGGCATTCTCATTCTTTGTCTCCGTAAATAGTTGTTTATTCGTTCAAGGTTTGTAGCAAGAATTTATATTGTTAAATTATAGTTTGACCCCGTGTCTTGAATGGAAAGTGTACGTTGAATATGAAATTACACTAATTTTCGGCTCATTGCAGCACAATACAACACAGGCATGATTGTGATTTCCATTTGATACAATCGTAATAATTGAACATGACCTACAAGATTGTGTAAACTAGGACGAAATGTATATTCCGTTTGATTATTATGATTACCAAAAAAAACCCACTATAACCTCGAACGAATGGAGTACGATTTACGTAAACAAATACGAACAAATGCTCGAAAAAAGTGTTTTTAATGGAAAAATATTTATATGAGAGATTCCTCATGAAACCAGCCACTTCTGTGCTGGACGGTCTTCGATTTAGATGAACATTTTTTTCTTAAAGTACTCGTCAAATTCCTATGTAGGGGTATAACCGTGTTTACCATTTTTCATCGATTTTGAAGATCATTAGAATTGGGAAACTCACGCAGTATATCAGACAGGAAAAATGCAGACTTAATCGCCCCACGCCAAAATCTGCATTTTTAACTATGATCTATCAGGGAAAAATATTTCAAACAATAATAAAACTTTATTACATTTTCCAAGTTTCAATTACCAAAATTAGATTCCTCATGCAGCCGAGTGGTTAGCGACACAAGAAAAACCACGTCGTAAGGTCCGTCTTGGGATAGTAGTGATGCGGAGCATATTATATGTGAGGCGGTATTCCTCATCTGTCCAGACTTTGAAAGTCACATTTTTTGTTTGGCTTTAACCCTTTCACGGTAACCTGGGGTCGATTCGACCCAGGCCGAAATTTCAAAGTTCCCGCATTTTTGAACTAGGCAACTGAGCGGGGCCTAACCCCCGCCTAAAAAATTGTGCTCTAGGGTCGAACCATCCTGCGAAGTTTCGGTTCCCCAGCCCCACTTGGTGCTCTGTTGTGACCACATTAAGTTAGCGTTGGGTCGAATCGACCCACGTTTACCGTTAACGTTCGAAAATTGCGGATCAGCGGTCCAGGTAAGTTTTTCATTTTTTTGTGTTTTTTTTTGTTATTTGAAGTCTATTTTCACTGTCTATTGAACAAAAAACATGTTACGTGGTGTAGAAATCGAATTTTATAACGAAACGAAATCCGGTACGGATGTATTTGATTTCTTGTGTGGCACTTTTTCATGTGCACGCAAAACTCGGCGATGGACCATGCGATTTTTTATGGGCATGCTCGATCAAGCGTCTGTTAATGCTTGCATATTATATAACTTTGCAGCAACAACGACGCAAACAAAAGATCGTCGTAATTTTTTAAAGCCTTTGCTTCGAAGCTTGATGATGGGACACATGCGAGATCGATTATCATTGCCCTGCCTTAGTCGACAAATTCATTCCCAGATTAAAGAAATTCTCGATGAGCCACGGAATGAATTCGCATCCTCCGGGAAATTAGAGAAGAGAAAGAAATCTGGCGAATGTTCGAGCACGAAAGATAGAAAAACATTGCACTGCTGCGTAAGGTGCCAACTACCACTCTGCGATGATCACCGAAAAAGTTTATGTTCCCAAAGCATTATGCATTAATCATCGTAGCTTTTGGAAGATGTACATCGATTTTGTACGTTTTTAAGTCGAAATAAATACATTTATATAAAAAATGTGTGTATTCTATAGCAAAAACCTCCAAATTCACACCTCGAAAAATTCACATTTTCATGTACAAAAATAAGGGTTCTGATTTTATTGTATCATTCTGCAGTATTTTTTTCTTGAAAGGCACACTGTTTAGCTTGAATTTGCTTTTTTTTAAATGTCGATCCGATAATTTGTCTCTGAGTTATGAATTTTTAAAGCAAAATACTTTTTTCCCGGAGTTTGTTTGTTTATTGTTAATTATCTTATAAATAAATTCCGGAAACTTCATATATTAAATTTTTATCGTAAAGTAGAAATCCTGAACGACATATAAGAATTTTTTCAGATTTTTTAGATGCTTTTTTCCATTTTTTTAAGGTCTTGGGTCGATTCGACCCACGGTTACCGTTAAAGGGGGCAAAAAAAAGCGTTACCGTGAAAGGGTTAAATTTGCAGTGTATGTTCGTCTATACAATGAACAGTTACCCTCTAATTTTTAGACCTCCACGATCATCCCTTTTCGAGTTACAGGGGATGAAAGTTCCAAAAACATCAATTTTCGACGCTCGCACCCGTAACTTCGAGTGGCCGTAACTCCCTTTCTGTAGGACCTAAATTAGATTTCAAGAGGTGTTTTGGAAAGCGGCTTTTACGTTCTTTCAGGTTATTAAATTCGTTTTTAATTTTATTTACATTTTCATAAACAAATTGCGAAGTTAAATGTTTAAACGATTTTTTTTCGCTCTTCGGGCACTTTTTATTTTTTTAGAAATATTTCTAAAACGAGGCTTGGTTTTTTAGCATCGAATACATATTTTTTGATCGTGAACACCGTAGAAGTGTGGGCGTTGTACGGTTCGATTCAAGCAGAAATCGTGCCCGCTGCGCTCCCGTGCGCTATAACTCCCTTTCCAAATGAGCAAAATAGCCTTTTAAGGGATGGTTTGGAAAGCGATTTTTATGTTGTTTCGAAATAATCAATATACATATTTTTCGAATGAAATTTTCATAAACAAATTATGAAGTGAGATGTTTAAACAATTTTTTTTGCTCTTCGGGCACCTTCGATTTTTTTGAAAATATTTTTAATGAAAGCCTATCTTCTTTTTCTATCAAATGCATATTTTTTTATCATGAACACCGTAGAAGTGTGGGAGTTGTACAGTGCCGTCCGAGCGGATGTGGGGCTCACGCGCTCGGACGAGCCGCCCAGGTACTCTTTTTCTGTCATTAAATGTCAGATCAGGGTCTCTGGGCCGCTTGTCCGAGTCCTTGATCATCGATATCTCATGAACCGGTAATTCTATAGCAAATCGACTTACAGTTTTGGAAACTCAAATGAACTGCGTATGAGATGTAATTATTGTTTTGAAAAAAAAAATTTCACCCTTCGCATTCATTTGAAGGAAATGCAAAAAAACCACCTTTTTCTGGTTACCTATGAAATTAACCAGTACTTTGCAAATATTGCTGAAAGTCCAACATTGTTGGGTGCCACGCTACCTCAATATATCCCAAATAACCCTGTAAAATTTCGAATTGATCCGTCCATCCATTTTTCTTCCCCGAGGTGGCAACCTTTAACGAAAGTTGGAGGAACGAACACCTTCTTTGCTCGGACGATTATTGAGATGAAAAAACAAATGTATTGATGATTTTCACGATTCAGCATTGGATGGTCATGAATTTTCTTGTTTTCCTTAAAGAAAAAAAATTTTTTTATCTTTTATTTTTCTGAATTGAAAATTTTCAGAAAATTTGGTGTGAACAGTATCCGTTCGTTTTGTATGAAATTTTTATTTTGCGATTTATAATTCATCGAGTTGAAATTAATTGCATTAATTAAGGGTTGCCCAGATTCCGTAAAAATCGCGTGTCTGCAAAATGTTTTCTGTTTTTTATCTCAATAATCATGTGATGATGTTTAAAGAGCAAAAAAGGTGCTCCATCAACTTTTGTTAAAGGTTGCCACCTCGGGGTCAACGGACGGACGGATAAATTCGAATTTTTACAGGGTTATTGGGGATACATTGAGGTAGCGGGGCACCCACAAACATTTGTACTTCCAGCAATATTTTCAAAGTACTGGTTAATGTTCTAGGTAACCAGAAAAAGATGGATTTTTTGCATCTTCTTCAAATGGATGCGAAGGGTGAAAATATATATATTTTTTTCAAAACAATAATTAAACCTCATATGCAGTTCATTTCAGTTTTCAAAACTGTAAGTCGAGTTGCTATAGGATTACCGGTTGATGAGATATCGATGATCAAACGAAAACATTTTTTTTCATTCACCGGCCGATATCTTATCGAAAAATTGTGATACAAAAAATATTAAAAAATTCAAATCGAAAGTGAAGAATCAGGCTAACAAGGGGAGGGCCAAACATGTTTATAACGGATTTTGATGGGTCTCAGGTATATTGAAGGGCGACCCTTCCTGAGTACTAGGCTCACAGCTTTTACTTCACTGGGCTTTAGTTTCGGAGAAAAATTTTTGGAAACCCCTTTTCGCAATAGATGTAGCTCAGCGGACAAGGCTTGGGACTGGCACCCGGGCGACCAGGGTTCAAATCTCGCCGTTTTGTCGATTTTTTTTTGTAATTTTTTTTAAATTCTAACGTTTATTTTTATTTCTATCTTTTGTTTTTTTATTGTTTTCGACGTTTTACTCTATTTTTATGAATATTTTTTTTCTAAAAATTAAAACGGTCAATAATGGTCCATCAGGCGTATTTCTGGTACAAAATTTACGCTGACGTTGGAACAATTTATTGCAGGAAAAGAAGTTGCACTACAAAATTCTGTCCTATTCGTCAAATAACACAGTGTATGCTATACATCAGTCGCTGTCGGCGTCCACTTCTTGATGCTCGTTGGAGGAGCAAAATTATAGATGGTATTTGTCATAATAGCACGCAAAACACAAATTGGCGCGGCACCACGCACATCTTATAAATGCTACTTCTTTGCAGGCACAAGGACTTTTAAAAAGTGATACCGGAAAGCAGAGATCATTCACGTACAATATACTGTAACGTATAACGCTACATACCGTTGCCGCTCCAACAGCCTTATGGGCACCGCGGTCAGCCCCGAAATGATCGAAGAATATCGATAAATCAGATAGAATAACGGAAACGAAGGAACGTGACAAATAATACGTTGGGCCAACGCTCCAAATAATTCCGAAGTCATAACATAGTAACTCGGAATTATTTCTCGTGTAAAACATGCGAAACGTTACCGGTAAAATCAACAACACCTCAGCGGCCTTGGAGGGCCAACGACCCGAGATTTTGGCGCGTGGCAACAGACAGGACACCGTCGGAGGAGGGGACTCCGACCAATCAAAGGACGAAATCGGACGATCGGAGGCACCCGAATTCGTATAAAAGGAGCCGGCGGAGAACCAGGAGGCCAGTTATTTCCTCTGTTTTAGGGAGCACCAGCCGCCAAGTGAAGGATCGACCAGGACCACCAAAGAAGGACGAGGACGCCCGAAGGAAGAGCCCAGGCGAGCCGATCGAGAGACCGGAGTATCAGGGCCGCAGGAGCCTTCCCTCGATCCACGGAAGAGCTCTCGGCGGCACGGTGCGGACAGCGGACCGCGACGGGTGTCCCAGTCACCACCCTAGACCCCTCTCCACGGTCCAGCGGCCGCGTCGCGTCGGGCGAGGCCCTCGAGCGCCGGGGCTCGGGCCAGACGGAGCTGTATCGCGGGTCGTCTTACGACAGGCGCTCGGCGGAACTGTCTCGCGGGTCGTCATACGACAGGCGCTCGGCGCAACCGTATCGCGGTTTAACATCTAATAGGCGCTAGGGATACACATTGTACGACGGGTTGCCACCCAAAAGGCGCATACTTGACAGAATATATTCGAACCATCGTCTTATACCGTGTTTCACCAGTTTCTTTACCTACTCGAGTCCGAAATACCGTCTATCCCGACGGATATGTAGAAAAAGGTAGAAATACCGTTACAATACACTGTGTTATTTGACGAATAAAAACTTATACGACAGAATTTTGTAGTGTAACTTCTTTTCCTGTAATAAATTGTTCCAACGACAGCGTGAATTTTGTACCAGAAATACGCCTGATGGATTAATATTGACCGTTTTAATTATTAGGAAAAAAAATATCCATAAAAATAGAATAAAAAGTCGTAAACAATAAAAAAAACAAAAATGGAAATGAAAATAAACGGTAAAATAAAAAAAATAAAATAAATTAGAAAAAAAAATCGACAAAACAGCGAGATTTAAACCCTGGTCGCCCGAGTGCCAGTCTCAAGCCTTGTCCGCTAAGCTACGATCGCTTTCGTGGCTGGTGACAAAAGTCGGAGGTACATGTATTGCGAAAAGGGGTTTCCAAAAATTTTTCTCCGAAACTAAGGCCCAGTGAAGCAAAAGCTGTAAGCCTGGTACTCAGGAATCCCTCTTTTCAATATACCTGAGACCAATCAAAATCCGTTATTAACATGTTTGGCCCTCCGCTTATAAGTAACTGAATAAGTGAATTCTTGATCCCACCGACAACTCTAAAGCACGGATGATTAAAAAAAAAATTCGTGATTTTTTTCTTGATTGTGCTATGATTAATGGCCAGGAACGAAATATCATTATAAGATTTCAAAACTAGACATGTAAAGCTCGGAAATCCTTTCTCATTCATCTCAATACGAACATTTTTCCTGAAGTTACAGTCACGCGAATATCACGTAAAAAAAATGGAAAAATTTTCTGTTCCTTTAATTTCTTTGCCGAGTGTATATAATATAATGAACAGCTAACTGGAAGCCGATTTCAAGAAAAAACATTTTCTGCGAGGCCATGGATATTTTGTCTTGGCTAGTCGGAATATATTAGGGATGTGAATTTTGGAATGATAATTGAAATTAATTAATTTATTAATAAAAATGATTTTTCATTTATTTTGAAAAAAAACTTCTGATCGTGACATGAAAATTAAAACAAAATATTAAAACAGTAATTCTTCATTTTGTACACTGCCGGAGAACATTATCAGGCTATAAACGTGCCCGTAATAATCACTTGTCTTTTAACGTCGACAACTTTGAGATGAAAAACGCTAGGAACTTCCTGTAAGCACCATTAAAAAGCTTATAATTTTTTGAATTTATTGATATTAAAAGAAGAATATTTCCATTAGTCAGTACTGAGATAGCATGTTATGTTGATTGGAATAAAAATCAGATTATTCCCAATTTTTTTATTTTGACTCCTGAACAAAGTTAAGTTTTTTTCCAATTTTAAATTTTTCACACCTAACCTCTACATGACCTCTTAACATGTTCTCTTTTCTACATGTTTATCTTTAATTTGAGCCTAAGAACCACGGAAAATCTTTGCTGGTTCTTAAGTTATTATAAAAATTGTGCAAACGTGTGAAAATGGTGTTCCATTGCGAAGGGAGGAGTGCTGTGAGTTATTCCTGATATGAAAATATCAATGGGTTTAAATATTTATGAGCTTTTCACCGGTTGAACTTAATTTTCATAAGTTTGTGTTCAATCCAAAACAATATTTGCGATAATCGTTTATCTCGGAAATTTCACATAAATATACACTATCAATGGAGATTTATTTTTTCGATAATATGCTAAACAATTCAGTTCAAAACCATACATTTCACAGAATACGCGATATAATTATAACCAAAATGAGTTAGAAATGAATGCAAAAACATCGATGTACGGGGAAACTGTAAAGGGACATACATCAACGCTCGCTCATCGTTGCTCGGCAAGCCAAAAACGCTTGTCGAAACGAGCTATCCACGGCGTTCACGGCCACGGCGGCGTCGAAAATCCTCCCCTCTACTACAATACTTCCTAGCCAGCCTTCCTGTACATGCACACGCACACACCACTCCGAGCTATGCCTGTACGCGAGCGGTTCAATGCGGCCGAGAATTTGCTTTCGGCTACCCAGTATACGCTAAACAAGAAAAAACGACGGCGTCTTTTTCTCGTCGACCACGAGGCGTCGCCTCTGCACGACCAACGAATGAGAAGCAGCCGGAATTGACGATATACGGCTCTGTACCAATCTCCCTACTCATCTCTGGTAGTACCATCGATTAATCGGGGACCGGGTCCCAGGCGGGGCCGAGAGGCTGGCAGCAGGCCCCGGGCAACGTAGCGTAGTACCGATGAATGATCGTGTCTAGCCATTGTACAGCGGGTTAACATCGAACAGGCGCTAGGGCCAAAAATTGTATCGCGGGTTGCCACCCGACAGGCGCAGTTTTTAAAGAATATATTCGCACTATTGTTTTACCCCGTGTCTCACAGCATTTCTTTACCCGCTCGAGTACCGAACTACCGTCTATCCCGACGGATATGTAGCAGAGGGTAGAAATACCGTTACATTTGGCACCCGAACAGGGACTCGAGTGGGTGAGGGGCGTCAACCGGTGTGGAGACATAGGGGATGGAATATAGGTCACGGTTTGCACGAAGAATTGTTCGACAGACCGTGATGGAGGGAGATGGATCAGTGGTGATCCCGCGGGAAGGGGAGACGGAGGGGGAGTCGTTGCAGTGGGAATCCACAACTGCAGACGCACTCCTGCGGAATCGTAACGACCGACGGACATTGGCAGGGCTCTCCATCATAGGGGGAAGCGAGGGATAAAATAGTGATGAGGAGGACGGCACAATCAATCCCCCTTCTCGGACGAAGTAACCCCGGTGGAGGCGCGGCCAGCTCTGGCACAAGTATTGGCAGCCATCGGGGGAATCCGGGAGGAGATGCGGTCGCAATTCGCGGCATGCGAAAAGAGGATGGAGGACTCGCAGGATCGACTTCGGTCACGAGTTACGGTCACCGTCCAGAGTCTAGAAGAGCGTCTGGACCGGAGGCTGAAGAGGGAAGAGGATGGACAGCGGGAGACCAGCACAGCCTTGCAAGAGCAGGCTGCAGAGGAGATTATCACGCGTGAAAATATTCAGAAAGGCATCCAGGAGGCCGTAGAGCGGATCCGGCGGAACCAGGCCACCCTAGAGGAGCATGGGTTAAGAATCGCACAACAGGAGCAGCGACCCCGAGCTGTGGAGAGCAATCCGCCGTTCGGGACGACCTTTGGAGATGGTGGAGGGGTCACACGTATACAGACGGTGAAGAGGAAGATCCCGGTCTTCCGAGCGGATGAGGAACAATGTCCCATGGCTTACCTCCACGATCTGGAGGATTATTATGCGACAGCAGGGATGGAGTTGAGATGCGTCCTTGCGGAGGCACTCAAGGGCACTGCCGAGGACTGGTGGCATCTCATCAGGGAAGAGATCACCGACATGAAATCATTTAAGGAGGCATTCACGGGTCGGTACTGGACGCGTGAAATGCAACATAAGGTCCGTCGAAACCTGGAGTTCGGGTGCTACCGTGCACACGAACAAAGTCGCACCAAGGCCGAATATGCAGCCCTGATGCTCGGGAATGCCCGAGATCTTGCGGAGAAGAAGACGGAGCAGGAAATCATTTGGTGTTTCGCCCGTCACTTCGATGAGGAAGTGGGATCGGCGGTTCGTAGCCGGCAGACGAGGACCGCGAGGGATTTCCTGGAGCTCCTGGAGAACATCGACCTGGAGAGGCCGTTAAACTCGCAACGAAGTGCAAACGAGAGAAACCGATCGGACTTTCCACCGCGGGGGCGACAGGACTATCGTCCTCCGAGAAGAGAGGATCGATGGTGAACGATCGACCGAGGAAACGGAGGGAATGGCTCAAGGGAGAAGCAGCGGCCTCCCTGGGTGGCACCAGCGCCTCCACGGGGACCGAGGGACCATCTACGTCGCAGGAGCCTTCGGAAAACGCGTGATCGTTGCGTCCGGAGCCTCAGAGAAGAGAGGAGAAGGACAGAGGGGTGGCGCAACGAAAGGCGTGCGGGAACCGAGGGAGAGGACGATGGCGATGGAGAGGGTGACATCGGAGGGGAAGCGAAGGGAACGGACGATGCGGGAGAGTCAAAAGGGGAGGGGTGGAAAAAAAGCGGGAGCGCATGGCAAGAAGAAGAGCGAAGAGAAGAAGAGCGAAGAAAAGAAGAGTGGAGAAGAGAAGAACGAAGAGAAGAAGAACGAAGAGAAGAAGAGTGAAGAGAAGAAGAGTGAAGAGAAGAAGAGTTAAGAAAAGAAGAGTGAAGAAGGGAGGGGGGGGGGGGGGGAACGAAGAGGGTGAGGAAAGGGGGGCTGCTCAGACGCAGGGCCGAGAGTGTACCGATAAGACGTGGGAGCGACGGATCAGTACCATCTTCGAGGACCCACGGGAGATTCTGCAGAAAGAGAAGGGTCGCGAAGGAGGAAGATGGTACGGAGCGCAGTATCCGAGGTGCCCAGAGATCGCGGTGCAACTTTCGGGGGTATGCACCACCGCGTTGGTCGATAGCGGCAGCGAGGTGAGTTGTATATCCGAAGAACCGTACCAACAGCAGCTCGTACAGTTCCAAGGACAGCCGGTGCTACCTGTGACCTACACCAAGGTCGTGGGTGCATTCGGGGGAGAGATGGGAAGGGTTTGGCAGCAAATCCTAGCGGAGGTGCGGGTACAGGAGACAAGTGGCGGAGTACCAATGCTAGTGATACCGAAGTTGCTCCGACCGGCACTCGTTGGCATCGACGGGATGCTGAGCCTCGGAATCTCGGTGGATTCGGTGAAAGGGGAGGTTACCGTGCAAGGGGTGACCGTGGCAGTACTGATCAGCGGCGAATGGAGGAGGAAGGCCGGACTCAAAGGGACAAGGGAGCGGCGAGAATTAACCGGCAGCACGATGATGCAGCAGGGAGTAGGGGAAGCGGACTGGCGGCTGACAGAGGAGGAGTTCGACCAGAAGATGCGGGAGGAGAAGGGGGCGGACGATGGAACCATCCAGGCATTCAAGGGGATCGTTTTCAAGCATCGTGGAGTATTCGACAAGAGGCCGGGAAGAGTCTCTGCATACGTGCATCGCCTCTGCCTGAAGGACGCGCACCCGTACTTCCATCGGGCGTATCCGGTTCCCCTGGCACAGCGGGGAAAGGTAGAGGAAGAAATTCAGCGGATGATGGAGTACGGAGTCATCCAAAATCCACAGAGCATTTATATTAATCCATTGATGCCGGTGATCAAGAGTAAGGGGAGTGCCCGGTTATGCCTCGATGCAAGAGAATTAAATAATTATCTCGTGAGCGATTATAATAATGCCCCACCCATCGAAGAGACATTCCAGAGGTGTGGGGAGAAGACGGTATTATCGACTCTCGATCTCACCAGCGGTTTCTGGCAGATCCCACTGTACCCCGACTCACGGAAATATACGGCATTTCAGAATATCGGGAAATGCTACGAGTTTACCGTAACACCGATCGGTCTAAAAACCAGCACAGCAAGCCTCATCCGAGCACTCGATATCGTCTTGGAGGGATTAGATTTTGTAATTAATTTCGTCGATGACCTATTGGTTCTGTCCGAAGGGGTGGATGAGCACCTGCATCATCTAAGAACCCTGTTTCAGCGATTCGAGCAACACGGGATGACACTGAAATTCAAGAAGTCGCACTTTTTCAGGGAAAAAGTGGTTTCCTTGGGACACATTCTGACGACAGAGGGCCTCCAGCTGGATGCAGAGAAGATCAAGGCTATCCAGGAGTATGCGCCACCGAGGAATATCCGACAGCTGCGAGGATTTCTAGGGTTGGTGAATTTTTATACAAAATTCACCAACCGGCACGCACACGAAACTGCACCATTGTTGGAGCTTCTTAGGAAAGGAGTGCGATGGAGGTGGGGCCCGGAGGAGGAAAAACAGTTCGAGAGGGTGAAGAAACTGTTCTGCGATGCGTTCATTTTACGGTATCCGGATCCCGCGAAGGCTTACCACCTAACTACGGACGCCAGCGGCTACGCACTCGGTGCTATCTTATCACAGGTGGACGAGAAAGGGGAAAAAGAGGTGATCGCGTTCGCCAGTCGTACACTCAAGGGTGCGGAGCTTGGGTACATGACGACGGAAAAGGAGTTCTTGGCCATCGTGTGGGCCCTGAACAAATTCAGGACGTATCTCGCCGGAGCAGCCATCGAAATCGCGACGGACCACAAGGCACTTACGTTTCACCGTACGTGTCGATTTCCGTCAGAGAGGCTCATGCGGTGGGCTTTAGCGATCCAGGACTACGATTTACGTATCGATCACATCAAGGGGAAGAAGAATATAGTCGCAGACGCCTTGAGTCGGCCGGTGGAGGAGGGGGGAGCATCGGAGGGTCGCCCAAGGGAACCGTTATTATTGCAGCAGCATTAGCCAAACAACCGTCCTCGGGACTGGTGAAGAAGATGAGTGATCTCGGCGGGCTACAGCGAGAACAAGAGGACCTGCAGATGATCGTGGAGCAGCTTGAAAAGAGAGGACAGTGTATTCACGAGCGATCGGACCAGCGGCATCGGGAGCAGCATCGGGGAGGGAGAGGACGACGGCGAGGTATACGAGGGGAAGAGAAACGCGCGATGAAATGTCGGGAACGAAAGAAAGATGTACAAAGCACAGCGGCGAATAGACCCGGGGGAAAAGAAGAAAAAAAATAATACGAACATAAATAAAAGAAACCACATACATAACATGAATAATAACACACAATAATAATAATAGGAACATAAATAATAGAGGGAAGAGGAAAAGATAAATAAGAAGAAAGAATAATAGAAGAGAAGAAGAAGTAGGAAGGGGTCTAAATAAAAGAGAAAAAAGACAACCAAAACCTATCGTTGATTATTTGTTTACCGCGTACGGATGATAAGCGAGAATTTTGAACCGTCAAGGCGATTAGAAATTGAGGGGGCAATGTAACGGTACGGCTACCGTTACGTCCCAAATGACAAAATGAACAAATAGCAAAAACACCAGGGCCTAGAGCGGTTAAGATTTAAAACTCTATCGGTAGCGAGTAGCGGTATGAATGGCGGAGGGGGTGGGCGACGACAAGAGGGAGCGGGGGCCAGCGGCGGAACGAATTACGGGCGAGCAAGGGCCCGTGATTTGGTATAAAAAGAGGCGATCCAGGACGAGAGGACATTCTGTTTTCTAGAGCTCCAGTCGACAACCCAGGAACCACCAGAGCGGCTGAAGAAGGACGACGACGCCCGAAGGACGAGCCAAGCAGAACCAATCGAGAGACCAGAGGATCAGGACTCCAGGAGGCACTCGGCATCTCCCCGCGACCCCCGGTGAAGCCCTCGACTGTACAGGGGTAACAGCGGCCCACAGTGGGTGCCCCGACCACCCCCCAGCCCCCTCTTTGCGATACGAGAGACCACGACGCGTGAGGCCCTCGAGCGCCGCGGCTCGGGCAAAGCGATATACCGCGGATGAGGAGCGGTGGCGCACCGAGCCGCCATAGTACCATCGATAAATCTGGGACCGGGTCCCAGGCGGAGCCGAGAGGTGGCAGCAGGCCCCGGGCAGCGTAGCGTAGTACCGATAAATGATCGTGTGTAGCTATTGTACAGCGGGTGGACATCGAACAGGCGCTAGGGAAAAAAATTGTATCGCGGGTTGCCACCCGACCGGCGCAGTTTTTGAAGAATATATTCGCACTATTGTTTTACACCGTGTCTCACAGCATTCCTTTACCCGCTCAAGTACCGAACTACCGTCCATTCCGACGGATATGTAGCAGAGGGTAGAAATACCGTTACAATATAAGGAGTATTCCTGAGAATTTCGGCAACTTCGGACAGTTGGGTCAAAAATTTGCCCCCCAATTTTTTCCATTAATATGTGTTGAAAATAAAGAGACACGTATTTTGTCGTTTTTTATTTTGAGCCCCCGCTTTTAAGATACAGTCAAATAAAGTTTTTGAAGTATTGACCACATTCGGTCATTTAAATCGATATGTCTCAGCAACGGTTAGTGATAACTCGGAAAACCACGGGTTTTTTTTTCGTTTTTGGACGCTCTATACAATGAAATCATTTACGATTATGTTGCACAAATTCAACAATTATTTATAAACAATTCAAAATTAAAAATGAAATAAAACAAAAAATATACCCTGAATTTTTGAAATGCGTTTTTTTTTAAATTCCTTAAGCAAAAACAAAAATTTAGCCATCTTGAACTTTTTGGGCCGACGCTTCGTTCGGGAGTTATAGATTTTTTTGTCACAAAAAACCCGTAAATGTTTACCCGGTTGTTAAGAAAAAAAGCTATAACTTTCGAACAAAGTGTCGGCCCAAGTCCGGCAGAGTCTCAAAATTTTCGTTTTCGTTCAAGGAATTAAAAAAAAAAATAGATTTCAATAATTAAGGGTACTTTTTCTTCATGCAATTTTTTACTAATAAAATACGTATATTTACCTGTTTTTTATGACAAAAAAAGCTATAACTTTCGAACGAAACGTCGGCCCAAGTCCGGCCGGGTCTCAAAATTTTTCTTCTCGTCCAAGGAATTTGAAAAAAAATAAATTTTAATAATTAAGGGTACCTTTTTTTCATGCAAATTTTTACTAATGAAATACGTACATTCACGGGTTTTTTGTGACGAAGAAATCTATAACTCCCGAACGAAGCGTCGGCCCAAAAAGTTCAAGGTGGCTAAATTTTCGTTTTCGTTCAAGGAATTTAAAAAAAAATACATTTCAAAAATTAAAAGTGTGATTTTTGTTTTATTTTATTTTTAATTTTGAATTGTTTATAAATAGTTGTTGAATTTGTGCAACATAATCGTGAATGTTTTCATTTCATAGAGCGTTCAAAAACGAAAAAAAGACTCGTGGTTTTTCGAGTTATCACTAACCGTTGCTGAGATATATCGATTTGAATGACCGAATGTGGTCAATACTTTAAAAACTTTATTTGACTGTATTTAAAAAATGGGGGCTTCAAATAAAAAACGCCGAAATACGTGTCTCTTCATTTGTAACACATATTAATGAAAAAAATTGGGGGGCAAAAAGTTTGACCCAACTGTCCGAAGTTGCCGAAAATTCCAGGAATGCCCCATATAGATTCATTCCTTTGTTTCCCTATCATTATCTCAGATGCACGTGATAATTTATTATATTTCACACACAAAACAATGTGAAGAGAGGATAGCCTCGATAGCAAAATGAAGGCTGTTGTTCTCTATTCTTTTATTTCATATTGGAGCTACGCTTTAAACGTTGTTGAGTTTCCGGCATGACAAGCATGACTACATTTCTTATCATCTTCGAAGGAGACACTGACAAATTAACCTGATTAATTGATAGTTGCAAGACTTCACTTGACTGTATCTCAAAAGTGGGACCTCAAAATGAAAAACCCCGAAATACGGGTCTCTTCATTTTCAACATATATTTATGTAAAAAATTAGGAGGCAAAAATGTTGACCCAAGCGTCAAAGCTGTCAGAGTTGTTGTGGAATACCCTATGTATATATATGTTGTTGCGGTGCACCGCGCGATCGACAAGGAGCGGGTGAAAGGGCACTTAAATTATTGTTTATTTATTTTTTACGTGGGATTACACCGTAAGGGATAGGAATCCACGAAGATTGGTGATTAAATTAGTTTATTCGGTTATTTTGGCTGCGAACATAGGTTGCTTACAATAGTTTATTTAGGTTTTATTACGAGGGTTATTCCAACCGGACTGTGACTCGAATCGGCATACGCCTACACTATCGTGGAGCGTGCTTCCACGGACCGGGAGTCTTGCGGAAGGCAGATGGCTCCTTCGCGATGCAAAAAACAAGACTGCCCCTTGGTTTGTAGCTGGGTTACCCATTACGACTTCCAACCAAGGGTTCAATAGTCTAGCGATGTGAAGTGCTGACTACCCGTGAGCATTTGAAGGTTCAGTGACTGTTCGCGTCCGCTGCTGACGGGCGGCCGCTCATTGCACGGGGGCGATGAACCTGCGAGTCACTGTCCTCGCTTTCGACATTCTCCGAGAAGTTGCATGAACTTCCTTAGTTTTTTATAATGAATTTTGGGGGCACAACACCCCTCCCCCCTAAAAATAAAAATTTATTTTGAAAAATTAATTTATATTTTAATTCTAACTCCTCGCGTCCGTCGTTACTCGTTGCTGTCCTTGGCAGGTGACGTGAGTTGAACCGGGCCAGCTGTTGGGTGAGAGTCTTCTGTCTTCGTTCTTCGATGGTCGTCGCTCGGTTCTCTGGTGCCCCAGTGGCATCAAGACTGACTGATACCGTTGTGGCTGGAGACGTCGTGGAATTTTGCTGACGTCTGCGAAACAATAGGCAGGCTACGGCACATGCCAAAGCTATTAATGCAAATGTACTTGACCCGACTACGATAGGTATGGTGGGGTTCTCTTTTTCTAAATTCTCTCTAATTTCGTGTAACCGGGTGCCGATGTTGCGCAGCTCGGCGGGGTTGCGGAACACGTTTTTTATGGATGCAGGATAGGTGGGGTCCGGGATGGATGAGGTCTTCTCAACCTCTGATAAGATGAGGTTTCCGGGGGGAAGGTAGTCCTCGGTGACTAGCTGCGTGATCCTCCTTCCTGTCCGAACACCGAAACCTCGGGCGGTTATAACGCAATTACCTATCAGAGCCAGTATATCTGTCCCTACTAGTTTTTCGTGTTTGGTCGGGTAGCCACCGCAGGCGATAGTGATTGGGTCGTCGTCCGGTGCGACGTATAGCCACTTCCCGCGGGAAGACATGGTAGTTACCAGGGTGTGGGTGAGGTTGGCTACCCGTTTATCGCAATGTAGGGCCCCTTCGGCCTCTACCTTTCCGTAGATGCGGACTTCGCACGAGGCGTCGCGATTTATCGGGACCGTTGCGTGTGTGGGTGCGCAAATCTATCGACGGGGCAGGCTCCTGAATTTTCCGAGGTCTTCCAAGGTCATTTGGACATAATTCCGGCCTTCTCGGTCAATGACTACGAGGTCCTCCGTCGTGTCCAGGTAGTAGTACGTACTTCCCGTGTATCGTGTGGGCAACAGGTACGTGCGGCTGACGCTGAACTTGCGTTGGCCGACGAGTGAAATTTCGATGACGGTTACTATCGAGCCGTTTGCGTAGTAGGCTCGAACTTGCGTAGTAACTGCGGTGCATCTTTCCATTACCGGGTTCACCCGCAGGGAGACGGCCAGTTTCCATGTTGTTTTCGCCATCGTCGGCGTTCCTAGATCCTCATAGTAAATACCTGGGTGGTTAGTGAACGGGGTGATCCGGTATGGGGAGTCCGGGTCGGCCCTTCCGGCATGCGCGGCCACCAGGAATCTGAAATTCGATAAATGCATCCGTTCTTCTTGAGTGGCTCATTTCTCCAGAACGTTTCGTAGCTTTTTTATCCTTTTTTTTCTTTGAACTATCTTATGTGTACGTGTACGGTTATGATAACGATATTTTTTTTTTTTTTTCGAATCGTCTCGCTCCTTAGTGCTCTACGGCGAGGTTCAGCCGGTTAGCGTGCACCGTGAGCTGCCCCTGTCCCTTCTGTATGGTGAAGGTGACCGGGGCGGTTTGCGCTATTATCTCGTACGGCCCTATTCACTTCGGGCTGAGTTTTGCGGACCGGCCGCGTCTACGGCCTCGTCACGTAGCAAGACGCGGTCCCCCACGCGGAGGGGTGTGGGGCAGGCGTCCTCGTCGTAACTTTCCTTTGCCCGCTCTTTCGCTTCGCGCAAATGGTTTCGGGCGAGGCTCCAGGCGGCTCGTAGCCTCTCGCGTAGCTCGCTGGCGTGGTTCTTGTACGAGTAGGAGTTGCGGGGCGCCTGACGGATAGCTGTCGGCAGCTCGGCGTGTCCTCCGAACACAAGTTCGTAAGGCATAAGGCCCGTAGCGGTGTGTGGCGTCGTGTTGTACGTAAACATCGCGTACGGGAGCCAGCTATCCCAGTCGGCTTTCTCCCCGTCGATGTAATTCCTCAGGTATTCCGCGAGGGTACGGTGCGATTTTTCCAGTGCTCCGTTACTCTGAGGGTGGTAGGCAGTGGTTTGGATTTTTTGGATCCGTAGCAGTTTGCATACCTCCTTGAATGTTACGCTAAGGAAATTTGTTTCTTGGTCCGTGAGGACGGCAGTGGGTGTTCCATACCGGCAGATTACTTCCTCGACGAATGCTTCTGCGATAGTACTGGCCTCCTGGTTAGGTATGGCCATCGCTGCGCTATACTTTGTGAGGGCGTCCTGGAATGGAAGGACGTATTTGTTTCTCCGGGGGGTTTCGGGAAGAGGACCAACGATGTCGATGGCCGTTTTCTCGAACGCTGCACCAGGGGTGTCGGTAATTACCATAAGTACTCGTATTTGCCGGCTGAGTTTGTTTTTCTGTCATTTTAGACACGCAGAGATGTATCTTTCCACCTCCGATCTCAGGCCGGGCCCGTCATACTTCAGGCGGATTCTTCGTAGCGTTCGTTTTACTCCCTGATGGCCCCCGAGAGGTGCATCGTGGTATCCCCTGATGATGCGGACACGGTCGTCCGGTTCCGGGCAGTACAGCTCGCTCGGGGCCCCGATGGCTCCGTCTCCGTCGCTCTCGCTGTCGCTGGTCATGCTCGGTGCTTCGCTTGCCTCTCTGTCGCACTGCTGGAGAGAAGTTTCGTCTCCTATATCGCGCTCCTTCCTCACACTGTCGTCTGTCGCGTAGCCGCTTTCCGAACGGCCTCGCTCGTGGGACGGTGGGGGAACCGGGGCGCGGGGCTTAGCGGTTGCCGGCGAGCGCTCGTCTCTCTCTGGCGGTGCCTTACTCTTCCTCTTTTTCGCCTGGGCTCGGGTTACCGCATAGATACGGCTCAAGGCATCGGCGTTCGATTTTCGCTTGCCCGCCTTGTACTCGACGTCGAACTCATGCTCCGATAATTTGATTTTCCAGCGCATGAGACGCGAGCCCGGATCTTTTACCCCGAACAACCAGGTGAGGGGTTGGGGATCGGTTACCACCTTGAACCTCGTCCCGTAGACGTATGGCCGGAATTAGGTAACTCCCCACACGATTGCGAGTAGCTCCTTCTCCGTTGCCGTATAATTGTGCTCAGCTTTCGATAACGTTCGGCTCGCGTAACATGTGGGCAGGTCCTCCCCTACTTTCCATTGAGATAAAATTGCACCGATGACCTTATCTGAAGTATCTGTGGTGACGATAAATGGCTTGTTGAAGTCCGGGTATTGCAGTACCGGAGCCGTGGTTATCGCATCTTTAAGTTTCTCGAATGGTTCGTCGCGTACCGCCGTCCACTCGAGACCTACGTCTTTGCGCACGAGCTCGGTGAGTGGTCTTGTGATTTTCGAGAAGTCTCGTATACATTTCCGGTAGTACCCGGCTAGCCCTAGGAACGATTCCACCTCTTTTACGTTGGTAGGGACCGGGAAATTTCTAACGGCTGCGATCTTCTCGGGATCGGCGCTCACCCCGTCCTCAGAGCTTGGTGACCGAGGTAATGTGTTTCCTTCCGCAGGAGGCGGCATTTCGCGGGCTGGAGGGCTAGTTTTGCTTTTCTTAGACGTTGGGAAACGTCTCCCAGCCTCTCGTTGTGTTCCCTGAGGGCTGTACCGTGGACTACGATGTCGTCTAGGTAAACGTAACACTTTATTCCGTCCAATCCTGCTAGCACGGAGTTCATCAATCTCTGGAAGGTGAGGGGCGCATTTTTTAACCCGAAAGGCATTCGTGTGTATACAAAGTGGCCCTGCGGGGTGGAAAACACGGTCTTTTCCCTGTCTCTGGGTGCCATCGGTATCTGGGGAAAACCTGACGCGAGATTCAGGGTGGAGAAGTACTTTTCTTGTCCCAGCTGATCCAGAATCTCCGAGATGTTGGGCAGTGGGTCCTAGTCATCCACGGTAACTTCATTGAGCTTACGGAAGTCAACAACAACGCGTAGTCGCCGCACCCCGTTCTGGTCGGGTTTTTTCGCGACGACGAGCAACGGCGCGTTCCATTGGCTCTTGCTCGGTTGGATGATTCCGTCCACCAGCATCTTCGTGGTTCGTTTTTCCACCTCTTTTTTGTGCGCCTCTGGTAGGCGGTATGGGTGCACCTTCATCGGAAGGGCCCCGTCCTTTAGGAGGATGGTATGCTCTACCATGTGCGTGCACGGTGATTTGTCTCCGGCGAGATGGAAAATATCTTCGTACTCGTCGGCAATTTTCATGAGCGAGGATTCCTCCTCTGCGTTTAGATGTTCATCCGAGCGTGGCGGTGTCGTTGTCGCATACTGGCTCCAATATCACGGTGGGTCGTTGCACCACTCGTGTGTCGTTGCACCACTCGTGTGTCGTTGCACCACTCGTGTGTCGTCGCTCGTATTCACGAGGCTTACCAGACAGGTGTTGTTTGACGGAGGCGTGACGCATGACCCCATTATTACATCTGGGGTTATCATGCGTTTTTTGACCAAGCCGATGTACTTGCTTCCTGTTTTGGCGCGCACGATGGTTTCGCTGCGTGCTGGCAACGATACCCCAGATGCTCCGTCAAACAGGGGCATTGCGTGGCCGTAAATCTTTATCACCTCTTCTCCAAGGATGTCGGCTTTATGCTCGCGGATGAAGTCCATTCCGAGGATCCCCTGGACGAGTAGCGGTACCTTTTTCGTCACGGCGTAGAAAGGATGTTTTACGATGACGGTGGGCACACCTAGGGCCAGTGGCACGGCCCCCTTCGGTCAAAATTTCTGTCCGAAGATCCCTTCGAGTTCAATGTTGTTCAATGTACTCCTTGATTGCGGTATCGGGCGGCAGGCTGCTTCCCCCAATGACGGAACACAGTGCTCCTGTATTGGCTTTTAGGGTCAACACGCCTTCGACGGTGCCAGGTGACTCGATGATAAAGTCGTTTGCTGCGCTTCTGGCGGGTAGGGTGACCGGGAATGTTTACAGTGGGGACCTGGCCCTAGCCGTCAACGTACATAGGCTTATCGTCCCTATCGTCCTTGGGTCCTCTTCCCCCGCTCCCGTATTGGGCTGGGGGGTGTATCCGTCCCTCCACCCTTCGCTGGAGCCGTCTCGGTGGCCTTGAGGTTTCTCCTGGTTGTCGTTTCTCGTGTTTCCGCGGTTCTGCAGCCGCTTACGGCAGTCTTCGTAGGAATGGTCCTTCTTTTTGCAGTAGCTGCAGCATACGTCGACCTGGTTGACTCCGCGGGTTGGCTCTGGGAGGCTGGTACGCCCAGCCTGCTGTGGGCAATTCCGACTCACGTGCCCCGGTCTGCCGCAGGTATAACAGTTTTTTTCACTGTCGCTCTGGGGCTGTGCACGTGCGGATCTTCGCTGAGCCTGGCGGTGCGGCGTCCGAGACTCCCTTGGGTGGATTGCCGCTCCGATTTCTTTAGCTACGACCACGGCCTCGTGCAGGGTTGCACAGCTCCTCGCTCTTACGAGAACATGTACCTGTCCCGTAAGGCCGTTCTCGAATGTGGCCTGTGCGTATTGCCGGGTCGACTCTTCCACTGCTCACGCGTCTCGTTCGAATGGGGTTTTTTCCGTTATTTTATCGACCAGCTGTGACGTAATGGCCTCTGCCCGTGACGCGTACGCGGCAACGCTTTCGTTCTGCCCTTGCCGCCACGAGTTGAGCTCCGTGGACAGGGCCGACAGCGACTTCTTTTGGCCGTATAGCGCTTCGAGCTCCTAATGGAGCTCCGCGAACGTGAAGATATTTTTGTGGGTCAAATCCAGGGCTGCTCTTCCTCCGATCTGGCTCGCGATCATCATCTCCAGTAGTGCCCCGCGCTCCTCGTACTCCACACGTCGGCATACCGCGTCGCAGGACCGGAGGAAAATCCGCAACTCGTCGGCAGAACCCCCGTCGAACGTGCGGACATACTTAAGTGCATGCACGAGGGGCATCATTCCCGGACGCCGAGGCCGGGGTGGCTCCGGGGCCTGTTGAGGATTTCCCGGTCCGCCGGTCCTACTTGCATTAACCTGGCTCGGCGCCGGTCGAGCTCTCGCTGCAGGGAAGCGATAGCATCCCACTCGTCCCAGTGTCCACCCTCATTCAGGGGTGTTGGCGAACGTGTGGCCCGTGGTGAGGGAATGGGTGCTCTACCCTGCGTTCCCTGGGGTTGTCCTGCCGATACCTGTGGCAAGACCGGTGCCGGGAGACCGGCCCTCCTTGCCATAGCCGCAATATCGGCTTCCACCATTTGACTTGAGATGGGCCGGGAGAATATGTCGAGGGGCTCGTCCTCCTCGCTCCCTGATTCGCTACGGTCCACAAACGACGTTCCACGCCGGTGGTTCGCCCGCCCATTTTCCTCTGGATTCGGGGGAAGTGTGCCCTGTGGTCCGCCAGGTGGCCGGACCCGTGGGGAGGGCAGGTTTCCCAGAACTTCCATCGCCCGGTTGGATATTTCCAGGAGGGCGGCCGCCAGGCCGGCGGTGGCTGCAGTCTCCTCGTGCCCCTCCGGGCTGTGGGTGGGGTTGCCGTCGACTGGCATTGTTTTAAAAATCTAACCCTTTTTCGCTACAGTGTACCACTCCGAACGCGGGACTACTGGCTCTAATCTACTGGCAATTACGTTAATATAACCGTCACTTACAGGTAGAAAATTGCCGCGGTCATCCCTCGCGTGCGGTGGTCGGTGAAGCTGGCTCTCGTCCTGCAGAATTGTGGACTTGTTCCTGGCTGGTAGCGCGTCAGTGAATGCCTCGATGCTCCGTTCCTTCGCAGCTCGTAGCCCCCTTCGGCGTCGGGTTACACTCGCGATAACGCCGACGACTGCGTGGCGGGTTACACAATGTTCTGCCGTGCGAGGTCGATGCTCGCTTCACTTCCCGCGGTTCAGGGGTCGAATGTAGTTGTTGTTCGTAAACAACTCTGGCTAACTTGTCACTGAATCCACTCGGTGTATCCCACCGCTGCCACCAAATTTTTGTGCCGGTGCACCGCGCGATCGACAAGGAGCGGGTGGAAGGGAACTTAAATTTTTGTTTATTTATTTTTTACGTGGGATTACATCGTAAGGGATAGGAATCCACGAATATTAGTGATTAAATTAGTTTATTCGGTTTTTTTGGCTGCGAACACAGGTTGTTTACAATGGTTTATTTAGGTTTTATTGCGAGGGTTATTCCGACCGGCCCGTGACTCAAATCGGCATACGCCTAGACACTATCGTTCAGCGTGATTCCACGGACCGGGAGTCTCTTGCGGAAGGCAAATTCAATCATTAAATTAATAATTCTCTGCCGTAACGTTATATTTTTCGGTTATTGTTGTAAACATTAATCCCAATGTCAGAACTGAGAAAAAGTGAAGCATAGATGCTTCACATTCATCACAATGTAAGAACTGGGAAAAAAGCATAGATGCTTCACTTTTTCCGAGTTCTGACATTTGGATTAATGTTTACAAAAATAAGGGAAAAATATAATGTTACGGCAGAAAATTATTAATTCAATCATTGAATATTTTGAACGAGTGATTATAGAGCGTAGCTTTCGAACGAGCTCAACGGAGTTCCATCTACGTTACCGATGAACTATGCTCCAATAAGAACCAAAACATTAATATCATTATTGTAAATGTACCTTTATCTAAAAATTTGAGAAAAACAATTTCGGAGAGTATGATTTTCGATATTAATTGATTTTTCTAAAAGAATTAAAAAAAAATTTATTAATAAAATAAAGCATAGCTTTAGAACGACTAATCAAGCCATCTTTAAAAAAAATACGTCTCTATTGTGCACATTTCGGAGTATTTTCTGGAATTTTTTGAGATAAATCGAAAATGCTATACCGACCGAAAAAAATTATTTTTGTATATTTTTTATTAAAATGGTCATTTTTCAGACTCGAAAATTCAGAAAAGAAATTGTTCACGAAGCTTATGTGAAAATGCAACTTTTTCGTCTAAAACATTTTTCTGCTTAATCGTATGCTTTCAAGATATAACGGTACTTAGAACATGTCGAAATTTTAAAAAACTCAAAAAAAAAATGCGATCCAAAAATTTGGAAAAAATGTACACTACTCTTTTTCATGTAATTAAACAATTTGACAAAATTTCAATCTTTTTAAAAGTGGACAACTTTTTGACCGCTCGATACCGCATGGAATGCCTCATATATATATTGTTATGTCGCAAGTTTAATCGTGGATTAATTAATTACGGTACGAGGGACTGGTTCGCGCTTCAGAACACGGTTGTGAAAGAAAAGACTCGGTTTACACTTTAGAACGAGTTAGAAGACGTTTATTTCGTACAAAAGGTCGGACGGATGGTCCCGGCGGACACGGTACAATGTTGCCGTATGGCACTGTTAGATGTACACTCAGATATAGACTGACTGGCGCTGGTCGGGAGACGGTCTTTTATAGTGAATAGGGCCCAGCTGGGAATAGTGTGGAATAATCTGGAAAAAGAAGGAATTCGAATGTTCGGGGTCGTGGAAGCGGACTCGAACATTCTGGATGTCGATGTTTCGAGAAATGGGACGTGTTGAGGCGAAGTGACTGCATGGGTTTACGCAGATGGGAAGCTACAGCTATACGCAGTAGGGGACATCGTTACATCTCCCCCCTTATTTAAGAAAATCCATGTTACAAAAAATGGATTTTCTTAGGTTTTATAACCATTGTTACTACGTCTATTGGTGTGTCTTACAGAAGAGTGAGTGTTATGAGATCGATCTAGATGAGCCAGTGCTACTAGTTCGTCCTGCGGATATTGTACTTCATAATTACTATGATCGCTAGTATTATTGTGAAAACAATTGTTGTAAACGTTGATACAAGGCGAAAAAGTACATGACATGATTTTTCCAATTATCTTACCGAGACAATTACACAATCCAAACTTAAAGCCTAGTAGAGACATTACAATTCCGATACACGCATATCCCAAGTATCTTAGTCCGTCATAGGCGGCTTCGAACAGAGTTTTATTACGTTTATGATTTCCAATTTTTTCGGCTTCTTCCGATATTTCATCGAGAGTTTGTCCGAGGGATTTCAGTTGGGTTAGATCTATATGGGTTGGTCTTCCTAGCGTAGTTAACTGTAAATCTTCCATTGATATTGAATGGTTGCGCAATATGTCGTCGAGTTTCGGTGTGTTAAGTGTTTTATTGGACATTACATCTGTAGTTTGTGTGATTCGCTTATCTAGGCTGGGTCTAATGATTATATTGTCGGTTTGTCCGAGACAATCTCCAGAAATCGTTATTCGATTAGTGCCATGCAGGTTTACTTGGTGTAACTTGTTATCTTCGCAGATGAGGTGAAGCGTCTCTGGGTTAGGAGAGGTGACAATCCACGAATTTCCATTTTTTAATTGAATCCATAATGATTTGATTAGCTGGATAAATAAGATTTGGCACTGTGAGTCGGAGATGTCGCTTGGCTTTTGGAGAATAATGGATTCGCAGCTATTTGGGTTATTAATTGAATAATCGGGATTTTGTCTTTTGCAAAGAAGCTTTGACGCAAGCGTTTTGCATTGAGCTAGGTCATTCTCGTTGCTAGGTGTGAACAAATTCCTCATATAATTGAGAATGACTACGGTGTCCGGTGGGTTAAGATAATAGAATGTATTACCAGAAGATTTTCGTTGAAGAATTGGTATTAGTCTGTAAGCCTTGAGCATTGTATTTTCGACAACTGGAGTTTTTATGACGTATGCAAATCGATTATGAATTATCATGACGTTTACCTCGCTAATATCGATTATTGCGGCAAAAGAAGATTCTTCCAGTGGTACAGGCGGTGTGTTACTGGAAATTGTTTGCGTTCGGATCGCGAGAAGCGCTTTGACTAAGTCGGCTGGACTAAGAATTTGCGGGTGTACAATCCCTTGTTTTCCATCGTTAACAGCATTGAGTACGTTATTTACATTTTCGCTATATTCGTCAATTAGGACTTGTAAAAGTGAAACTTGAGAACTAATTATTATTTCCCGCGTGTTAGCTTGTATATGTTGGCCTGCTTTCATTGCTGCCTGGCTTAGATGGTTAGAATCGTTTTTAAGTTTATTTATAGCATCGGCGAAAGTGGTTATCGTGGCTTTAACTATTGTTGTTTGGTTTTTAATTAGTTCACTTAGCCGCGCATCGTCTTTATGGACTCTATCTATCTCGTCATTAAAATATTCGGCATCTGAATTGGCTAGAGTACCAAACAGGATTTTACTAATATCGCCGATAAAATTGAATACTCCCCTTTTGGGGCGTGGAGAATAATTAATTATGTTCATAAGCCGTACCCGACGGTCTTCAAGTCTTTCTAATCTTTGACGAACGATGTCTATCGCTACGGATTCTATACATGGTTTTTTCGTGGAGTTACATACGAATTCCAGCGCATGGATGATGCTGAAGAGAGTATCGCGTTGAATGTTGATTTCCGTTAAGTCGACGTAATTAACGACGGTCCAAGTCTTGTGGTACATTACCACGTTTCCTATGTGTTCCATGTAGACAGATCCAGTTACTGGTTCGATCTTGTACACTTCGGATCCGGTGCAGCTCAAGCTAACCAGAAGGAGTAAAAGCAGCATCTTTCCCTGTACAGAGACAATGTTTAGTTTCTATAATAAGGTTTTAATTTATTAACATGAATCAGTTTTCTCCTATTTCGCAGCAATATTTCATAATTCACTTCAGACGTCTTATCGAGAATTATTGCTGGACCTTCCCACTTGGGGGCTAGCGGAGATTTATCTCGTTCTTGAGCTACAAGAACTTCATCGCCTTTATTGAAGATAGGTACGCTACGTTGTATATAAGCGTCTTGATAAATTTTTGAACGTTCTTTTGCAGCGAGAAGGTGGTCGCGTCCCTTTTTTAATATTCGATCGTGGTCAGTACGAAGTCCTTCAAAGTACTCGTCTACTGTAGCATTGGTCCGGTGAATGGGGATGCTGTTCGGGATGTTTGGTTTCCGTCCGAACTGCATCTCGAAGGGTGTGCGTCCAATGCCTTCCTGTTTTGCTGAATTATATGCCATGAAAACGAATTTCAATTTCTTATCCCAATCCTCGCGTCGATCGTGGATGAGAGCTTTTATTTGTTCCTTGATTGGTCCATGTGCTCTTTCAAGGCTTCTGTTACTTTGTGGGTGGAACGTAGTTGTTGTCATATGTGAAATCTTGAAAAGTTTTTCCATATGCTTGAATGTCTGGCTGATAAAATTTCGTCCTCCATCAGTTAGAATTTTCTTCGGTGCGCCGTGGATGTAAATAAAGTGTTCGACGAGGGCATCGACCGTTGCTTTAGCGTCTTGAGTCTTGAGTGGGATGAGCGTGATAAATTTCGTTAACTGGTCCTGTACTGATAAGATGTATTTGTAGCCATCGCTGGATTCCGGAAGAGGTCCCACAAGGTCCAGTGCAATTTTGTCATTTGGTCGCTGAGGTGTATCCGTAATTACTGCCTCTGCCTGTGGACGGACACGAACTAGCTTGATCCTTCGGCAGGTATCGCATCGGCGGATATAATCTTCGACGTCCCTCTGCATGTTGGGCCAGGTAGCGACAGCCTTAATGCGATCGAGGGTCTTGACTATTCCAAAGTGTCCGGTAGCCTGAGTGCCATGGTGTTCCTTTATAATGCGTTGCCGATCTTCTTCAGTACCTGGTTCGTGAATTTTCCTGTCGTAAAAATATAGTGTCGGTCGGTGATCCTTTTTTGACCAGATGAAATTAATCATCTGTTTTAATCGAGACTTAATGGCAGGGTGAATACTCAAGTACTCGCAACCCAGATAAATCTTAGTTGGTTCATCGACTCGCATTAGCGTGTCTGCTAAACGATTGAACCAGTTGATTTCATCTTCTGAAAATTCAACATGTAAGTCGTCCTCATGCTCTGATGGAGAATCTGTTATTTTTAATTTCTTTATATTTTTCGGCGGCGTTTGTTCGCTTATTTCCGGAACACACGGATTGTTTCGCGTAAGTTCGAATTCCATGTAAATTGGTAAATTCACGTTGTCGCGGTCCTCTTCGTGTTCTTCTTCGTCTTCTTCTTCTTCTTCTTCTTCTTCTTCTTCTTCTTCTTCTTTTTTCGATGGGTCCCTTTGTTGCTCGGCTTGTCTACGGGTCGGAACCGCATAGATGCGAGAGAGAGCATCAGCGTTTGTATTGAGTGAACCCTTTTTGTAGATGGGCTCGTACTCGTATTCTTCTAATTTCAATCGGAGTCGCATAAGACGGCTGTTGGTTGGTGGGTCGGTGGCTTTCAGGATCCATATTAATGGTTTATGATCGGTGACGATTTTAAATTGTTTTCCGTACAAATATTGACGAAAATGTTTTGTAGCCCATGCTATAGCCAGCATTTCCCTCTCTGTAGTAGAGTACCGCTGTTCTGCTTTATTGAGGGTGCGCGACGCATAAGCAACTGGTCGGTCCTTGCCGATCGGTCCCTGCGATAACACTGCACCGATTGCGTGGTTGCTGGCGTCGGTGGTTAATACAAAGTCTCGCGTAAAGTCTGGATATTGTAACACGGGGGCGGTCGTTAAGGCAACGCGCAGCGTCTGGAATGCCTGTTCTTGTTTCTCTGTCCAAGCCCAGGTACATTCCTTTTTCAATAGTTCGGTTAACGGTTTAGCGGTTTTGCTGAAATCTTTAATAAATTTTCGATAATATCCTGCGAGTCCGAGAAATCGTTTTATTTGTTTAGGATCACGTGGTGTCGGAAAATTTTTCACTGCATTAATTTTATCAGGATTGGGTTTCACTCCCTCTTTTGATATTATATGGCCCAGAAATTCTAATTCCGGACGTAGGAATTCGCACTTATCCGGTTGCAGTTTTAGGTCTGATTCACGTAATCGATTAAACACATCCACTAGTTTTTTATTATGTTCCTCGAGGGTATTACCGTAAATGATTATATCGTCCAGGTAAACAAAGCACGTATTACCGATTAATCCCCGAAGAGCCTTATTCATCATTCGCTGAAACGTTGGTGGCGCATTTTTTAATCCAAAAGGCATTCTATTGTAATGGTAATGCCCGGATGGTGTTGAGAACGCCGTCTTCTGCTTGTCCCGTTCATCCATTAGTATTTGATGAAATCCGGATGCCAAGTCGAATGCCGAAAAGTATTTTGCTCTTCCGAGCTGATCCAAGATTTCGTCGATACAAGGAAGCGGATAGGCGTCGTGCGCCGTCTTCTCGTTAAGTTTCCGGAAATCGATTACGATTCTCCATTTCTTTTTTCCGGACGCATCCGTTTTCTTTGGCACAACCCACGAGGGTGAGTTGTATGGGGATTCACTTGGCTCGATTAATTTCTTTTCGAGCATCTCATTCACTTGACGATCGATTTCCTCCTTATGCGCCGGCGGGTATCTATATTGCTTAACGTTTATTGGTACGTCATCGCTCGTGATAATGCGGTGTTTTACCGCTTTCGTACCTGGCAAGGGATCACCAGGTAAAGCAAATACATCGGGATATGACGAAACAATATCCCACAACTGTTCGGCTATCTCAGGTGGCACGTGCTGTAGGCGCACGTTTTCTTTAAGTTGTTGCAGTCTTTCTGCTGCATTCTGTTGCACAACGTGATGGACTCCCGCTACGCCTGTCGGTGCGTCTTGGCGCTCCTCCTCAGGTAAAAAAGGTTTTATTGGGGTCCCTCGTAGCATGTCCATTTTCAACACAGCTGTTTCTTCCGAGTCGTTAATAACAGGCACTCGGGCTTCGTAGTCCCTGGCTATGTAAACACAGGGCACTATTGAATCTGGATTTTCTTCGTCCGTAATCGCTGGTCCGCTTGAAACATTAGTTGGCACATCAATCCAATAAATTGTTCTCGGTGGTACCGTAATGGTTAGTGGCTCAAATTCTAATCTTTTATTGTTAAGTTGAAGAAAGTTCTCCTTCCCGATCCCGATATATGTTTGATATTTCTCCATGAATGGGATGCCGATTAGTCCGTCTTCTTCGAGCGGGAAATTATTTGGGATTACATGGAAAATGTGTTTTTCTTCTTCGTATTCCAGCACTGCGACGAATAAGGAATGGTGTAAATCGTTTCCCATCTTAAATTCTGTGTTTAAGTTTCTGTCTACCATTGCTGTTTCCATGAGGCTGTCTTCTTTTATTAAATTTATGGCGGCACCGGTATCTAACAAATATCTCCCTGACCCTCGCACGTCTCGTATTTGTAATTCGACGACCCGTTTCTTTGACCCAATGGTGTTAACTTGAGGGGGTACAAGTCGTCCTCCGGGTCCGGTTCGCTCGGCATGTGGTTTACCCGTGGTGGAGGCCGAGGTTGGAGCTGGTCTTTTCGAAAACCCGACGGTTGCGCGTACGAATTTCCCCGATGTTGTAGATCTCGTGCTTTGCTGTGGCAGTCTCGCTCTAGGTGTCCAGTTCGCCGACAGTAATTGCAGGAAACCGGCGGACGGTGACTTGGAGCTGATGGGGCTGGTGGCGGGCGCGATGGTCGATGATTGACGTTCGTATTTCTTTCGGTGCGACGCAGATTTTGCGTCATTATCTCCCGTGTATCATCGCGTGCCCCCGCAGCTTGGGCCATCGCAATGGCTTCCCGAATGTTTTCCGGTCTTTGGGAACGGACTTCGGTGGAAATTTCTTTGCGAAGGGCCAACAAAAATTGATCGAGGCCTTGCTCCCGTTCGTATTCAATTAGAAATTTCCGTTTCGCTTCGTCTGCGGTCGAATTTGCGATAACGGCCAATACTTGGTTGTGCGCTTCCAGGTATCGGTTGGTAAATTTCGAAATGCTTTCATTTCTGTCTTGGAATATTCGTGAACGTTTATCGCGGAAAACACTGACCGGTAACAAATTCCCATAAAGAATTCGAAGGGCACCATATAATTGGTCGTAAGAAATTGTATTGTATTCGTTTAATTCGCGTTCGGCCTCGCCAACTATTTTCTTCGCAATAACTAAGCGACGGAAGTAATCCGGACGCGAAACTTGTGACCGCACATCCTCAATTGAACTGATGAATGCTTCGACACCACAATTTTTACCGTTAAATTCTTTTACGAGTTCTATTGCCTCGCGGGGCTCTAGCATGTCCAATTGTTCCGATATGACACTCGCGGCACTCGATGTTTGTTTTTCTTCTACTTCTTTCAATAGATTGTCCATTTTTTTGTCCGCGGGGTTTGTGAATATTTTGTCCATACTTAATACAGACGTGTTGCTTGTGCCTATCGAACTTGTTTCAGAGTCCGTGCCAATTAATTTTGTTTCGCGGTATTGAGTAAATGAATTTTTACTCACCCAGTTATTCTGTTGTGCCAGCGTTGAATTTTTGTCTTCTACTGCGTTGTAGTGTCGTCAATGCTTCCAAGTTCCCAGCGTTGTCGATCCAGTACACCCCACACACTTAGCACCAGTTTGTTATGTCGCAAGTTTAATCGTAGATTAATTAATTACGGTACGAGGGACTGGTTCGCGCTTCAGAACACGGTTGTGAAAGAAAAGACTCGGTTTACACTTTAGAACGAGTTAGAAGACGTTTATTTCGTACAAAAGGTCGGACGGATGGTCCCGGCGTGGACACGGTACAATGTTGCCGTATGGCACTGTTAGATGTACACTCAGATATAGACTGACTGGCGCTGGTCGGGAGACGGTCTTTTATAGTGAATAGGGCCCAGCTGGGAATAGTGTGGAATAATCTGGAAAAAAAAGGAATTCGAATGTTCGGGGTCGTGGAAGCGGACTCGAACATTCTGGATGTCGATGTTTCGAGAAATGGGACGTGTTGAGGCGAAGTGACTGCATGGGTTTACGCAGATGGGAAGCTACAGCTATACGCAGTAGGGGGCATCGTTACAATATATTAGGGTGGGTCAAAAAAAATTTTTTTTTTTTAATCTCACTCACGAAAACTAGTTCCTAGGTACCTTTACAAAGTACTCACCAAGTATGAGCTCTTAATATTAATAGGAAGAACTGGCTCATCGTCGTTTTCCATTTTCAATTTAGTCTCATATAAAAATGGTCATATCTTATCACCAATAGATTGTTAAACGAGTTTCATCATGAATATTTATAGGAAATTGAACGCTCTACAAAAATGGTATCTTATACTTTTTTCATTAATCGAACCATTTAAAAGATATTCAAGGTCAAAGATTGAAGAATTTATGAAAAAAATAATTTTTTGTTTTGAATTTTGTAACTTACTGAAAAATGATGATTGTTAAATGGGTATCAATTATTTCTGTAGGACATTGAACGTTCTACAAAAAAGGTCTGTTGTGGTTAATCGATTACTCTAACCATTCAGAAGATATTCGCATTTGAATTCCATGCTTACTGATTTTAATAGTTTTTTAATAAATATTTTTTATTTATCCATTTAATTTATGAATTTTGAGACAATACGTGATCTATTTCAGAAAAAGAAAGTGTTTTATTTGAGAAATATCTACAGATATATCAACAGAAAAAAAAATTCTATTTCACCATATGTAATTTTATTATTTTATACAGTATCAATACGAAATTATATATTGTTTAATTCTAGTTATAAAAAGTGCCTTTTATTACAATTAGGAAATTTCGCTCGATGTTCTTTGACAATTTGCAGTAAATATTGAAACTGCTCTTCGTTTTTTGTCAAGCATTGGTTGTATTCATATACCAAAGCTACTCCACGCTCTGCTGCGTTATTTACAACTTTCAATTGCTGAAAATATTCTTCATTTTCTTTATAACTGTCATCCGAAGTCCACAATTCAATATCAACATCAAGAAAATCATATGGTAGGTTATTATTTTTGAAAAAATTCAATGATTTTTGAGAAACAAAGTCACTTAAATCCTTTTGAATGATTGAATTTATGTTCTTTTGATCGATTTCAAATCTTTTAACTTCAGAATTTATACCATGCCGAGTTTTTACAGCTTCGACTATTTTTTTTTTCATATCGAGTGGAACAGTATCATCAAACAGTGATAAAAACGAGATGTTCATCATTCAAATACCACAGATGTGAAGTCATCTTCTCACAAGTTGCTGAAGAAATTGAAGCGTCGACTTTTTTGTATTCAATAAGTTGTTTTAAAAATTCTAAATCGTGATTAGCAGCTGCAATCGCAGAAATCGATGAAAACCAAGCCTTCAAATATACTGTAATTGTAAAAATGCAAATCTGCCGCAGACTATTCAATTCTCTGGCAGTGAGACCAAACTCATCTCTAAAAATAAATATTTTTAGGCTATAAATGGCCTTCGCCATCCATCTCGCATGATGGATTGCACTAGGGTATTTAAAACGAACTTCATCTCGAGGCACCACTCCAAGAAAAATTAGTGACAATTCCAAAAACTCCTTGTAATCATCTCGTGGTCGTTTCAACTAGCAAACAAAAAAGTTAAATTTACATGTAGAATTACTAATCGAATTTTATATTAATAATTTATGACTATTTTTTAACCATACTTGCAAGCATTGTATGATGAAAGACGATATTTCATTTTTTTTATCCAAAACAATAGCGAGTTTTGGATCTTCAATTCCAGCCTTATAATTGGTCGTATCAATTTTGTCTCACATTTTTTTAAATCGTTCGAACACTCGTACGTTTGGTCCTGATGATGCTGGCCAATAGGCTTCGAATGCACTCCTTAAAATGAGCTCATAAATATGATGGCGACACGGCAAATAAATTAACTTTCTTCCTAGAGCTTTTTCAATTTTTACGCATGTTCCGCGGTGAATTCCTGTGAAGTGATAGTAGGAATGTGATGAAAAAAATGTTTAAACTCTATTTCTTATTTAGAAAAAGAATGAATAAAAAAGTCTAAACAATTTGTTGCTGAATTTGAAAACATAGCTTGGTAAGAAGAATTGGGTCCAGAAAAAATCTCAATAAAATCTTGCTAATGATTAAACATTACTGATTAATTACCTGTGTTCACAGCAGTTGTGTCAAAACACATCACCTTAACATAGCGACTAAGATTCCATTCATCCAAAGTTCTCAAAATGGCTGACGTTTGATTCTCTGCTAATCCAGAGCCGATTTTTGGGACTCCTAGTAACCAGGGATGGGCATAATGTATTTTAAAAAAAAAAATACAAAATTCTTTTTCACTCAGTATTTATTAACGATTCAAATAACGAATGAATTTTCACTCATTATTTGAATCGGAAATAAATACTGAATGAAAAATCACTTGTATTTTAATTGGAAATAAATACAGAGTGAAAAACCACTCGTTATTTAAATCGGAAATAAATACTGAATGAAAAACCACTTGTATTTTAATCGGAAATAAATACTGAATGGAAAAGAATTTAGTATTTAAATGGGAGCTAAATACAAAATTCTTTTTCATTCGATATTTATTTCGGGGTCAAATACAAGCTATGTTACGGGGAAATTTCCTCGTACGAGTTTTTAAAAAATGAGGAGTCAACTCGCCTTAGCGAATTTGACTCTTAAGACACTTTTATTTTATAGTAACGTTATTTATTTTAAAAAAACGGAGTTTTACATTTGCAGTCTGGCGCGCGTAGCGGCAGAGTGTCTATAGCTTGATGGCTGAACGTAAAAAACTAATGAAGCCGCGGTGCGCTCTCATATATATAGGCAGGCAGTCGCCTGGAGAGGGAGTCTTATCACCCCGCGTCACACCCCCGTTGTTAGAGTTGCTTTGCTCCTGAAAAGCGTGGTCTCCTGCTGACGGCTAGGAACACGAGGGGTTCCGGCATCGTAAGTTCTATGACCTCGCGCTGAATCGGTCTCGGGTTGTTATCGCCGAAATTTATTTGTTTATTACAACAGATTTGAAAACGAAATTTTGGCATACATTTGGATAAACATTCGAATAAACCTAGTTTGTTCAGGCTCCATAGCGTTATTAGCCCTAAAGATACATATCCTAATACGGTGAGGGTGCTAATCGTGCGCTCTGTCCACGTTTTCGTTCTGCGCTGTCCTTTAACACTGTCTACGGCTGTCTGTATGTCGTTTAGGTCATGTGTGAGTTCTCGTAATTCGTCTACGTCTATGTGGTGTTGTAGGGGTAACAGTCGCGATGAGATGAGGTTTAAATCTTCCTCTGGTATTTGTAGCGTAAAATTTTTTCCGTATAGGACGTCGAGTGTACGATTAGAAGAGTGTAACAATTTAATCGTTGCACCTGCTCCGCTGAGTAAGCAATCCTCGTCAGACTCTATCAGCGTCGCTTGCGTGATAGACACAGTGTTTGCTTTGTTATTACAGATCGTGTCGAAGACCATCTCGCGTTCAGGCACAGCAATGTAACCTCGTTGATTTTTAAGTGTAATATAGGCGATTTCTTTTATTGAAAATAAGGACGTCTGGCATTTAGGGTGGTTGACGGTATTGATTTTTCTGTGTAATATTTGGTTATCACATGAATTCGTTTCGGCCATCCGGAAGTTGGGCTGGCTGCGCTTACAAATTTTAATTCTATCTAAACTTTTGCATTGAGTCAGGAACTGCTCGCTTATGGAAATGTACATTGTTTTTATTTTGTTCACCAACACGAATTCTGATTCGGGTATGACAGCGATAAAGTTTGTTCCGTACACGAATGGGATCGGTATTAAATGGTGGATGTCCCAGTCGTCGGATTCTAACAAAGGTGTGTCTAGTATATAAATCAATTTGTTATTCATTACGTTGATCGTGATCAAGCTCATGTCGAGAATCCTTTGATAATTAATTTCTTCTAACGGTACTGAATATTTTTGGTTAAACTGTTCCTCAAAACTTTTCAACCCCTTCATGAGCGTCGCGGGCGATAACACCTGAGGGTGGATTATCCCGTGTCTTCCTTCGCCGATTGCATTTAATAAGATGTTAACATCTTCATGGAGCTCGTTTAAAACCATCGAAAAGATTATTAATTGGTTCGATATGTGAATATTTAATGTATTATTATTAATGCTGTTTTTTATTTGATTACTACGTTCTAAGTTATTTAGTTCCTCCTTTTCTAGCACCCCTAGGTCTTTACGTACTATGTCCAATGCGACTTTTATTATTTTGGTCTGTTCTGACATACCGTTCGCCAGGGTGTTGGTACTTGCGTACAATTTGTCAACTTCCTCGTTGATGTGGTCGAGGTCGTCGGCGTCGAGTGTTCCGAAGAGTGTTTTTTGAACGGTTCCAACGACGTTGATGAGTCCTCGTTTGACGCGTCCTCGGCTTGTCATTCGTTGTAGAGTCTGGATAAGTTTGCTGACCCTTTCAACTCGGTCCCAGAGCAGCTTTATTTCGGCCGTCTCTGCGCACTCTTGTCCGCAGACCCTATCCGTTTTCATCAGCATATGCCATGCTGATCTGCCATGCGTATCTTTCCCAGACCCCTGTCGTGTCGATGGTAACAATTAGTCGCCAGGTGTCGTGGTAGACCTTCGCTTCGCCCAGATTTTCTGCGTAGATGGTCGTTTCATTCAGGGGTGTCAGTCTGAGCTCCGAGCGACTCGTGCTCGTAAGCGTCAGGAGTAGCAGTAGCGTCGCCACCTTCATCTGCAACGTGATAGAAAGGTTTTACTCTATCGATGTGTATTCTCGTGGTTTTGTCATCGGCGATCTTAATGGTAATGTTGTTATTATCGTGGATCTCGGTTATTGGGTATGGTCCCAGCCATTCGGTGTCGAGTTTTCTAATGCGTCGTTCGTTGTGCAACAGGACCAGGTCTCCGATGTCGTATACATTATGACTTCTCGTGATCTTTCCGTCTTGATATTCTTTTGCCTTTCGTTTTGCCTTGTCGATTTTTTCCCGGGCTCGCTGGATTATAAAATTGTGTCTGGTCTTCCATCGTTCCAGAAGCTCGTGGTACGTGACAGTGGCATGTTTTCCGATGCTTGAGGGCAGATTCGCTCGTCTTCCGAAGGTCAGCTCGAATGGTGTGAACCCGTGCGTCTCGTGAACTGAAGTATTGTATGCAAAACTGATCGCTTGTAGACATTCGTCCCAGTATTGGCTCCTTTCGTGGGTTTCAAGGCTAGTTTTAATGAGATCCTTGACAACTGCGTGTGCTCGTTCGAGACTACCATTTGATTGTGGGTGGTAGGCGGTTGTTTTGATGTGTTTGATCTCAAAGTTTCTTTCGAATTCTTGCATGATGTTGGAAATGAAGTTTCGTCCTTGGTCCGTCATTACGTTCTTCGGCGTTGAGAATACGTAGATATAGTTTTCGAGCAATGCCGTAAATATCTCTTCTGACGTTTGTCCTTTTAGGGGGCATAACATGAGATATTTTGTCAGGTTGTCTTGGATGCTGAGTACATAGCGATTGTTTTTTTATTGAAACCGGTAGTGGTCCGAATATATCCATAGAAATTTTTTCGTTTGGTTCCGTAGGTGTCTCGGGAATGATTGCTGGTGCCTTATTGCGTATGCGTGTCAATTTTTCTCGCTGGCACTTCTCGCAGTTTTTTATATAATCGATCATCTCTTGTTCCATGTTCTTCCATTCGTGATTGTCCTTTAAACGTTTGATCGATCTGTTCTCTCCAAAGTGTTGGGTCGCTGGTTTTCCATGGCATTCACTGAGAATTTGTTGTTTCTGCTCCTCTGTCAACTTTCCTTGTTGCGTGAAACACACTTTGATGGTTTGGTTGTATCGGTCGGAGAGGAAGTTTAACGCGACTTTTATAACGTCCCTTTCGTATTTGGAGATTGTTGGGTCGGCAATATTAAATTGGAGCGGTTCGTTCCTTTTCAAGAGGTACTCCGCCGCTATCCCGAGACTGTTGATCCACTCTTCTTCGTCATATGGCCCAAGCGTTACATCGTTGTTATTGTCGGTTTCTTCTTTCGTCACGGTCATCCAAGGACCCGTGTTCATGCTCAGTAGTTCCTTGATTCTACTTGCGTGAATGGTTTCGCTCCATTTTACAAATTCGTCGTGAAAAAGAGGAACTTCCTCGACTATGTTTTCCGATGTTGTGGGAGAATTTATTCCACTTATTTCCACGGCTTCTTGCAGTATGTCTGTTAGGGCCTGTACTCTGGAGAGTGCGTCAGCCGCTTGGTTTTCCTTTCCTTTTACATACTCGATGGCGTAGTCGTATTCTTCGAGTCTGAGTCTCCATCTGAGCAATCGAGAAGACGGATCTTTTACGCTGAATAGCCACACGAGTGCTTTGTGGTCGGTTTGGATGAGGAATTTTCGTCCCAACAGGTACTGGCGTAATCGCTTAATACTCCATACTATCGCCAGTAATTCTTTTTCGGTGGTGGTGTAATTTTGCTCGGCCGAATTCAGCGTTCTCGACACGTAACAGCAGGGGTGTCCATCTTGCGATAGGACCGCTCCCAGTCCAACGTTCGAAGCGTCCGTCGTCAGCGTGAATTCTTTTTGGTAATCAGGGTACCTCAGAACAGGGGAAGTGCAGAGTTTGTCTTTTAATGTCTGAAAACTCTCTTCGCATTTTTCTGTCCATAGGAAGTCCTGATCCTTTTTCGTAAGTTCGGTTAGTGGCTTACTGATGGTCGAAAAGTTCTTGATAAATTTTCTGTAATATCCCGCAAGTCCGAGGAAAGATTTTACGTCCTTGGGTGTCGCTGGTGTTCTAAATTCTCTGGCTGCTGCAATTTTTGCTGGATTCGGTTTTACTCCGTCTTTTGTAATTAGGTGTCCTAGGTATTCCAATTCTGGTCGTAGATATTCGCATTTGTCTGGTTGTAGTTTTAATCCGGTCTGCCTCAGTCGCTCGAAGAGAATGATGAGATTCTCGTTGTGTTCTTTCATCGAGTTCCCAAATACCACGATATCATCTAAATACACAAAGCATGTTTTGCCTATTAATCCTTTCAAAGCGGTGTCCATCATTCGTTGGAAGGTTGCAGGCGCATTCTTCAACCCAAAAGGCATCCGTTCATATTCAAAGTGTCCCTCTGGTGTTGAGAAAGCCGTATATTTTTTGCTGCCTTCCTCCATTGGGATTTGGTGGAATCCTGAACTAAGATCGAATGCGGAAAAGAATTTTGCCTTTCCTAGGTGATCTAGAATGTCGTCGATGATCGGTAGTGGATAAGCATCTTGTTCCGTTTTTTCATTTAATTTTCTGAAGTCGATGACGATTCTCCATTTTTTTTTTCCTAATGCGTCCGCCTTTTTGGGTACTACCCAAATTGGTGAATTGTACGGCGATTTCGAAATTCTGATTATTTTTTTCTCTAGCATCTCATGCACTTGCCGCGCGATTTCCTGTCGATGGCATTCTGGAGGCTTGTAGCTCGCGTTGTTGATTGGTTTGCCGTCGGCTAGTGTGACGACGTGCGTCGTTGTCTCGCTACACGGCAGTGGATCTCCGGGAAGCGTAAAGATGTCTTGATACTGCGTTATGATTTTCCAGAGGTTATCTCGGTCCATCGGTTCGGTGTGATCGAGTCTCGTATTTTCCATTAAAAGTCGGATTCTCGTGCCCAGTTCGGTTGGTGTGATTGTATGGATTTTTGTCTGAACGAATTTTATTTTGTGCATTTTTAATTCTTCGTGATTTATGCGAATTTCTCCTGTGCTCGGGTTGCATATAGGTACGCGGATCTGGTAGTCTCGAATTCTATAAATCGAGTCAGGTATAATTGGATGGTCAAATATTCCGACATGCCCTTTTTTAAGCCGGCATCGTACGGTTAATACTTGTCGTCCGTGCGGTTGTACATAATACCCGTCATCGTACAGCTTGTGTCGTATGCCGTTGAGAGAAAGTTCGTCGTTGCTAAGTCGGTAGTCGAAGGCTTGCAATAATGGTTGACCGGCCAATCCGTCGTCTGGAATCGGAAATTTATCGGGTACTACATGAAATTTGAGTCTCTTTCCGTGCAAAACTAGGGTGGCGGCTCTGGTGCTGGTATGTTTGTCGTTTCCCATCGCGAATTCTTTCGTTTCATCAGTGGTCGGTGTGTTGTTTCGGATCATGTATTCTTTTACAAGGTTTAATGATGATCCGGAGTCAATTAGATATCGTCCTGATCTTCCGGTTCTTCCCAATTTCCATTGGCAGGACTGTAATCTGCTGCAGATTGTTGTGACTCTGTCTGATATTCCTCCTGGAATATTTCCATCAGTTGTTTGTCGGTTTCCTCGTCCCATCGTTCGTCGACCAGATTGATCCGTGGTGGTAATTTTCCTGTCTGTCCTTTCCGAAAATTTGCCTTCCGGAAGCACTGTTCTTCCGTATGTCCGTTACGTTTGCAGAACGAACAAGTTAACTTCGCTTTATCGATAGGTGTTCGAGGGTGGCTCGCTGCATCTCGGGTTTCATTGTCGGAGGTATGCGTCGGTACGTGCCGTGGGTAGCGCGAGTCGGACGGTCGCTGTGGGTTATCTCGACGGTAGCCGGTGCCCGGTGTAGCTCGCGTGGCGCTCGCAGAACGGTGCAGCGTATTTTTTTCTTTTATCCACATCTCGGCTTCCATAGCGTCTGAATGTGCGTCGTTCGAGTCAGCGGGTTTCGAGCTGCGCACTAGGATCCCGATGTCGTCGCGCAGTCCCATCACATAAGTTTTGACTGCGTTGCGTTCTTCCATTCTGATAGTGATACGTCGTTCTGTCGATCTCACTTCGCTCTGGATGGAATATTTAAGTTCGTTCAACTTTTCTCGGAATCTTTGAGAGTAAGCCTGAACGTTCTCACCACCGCGCTGTCTCACGTTCGCAAGTCTGTTGCGCGCTAATTCATATGACGATGCACTGGTGATGTTTGCTCGCAATGCTTGGTATAAGTCGTTATATTCGTTGATTTCGGTGAATCGTATAGCACGTTCAGCCTGTTTGGTAATTTTTTTATTAATTATTAGGTCGAGTAATCGTTTGGGTTCGCGGCACTGTTCTTTCGCGCGCTTCACGGATTTTATGAATTCTTCAACCCCAACGTCGTCGTATCCCCGCAAGCTGCGCACGATATCGATGATTTCCTTAGCCTTCGAGAGTTCTTCGGTCGGTGGATTTAGCGCGCCGTTGTTTCGATCGAGGCGCTCATCCGTTGAATCATCGTCCGAGCTTTCGGGTGTTCGCGGTCGAGGCCGTGATACGTGTTTCGTTTTTTTTTCTTTTTCTTCGTCTTTCGTGACGAGTTCCGCTCCCAGATGTTTGGAAATTCGTCCTATTTCCTCAGCTCTTTTTTCATTTTCGGTTCCCAAGGTGCGTATGGACGTCTCGATACCTTCGAGTTTGTGTAAAATGAGCACCATAGAGTCCCTTACCGACTGGGATCCCGTCGGTGAAGGTGTCCTTGACATTGTTGGCGCGGTATAGAACGGATTACGGATTTTTTCTAGCACGTCGGTATCGGAGCTGTCGGTGCCTTCCGTCGAATAATTTATTTTTTCGCGATATTCACTATACGCCAGATTTAATCTTTATGGTGGACAGTGGCAGGTGATAGCCTTGCCTTCTGCCTTTTTTTATTGATTTAATTATGGTGGACAGTGGTTGGTGATAGCCTTGCCTCCTGCCGTAATTTTTTATACCGCGCAATCCGCGTAAGTTGCTAATTAACTTATTTGGATCCGCTTGGTGGATTTCGATTTTTATTGACGAGAGATATGGGCTCGCGGGCTCAGTCTCACGAATTTTATTTCACTTTGTTATTATTATTTTTATTATATATATTTTTTTTTCAAACACAGTATTTACCTTCGGTCTGGTTGCAGGGCGTGCGCTTTACCGTTCCTCCGGTCCAGTGGTTCGTTTTGAAGATAGTTCTTTTTGAATTCGTTCAGGGTCTCTGTCGTAATAACTCCACAAGTTATCCGTACTTTCGAGAATAACGATTCGTGAGAAACTATCCTGGTAGGATCGCCAAAATGTTACGGGGAAATTTCCTCGTACGAGTTTTTAAAAAATGAGGAGTCAACTCGCCTTAGCGAATTTGACTCTTAAGACACTTTTATTTTATAGTAACGTTATTTATTTTAAAAAACGGAGTTTTACATCTGCAGTCTGGCGCGCGTAGCGGCAGAGTGTCTATAGCTTGATGGCTGAACGTAAAAACTGATGAAGCCGCGGTGCGCTCTCATATATATAGGCAGGCAGTCGCCTGGAGAGGGAGTCTTATCACCCCGCGTCACAAGAATCATGAAGAATTCGTAAACATGAACGGTCATAATTCAAACTCTTACTAAACTAAGATGATATCGAGAATTATTTTATCGTTTTTAGAAACTAAGATAATATTAAGAACTGTTAAATGATTTGAAATTTTTGTAATGAATCGAATTATTAATAAATTAAGACGATATCGAAGATTATTTCATCCTTAAAAAATTTTAAATGAATTAATTCAAACTATTAATTAACTAAGATAATACTAAGAATTATTTAATCCTTTTTTAATTTTCCAATTATGCAAAACAACGCTCGCAGCGGGAGTTTTTTTAAATTTTTAATTTGCTTTATCCAACATTCATCATCTTTACGAGTTTATATCTAATTATTGATATTATTATCAACTTAATATCTATGTAACTCAGAGAACCGATGTACAATAAGCTGTTAGGAAAAAATCAGCCGTTTGGACGGTTATTGACTCCAACGGCTTGCGGCTATCGTCTCGCCATACCGACGAAACACATAACTCCCGTTTGCAGCCGGGAGTTAAAAATACAAAAACGATTGTAATTGACTCGTTGAGCCCCGCGTCGGTCCCTCGCGGTTGACGCTGCGCTTTGCGCCTGGCCCGCGTCGGCGTTACGTGCTAGCTCGCTACTGGCTGGACGGGCGGCGCGGCGTGTCGATGCGGGGCTCAACGTGTTAATCTTTTCCACCTAGTTGATTCCTTTTACACGTTGCTCATTCGAAAGTTGGGTTGGCCCGGAGTGGGGTCGATTTTGTGGGTAAGAATTAGAAAAAATGTTGATACGGTCTCAGTGAATAATTTTTGACGACATGTTTTCGCCTTTATTTCATTTGAATCATTCATCCTATTCATTTATTAATCAAATCATTCATTTCTATTCAAATTTCATATCATTCATAGACATGATTCTCATTATCTTATTTAAATTTATCAATCACGCTCATTATTTCGTTCAATATATATTTCCTCCTATCCTCTTGTCGATCACACAACATTCTCACGTCTAATCCCACTCACATAATATATTCAATTCATATTCATACAACTCACACTCATACCCTTTTCTGTTTATTCGCGTTTATTATCGTTTCCTTGTCTATTGTCCAAATTCGCTGCCTGTTGTCACCACGAATCGTCCTTCAAAATTTAATGCCGGGTACAAATTTATATATTTTAGTTTTAGTTTTATTGTTTAACCGGAAACATTGTGTCGGGCTTTTTTCTTGGGAAATCAGTTCGCCGTCAGCTCGTTGTGACTTTTCGAATTGATTTCACCGGTTAAATTCATTGTATTAGTTTATATTTTTATTGATTCATGTCAATTTCACTTTTCTTTCGTTGTCCAATCATGTCCAATATCGTAAGCCGTAATCAGTTCCAGTCGTCATATCACATAACCGTCCATAGGTATATTAAATTATTCACAGGCCATTTATATTTTTAATGAGCACATGGTTACTCACTTATTATTTCACATAATTTATTTTAATATATGACAAACGTGGATTGCCGTATGGTCAGGCATACTGGAGCCGTACATCCCATGACGACGACGGGCGTCGGACGACTCTGTGAAGCCTCGGTACGCTCTCGGTACCTTGTGCGTAATACCCGAAATCACGCCATCGAAACTAGGTCCTGATTGGCCCAATTTCGATGGCGTGATCTACTCGATCGTTGACCACGGTATCGCGATCGATGGGGGGGGGGGGGGGGGGGGGGGGATCTCGCGGCCGTTACACGATCAAAGAAAATTCGTTGCAGTCCCTCCTTTGAAACATCCGATTCGTCATCGGAGCTGTCAGAGTAGGTGGGCATTCTCGCGAACGACGGCAATCGTCGAGGGCAACCGGTGCCAGGTCCCGGTCGGTCCAACGGAGTCTCATTCGGCGTACTGTTTGAACGGTCCGGCAGTAAATCCTTCGCCGATTGGTCGGTGTTCGGCGGTTTTTCCACGACTTTCCAATTAGAGGTAGAATTTCCACCCGGATTCTTTGATATTTCTAGTTCCAGACGAATATCTGATATCTTTGATGCCGTTTAAGATGCCGTGGTTGTTTCAGTCATTGCCGCTTGCTCGAATTCCGGACTCGGAGCAGTGATAATCACGCCCCAGTCGGCCGCCTATAACATGGGATTGGGCGGCGACGGTTGTTTAGTTGCGACCAAGGATTCATCGTTGCTGCTGCAAGAACTTTACCGAAGGTGAGATCGGTGTTTACGAATCTTTGACGTTACGACTTTTCGGGAAAATCTTTTCAAGAGAAAAATTACCTGCGACAGATCGGACGGCATTGGTTGTCTACGAACACCGTGGTTCTGTAAATAATTACAAAAATATCAATGTTACGAAGTTACATGGGGAGTGTATTTACAATTAGAAGTTGGATCGATCGCTTGCCTTTCGTGGGAACGCAAGCCGTAGAGGTAACGGTTCGTTATGTATCGCTCCGCATACCTCTTTGGCGACAGTGTGCGATAAAAATTACACAATTACGTATGAAATGATTGAAATGGCGAATCGCAATGTTAAGTTTATGTTTATGGATCAACGAACGATGTAACGGTAGATCTTTTGTTACAATAAATTAATACGGGCCAAGAGTACGCAAAGAATTTTGCGAAGAATTTTTTGAAAGCGTTGGATAGCGTATTTTACGCCCTTGTCCGTCCCTCTGATGCGCCTCCGCTAGACCGGATCTCTATGTATAATCAGAGTATATGGAAAATATAAATTGAGAATGCTAACAATAACAATCAAACAAAAAGATGTCATTGTATCATTCGTCGATACCGTCGATAACGTTTCGGCAGCAAATGTGTTTCTGTGTATGGCAAATAGGTGTCACATGTATCGGTTTAGAATATAGCTGATATCGCGGATGGCGCGAATCCTTTGTTATTCGACGAGTTCGGTTCACGCGGGAAAACGTAAAGTAGGTGTCAAGTTTTAATCGTTGTTAACCGGGTACAGTGTATCGTAGTTAATTAATTAGTGACTCGAGGTGAAAGCGACGATGTTTCCGATGGATAAGGACACTGGCCTTTCTGACCAGGAACGTGTTCACGAAGCCTTACCAGAAAAAAGTAAGAGGGTTAGATTTTTTGATAACAGCTGACTGTTGGTGCCAGAGTTTTCCCACTGGTTGCGGCCAGCTGTGGGTAATGCAGAAAAGGCACATTGTATTTTTTGTCGGAAAGAATTGACGGGCGGTAAGACAGACTATCGAAGACACGCAAAATCGCGATCTCATGTTCGAAGATCATTACACCCAAACTCCGCTGATGTCGAGCCTCCCGCGATTAGCCATAAAGATAAAGTCAAAACCGCGGAAATTAGATTAGGCGCATTTTTCGCGGAGCATAATATTGCTTTAAGCGCCGCAGATGACTTAACGAAACTACTTAAAGTAATATTTGATGATTCTCGGGTAGCGCAAGACCTCAAGTTCGGCCGGACAAAGTGCACAAATATTATTACTGATTGCATTGCTAAAGTCGATTTAGAAGAGCTAGTTAAAATCCTCAAAGGTCAAAAGTTCTCAGTGCTCGTTGATGAGAGCACTGACATAACTGATGATAAATGTTTATGCATCCTCGTCCGATATGTATCTCCTGATACAAAAAACGTAACGTCATCTCTTTTTAAACTTTTGGAATTGGACTCTAGGAATTGTTCTGCAGAAGCCGTATACACGGCATTCAAATCTTGTCTCGAGTCGAAAGGGGTCCCCGTCTCTAACATTGTCGCCATGTCATCCGACAATGCGTCAGTCATGACGGGGATAAATAATTCCTTCAGAACGCGTTTAGAATCTGACGCACCCGGACTCATTGCTATTAATTGCCCTTGCCACTCGGTCGCACTGATAGCCTCCAAGGCTTGTGCTACCTTGCCTCGCTCGTGCGAAAAATTGATAAGATCCGTTGCAACACACGTGTCCGGTAGTCCAAAAAGGAATGCGTTGCTCCGAGAGTTTCAAGAAATTTTGGATTTGGAAACTCACAAAATTCTCAAGTTGGCGGATACGAGATGGCTCTCGAGGGAGAGATGCGTCATCCGATTGCTTGAGAATTGGGATGCTCTAAAAATGTTTTTTGCTCTCGCCGTTGGTGAAGAAAAATCAAAGTCGGCAGAGGTAATTCTAGAGATCATGTGTGATGAGAAAAACAGAGCGTATCTATTCTTTCTCAAATTTGCTTTGAATTTTTTTAACCGTTTCAATATTCTTTTTCAATCACGAACCGTTCTCATCCACAAATTGAGTGATAAATGCAGGCTTCTCATCAAGGAGATTGGGGGGAATTTTTCGGAACCGGAAGTTTTACCCGGTATTGCGCTGGGCAACGTGAACATCGTTCATCCCGGGAATTTCGTCTCCCTCGACCGAGTCAATCTCGGTCCGGATTGCCGTATCGTTTTGGCCCAGGTACCGGAGTCTGACGCAATAGAAATACGCCAAACTTGCTTACAATTTTACGTTACGGCTGTAACTGAAATAGCTCGTCGATTTCCACTAGCGCCTTCATTGTTTGGTCATTTTCGATTTTTGGACCCGCGTGTCGTCCTTGATCCCGATAGAAAAGAAAGTATTAAAGATTTGTTCAGCGTCGCTCAGCGATTCGGGACGTTCGACCTCGCCAGCTTAACGAAGGAGTGGAATTTGTTGCCCATAGCTTTCGACGAGACACATAAGCAGAGGCTTTTATCGACACATAAGCAGAGGCTTTTATCTCTCGAAGTCTATTTATTTTGGAAAGAAATAACTGATAAAAGATCCCTTTCGGATGAAAAAATGTTCCCCATTTTAGAGTCAATTGTTGAGACGAGCTTGTCACTTCCACATTCAAATGCAGAGGCCGAACGTGTATTTTCCGTTGTCACGGACGTCAAATAAAAAAAAAAGGAATCGTATAGGCCACAAGTGCCTGAATGCAATATGCCAAACCCGATTATCTTTTAAGAATAAAAAAATTTGCTGTAGCACATTTCAAGTCACTGCTCGCCACTTGGAGCTACATTGTGCTAAAAATTTATACTCCTCAAACCAGTCAAACGCAAAGTAGGAAAGTTTGGATATCGCGTGTG
>OZ020172.1:2517016-2538595 GCA_963971145.1 Sussaba pulchella
CGATTAACGAACCGATTTTATAGAAGAACAAGGGTGCAAAGTCGAACCTTGCACATTGCTTCCTCATAATTTTTTGAATTCGGAAAAGCTTCCTCTATGAGGAAGCCAAAATTGATCGACACAGTTCCTCATAGAGGAAGCTTTGTCGAATTCAAAAAATTATGAGGAAGCAATGTGCAAGGTTCGACTTTGCACCCTTTTTTTAAATGAAACCATACTTTTTTTTCGCATCAAAAATGTTGTCATGTCAAAACTGACAACTTTTGTAGAAAACTTTTTTCGATAAACCTCATAATTTCTAGGTTAGAACACAATTTTTCAATTGACTATTTTAGCGTTATCCAGGATGTACCACGAGGAGGTAAAGTCATCAACGTCCCATGTGTAAGTGTATGTGTAAGTGTAAGTGTAAGTGTAAGTGTAAGTGTAAGTGTAAGTGTAAGTGTAAGTGTAAATGTAAGTGTAAGTGTAAGTGTAAGTGTAAGTGTAAGTGTAAGTGTAAGTGTAAGTGTAAGTGTAAGTGTAAGTGTAAGTGTGAGTGTGAGTGTGAGTGTGAGTGTGAGTGTGAGTGTGAGTGTGAGTGTGAGTGTGAGTGTGAGTGTGAGTGTGAGTGTGAGTGTGAGTGTGAGTGTAAGTGTAAGTGTAAGTGTAAGTGTAAGTGTAAGTGTAAGTGTAAGTGTAAGTGTAAGTGTAAGTGTAAGTGTAAGTGTAAGTGTAAGTGTAAGTGTAAGTGTAAGTGTAAGTGTAAGTGTAAGTGTAAGTGTAAGTGTAAGTGTAAGTGTAAGTGTAAGTGTAAGTGTAAGTGTAAGTGTAAGTGTAAGTGTAAGTGTAAGTGTAAGTGTAAGTGTAAGTGTAAGTGTAAGTGTAAGTGTAAGTGTAAGTGTAAGTGTAAGTGTAAGTGCAAGTGTAAGTGTAAGTGTAAGTGTGAGTGTGAGTGTGAGTGTGAGTGTGAGTGTAAGTGTAAGTGTAAGTGTAGGTGTAAGTGTAAGTGTAAGTGTAAGTGTAAGTGTAAGTGTAAGTGTAAGTGTAAGTGTAAGTGTAAGTGTAAGTGTAAGTGTAAGTGTAAGTGTAAGTGTAAGTGCGTGTGCGTGTGTGTGTGTGTGTGTAGCATTGGTTGAACGTTCACAACTTGAGAACGGCTTGAGATATCACGCTGAAACTCATCACACATGTAAAGGGTTTCAGGCGCCTTGCTTGATTTTATTTTCGGAAAAATCCATGCTGTTCTATTGTTTTTACGTGATTTCGAAATTCTTCAAAAATCGATTTGCGTTATCTAGCTCGATTGAGCTCGAATTCAGTAGAATGTTGCACTATTACAGGAAGATACTTGGTACTGAATTTGGGCGAAATCCATGCAGTGCTTTTGTTTTTAGAGAATTTTGAAATTGGTCAAAAAGTGTCGGGCGCTCTCTAGCTTGCGCAATTTTTGACATATCGAGCTTGAGACGTCAATAAATCTCGCCCCCTCGCGCTGAAAATATATAGAAAAAAAAAAAGAAGAAAGAAAAAGAACCTTCGGTTCGGATGGCATGAGCGCTCGCGACGTTATCGGCCGGCCAGTAGTCCACACCAGGATAATCCACTCAAGTATCGATCGCGATTACCTAGTGTGGCAGAGAGGGAGGGCACGCCGATAAGCGTGAGCCGTGGGCGAGAGCAAGATGAAGAAGTTTGACGTCACTCGTGACGGAGTAGGGGCAGGCCCAAAGCATATAAAAGCCTGAAAATAAAGCCTTAAAATTAGTCTTTTCTCGGACTCCATCAGCAGGGGAAACCGCCGCCTCTGCTCAGACCGAGAATCATATCCAAATCTCTATCACGGCAAAGCTCTGCCCGAAATAGGCCCGACAAGGCAAATATCTGCCAGGGACCGATGATGCTGGGGTGAATCTATGCCCGACACCTCATCGATAAAATGAAATGAAATGAAATGAAATGAAATGAAATAAAATAAAATAAAATAAAATAAAATAAAATAAAATAAAATAAAATAAAATAAAATAAAATAAAATAAAATAAAATAAAATAAAATAAAATAAAATAAAATAAAATAAAATAAAATAAAATAAAATAAAATAAAATAAAATAAAATAAAATAAAATAAAATAAAATAAAATAAAATAAAATAAAATAAAATAAAATAAAATAAAATAAAATAAAATAAAATAAAATAAAATAAAATAAAATAAAATAAAATAAAATAAAATAAAATAAAATAAAATAAAATAAAATAAAATAAAATAAAATAAAATAAAATAAAATAAAATAAAATAAAATAAAATAAAATAAAATAAAATAAAATAAAATAAAATAAAATAAAATAAAATAAAATAAAATAAAATAAAATAAAATAAAATAAAATAAAATAAAATAAAATAAAATAAAATAAAATAAAATAAAATAAAATAAAATAAAATAAAATAAAATAAAATAAAATAAAATAAAATAAAATAAAATAAAATAAAATAAAATAAAATAAAATAAAATAAAATAAAATAAAATAAAATAAAATAAAATAAAATAAAATAAAATAAAATAAAATAAAATAAAATAAAATAAAATAAAATAAAATAAAATAAAATAAAATAAAATAAAATAAAATAAAATAAAATAAAATAAAATAAAATAAAATAAAATAAAATAAAATAAAATAAAATAAAATAAAATAAAATAAAATAAAATAAAATAAAATAAAATAAAATAAAATAAAATAAAATAAAATAAAATAAAATAAAATAAAATAAAATAAAATAAAATAAAATAAAATAAAATAAAATAAAATAAAATAAAATAAAATAAAATAAAATAAAATAAAATAAAATAAAATAAAATAAAATAAAATAAAATAAAATAAAATAAAATAAAATAAAATAAAATAAAATAAAATAAAATAAAATAAAATAAAATAAAATAAAATAAAATAAAATAAAATAAAATAAAATAAAATAAAATAAAATAAAATAAAATAAAATAAAATAAAATAAAATAAAATAAAATAAAATAAAATAAAATAAAATAAAATAAAATAAAATAAAATAAAATAAAATAAAATAAAATAAAATAAAATAAAATAAAATAAAATAAAATAAAATAAAATAAAATAAAATAAAATAAAATAAAATAAAATAAAATAAAATAAAATAAAATAAAATAAAATAAAATAAAATAAAATAAAATAAAATAAAATAAAATAAAATAAAATAAAATAAAATAAAATAAAATAAAATAAAATAAAATAAAATAAAATAAAATAAAATAAAATAAAATAAAATAAAATAAAATAAAATAAAATAAAATAAAATAAAATAAAATAAAATAAAATAAAATAAAATAAAATAAAATAAAATAAAATAAAATAAAATAAAATAAAATAAAATAAAATAAAATAAAATAAAATAAAATAAAATAAAATAAAATAAAATAAAATAAAATAAAATAAAATAAAATAAAATAAAATAAAATAAAATAAAATAAAATAAAATAAAATAAAATAAAATAAAATAAAATAAAATAAAATAAAATAAAATAAAATAAAATAAAATAAAATAAAATAAAATAAAATAAAATAAAATAAAATAAAATAAAATAAAATAAAATAAAATAAAATAAAATAAAATAAAATAAAATAAAATAAAATAAAATAAAATAAAATAAAATAAAATAAAATAAAATAAAATAAAATAAAATAAAATAAAATAAAATAAAATAAAATAAAATAAAATAAAATAAAATAAAATAAAATAAAATAAAATAAAATAAAATAAAATAAAATAAAATAAAATAAAATAAAATAAAATAAAATAAAATAAAATAAAATAAAATAAAATAAAATAAAATAAAATAAAATAAAATAAAATAAAATAAAATAAAATAAAATAAAATAAAATAAAATAAAATAAAATAAAATAAAATAAAATAAAATAAAATAAAATAAAATAAAATAAAATAAAATAAAATAAAATAAAATAAAATAAAATAAAATAAAATAAAATAAAATAAAATAAAATAAAATAAAATAAAATAAAATAAAATAAAATAAAATAAAATAAAATAAAATAAAATAAAATAAAATAAAATAAAATAAAATAAAATAAAATAAAATAAAATAAAATAAAATAAAATAAAATAAAATAAAATAAAATAAAATAAAATAAAATGAAATGAAATGAAATGAAATGAAATGAAATGAAATGAAATGAAATGAAATGAAATGAAATGAAATGAAATGAAATGAAATGAAATGAAATGAAATGAAATGAAATGAAATGAAATGAAATGAAATGAAATGAAATGAAATGAAATGAAATGAAATGAAATGAAATGAAATGAAATGAAATGAAATGAAATGAAATGAAATGAAATGAAATGAAATGAAATGAAATGAAATGAAATGAAATGAAATGAAATGAAATGAAATGAAATGAAATGAAATGAAATGAAATGAAATGAAATGAAATGAAATGAAATGAAATGAAATGAAATGAAATGAAATGAAATGAAATGAAATGAAATAAAATAAAACAAAATGAAATGAAATGAAATGAAATAAAATAAAATAAAATAAAATAAAATAAAATAAAATGAAATGAAATGAAATGAAATGAAATGAAATGAAATGAAATGAAATGAAATAAAACAAAACAAAATGAAATGAAATGAAATGAAATGAAATGAAATGAAATGAAATGAAATGAAATGAAATGAAATGAAATGAAATAAAATAAAATAAAATAAAATAAAATAAAATAAAATAAAATAAAATAAAATAAAATAAAATAAAATAAAATAAAATGAAATGAAATGAAATGAAATGAAATGAAATGAAATGAAATGAAATGAAATGAAATGAAATGAAATGAAATGAAATGAAATGAAATGAATCGAAATGAAATGAAATGAAATTAAATTAAATGAAATGAAATGAAATGAAATGAAATGAAATAAAATGAAATGAAATGAAATGAAATGAAATGAAATGAAATGAAATGAAATGAAATGAAATGAAATGAAATGAAATGAAATGAAATGAAATGAAATGAAATGAAATGAAATGAAATGAAATGAAATGAAATGAAATGAAATGAAATGAAATGAAATGAAATGAAATGAAATGAAATGAAATGAAATGAAATGAAATGAAATGAAATGAAATGAAATGAAATGAAATGAAATGAAATGAAATGAAATGAAATGAAATGAAATGAAATGAAATGAAATGAAATGAAATGAAATGAAATGAAATGAAATGAAATGAAATGAAATGAAATGAAATGAAATGAAATGAAATGAAATGAAATGAAATGAAATGAAATGAAATGAAATGAAATGAAATGAAATGAAATGAAATGAAATGAAATGAAATGAAATGAAATGAAATGAAATGAAATGAAATGAAATGAAATGAAATGAAATGAAATGAAATGAAATGAAATGAAATGAAATGAAATGAAATGAAATGAAATGAAATGAAATGAAATGAAATGAAATGAAATGAAATGAAATGAAATGAAATGAAATGAAATGAAATGAAATGAAATGAAATGAAATGAAATGAAATGAAATGAAATGAAATGAAATGAAATGAAATGAAATGAAATGAAATGAAATGAAATGAAATGAAATGAAATGAAATGAAATGAAATGAAATGAAATGAAATGAAATGAAATGAAATGAAATGAAATGAAATGAAATGAAATAAAATAAAATAAAATAAAATAAAATAAAATAAAATAAAATAAAATAAAATAAAATAAAATAAAATAAAATAAAATAAAATAAAATAAAATAAAATAAAATAAAATAAAATAAAATAAAATAAAATAAAATAAAATAAAATAAAATAAAATAAAATAAAATAAAATAAAATAAAATAAAATAAAATAAAATAAAATAAAATAAAATAAAATAAAATAAAATAAAATAAAATAAAATAAAATAAAATAAAATAAAATAAAATATAATAAAATAAAATAAAATAAAATAAAATAAAATAAAATAAAATAAAATAAAATAAAATAAAATAAAATAAAATAAAATAAAATAGAATAAAATAAAATGAAATGAAATGAAATGAAATGAAATGAAATGAAATGAAATAAAATAAAATAAAATAAAATAAAATAAAATAAAATAAAATAAAATAAAATGAAATGAAATGAAATGAAATGAAATGAAATAAAATAAAATAAAATAAAATGAAATGAAATGAAATAAAATAAAATAAAATAAAATAAAATAAAATAAAATAAAATAAAATAAAATAAAATAAAATAAAAATAAAATTGCTAATTCGACTGGAGCAAAAGTCTCCAGTCGACAGAATCACGTCGCTAAGAAGAGCCGGGATTACGCCCAGACAACGGCATTGGACAACGACGAACATCCCGAAACAAAAAAATATAATAATAGATCATTTAATAAATCAAACTTGTACAAACCAGGAAGCTCGACGTTTCGGAATAAAACGAATTTCTGTCGCGCTGAAATTATCTCTCTTCTCCCCTCCTACTAACTAAACCCTTGCGGATCTGGGACTCGTGACGACTGCCCTGGGGACGGGACGACTGTCGCCCCTGGATCCGTTCCGATCACTCGTGGTAAATCTGGGACTCGTGACGACTGTCCTGGGGACGGGACGACTGTCGCCCCTGGGTTTCCAAGTCCATCTACTCCTATCCTCACCAAAAAATATTAAACTTACCCTTCCCAGCTACAACCCGCGGATCTGGGACTCGTGACGACTGTCCTGGGGACGGGACGACTGTCGCCCCTGGATTCGTTCCGACCACGTGTGGATAATCTGGGACTCGTGACGACTGTCCTGGGGACGGGACGACTGTCGCCCCTGGACTCCACCACCCCTTCTACCCCTACTAATACAACCCCTTTTTCATTTTCAGCCTGCGACAGATTTTTACGATCTTTTATTAAGCTTCCTGCTCGTTAAATTTATTTCTGTTTTTTTTTTATAAACGGATGTAACCACGGAAAACCCGTCGCTCAATAAATAATTATTATTTAGAATATAATGGTACAATTTATTTCCAGCTCCTGCCCTAAAAATTTCAACGCGTGGGCCTGAACCTACGCGTCGTTACGTTTTGGAGTACGGTTCAGCCCTGCTCCAAAAAGAGTAACGTTACAAGCTAAAAGTTCGTACACAGTTGCACTATCATCGAAAGACGTTTCGAATTAAATTTGGGCAAAATCCATGCGGTGCTTTTTTTAGAGAATTTCGAAAAAAATAATAATAGCATTTTGAAAGAAATAATTTTAGAAAATTTCGAAATTTTTAAAAAATTGTCGTGCGTTTTCTAGTTTGCGCAATTTCCGAAATGTAAAATTTAGCACAAAGTTGCACTATCATCGAACGGTGTTTCGTATTGAATTTGAGCAAAGTCCATGGAGCTATTCATATTTAATGTCGTTTTGAAATTTTTCAAAAATAGACGTGCGCGCTCTAGCTTCCACAATTTTCAAAATATCGGACTAAAATTTAGTACAAAGTCGCACTATTATCGACAGATTTTCCGTATTATATTTGGGCAAAATCCATTGAGGCGTTCAGATTCAATGCGTTTTTCAATTTTTTGGATTTGACATGGAATTCACCATATATTTATTCCGAACTAGATAGATTAACGAACGTAATTTATATGAAAACAAGAGTGCAAAGTCGAACCTTGCACATTGCTTCCTCATAATTTTTCGCATTTGCCAAAGCTTCCTCTATGAGGAGGCCAAAATTGATCGACACATCTATGATATGAGTTCCTCATAGAAGAAACTCGTCAAACCTCAGTAATGCCAAGCAAGCCAAGCTATGCTGCCATTCTCACTGTACGGTCTGTATGAATTGTACGACCTTTATTTTTAATTTTTTTTGTATTTTTTTTTTTTTTTTATAATTTTTTCGCATTTTTACTATAAACGTCATAAAAATTAATAAGAAAAGGAAGGAATGAAGAAAACCAAACCTCAGCCATGCCAAGCATGTCAAGTCCACTCCAATATGTTGTCATGCTGAAAAAAAAATAATGGACATAGGAAATCGTCCTGTTTATATCGTAACGTAAATGCATAGAGTCGGGTTGATTTTCGCGTCTTCACTCGCACGTGTAGATTTTTTGAACAGGTCGTCAAAACGTACCCAGTTCTCGCCGTATAGGGCATAGGCAAAGTAGTGCCCTGTTATTCTGACTCTACGGCCTGGGTGGAAATGAACGATGCCTGCCAAAGTGTACATGCACTTATTTAAAATCATTGTCCTCGGGAAAGATTTTCGATCATAGGAGCCATTATTGGATCCAATGCACTCTACGAAAAGATAAGAATGGCAGTCAACATGAACGCGACGTTCTGTTTTACACTTTGCACAACGTTTTCCTGGTTGCCAAACGTTCTGAAGTTTTATTGCATCTTCGAGTTCGCTATATCCGTGAGCCTTGATCGTTTCAAAATTCAATTGCACCAACGTACGGCTTGGAGTCGTAGAGTTTTTACATTTAGGGCATTCTGTGCGCCTGACGAAATTTGGCTCATCCAAGAATAAGCATTCGCATACGTTGCATACGTTTGAAAGAGCATTGATCCGAACTACTCTCGGTAGCTCTTCGTCAACAAAGGCTTGACATTTGCCTGTCAGACGTGCTCGATTTTCATCAACTGGTGCACATGAACCTTTAGCTCCGAACGTTTTCGTGAACTTAAAGACCTCCGACAAAGACCTTTCAACGATATAATTGAATTTGTCATGGATACATGCAGCGACCAGTAATTGCTGAATGCTATCAAAGCCACATATATTCATCACAACAAATCTTTTTTGCTTATCCGTACGGGTGTAGAGAGGGTAATAACACAGTAATGGCTTACATTTTTTAGCAACAGCCGGTGCATAATAAGAGTTTGCATCCTCACTTTCTTGAGTTGAATGTTCTTTTGCATCTTCGTCGCACTTCGCAAAAAAGGTGCCCATTCCGAAAGAGTTTCAGGATTGTCATTATTGTTCTCCGCCTCGTCATCAATGAAAGAGTCAGCCTGAGGCCCTTCAGAGGTTTCAGTTTCTTCGCTGTTACCTGTTTGTGGACCGTCTGACGTGCTCGCTCGGGACGCTTCTCTCTTACCTGCTTTGGTGTGATCCATTAGTAGAGTCATTACTGGATCCGGATCTCCTCTAGTGAGGCGACGGAATTTCTGAAATGCTTCTTGAGCCAAACAGGGTAAGCCATCGATATTGTTCTCATACTGTTCGCTGTTGCTAAGTATGATGACAGATTTCACAATATCTTGAAACTCGTCGAAATCGGTGAACTTCGTGAGAAGAGACATCACCATTATATTAAGTCCGCGCGAGAGGATGGATTTTCAATAGATCCTAACGACAAAGTATCTGTACGCAATGTGATACATCCAAGCGCAGAAAACAAGAGGGCAACTGATCAGATATTTTTGTAATGCAGTTGAAACATTGCGACAGATAGTTTTTCAAGCCTCTACATTGCCCGAATACTCTTGCAACACCACCTATCAGTACTTTATTGAAATCGCAGAGCACCTGTTCTGGCAACGGAAAGTTTGCCCTATGTTTCGTACCAATCCTTACGATTTTGTTGAGGCAGTAGCATACGGAATTGGTGTTTCGGGAAGCGCGTAGCATTTAAGGCCTTACATACAGTTAGAAGGCTTTAAAAAGACGGATTTTCAAGAATTTTTTTCGCGCAGACTATTCAATTTATTAATTTGAAAATTGGTGTACATATTATAATAACCTTATAATATATTTACATATTTTTTATTTGTAAAAATAATCATCGCGAATGTTGCTATCGCCGATCTCCTAGAGCTCCGCAAAAAAAACCAATTTTGCGGTGATCACGATATCTCTGGACCGGATTATCTGAAATGAAAAAACCAAATAAATTTCGTTAATATAATACATTATCTAGTATTTAATCGAAGGAATGAGCGAAAAAATAATTTTTGACAAAATGGCGACTTCTCAAAATAAAAGACTCGATTTTGAACGAAAATTTAAGCCTTAAATTGTTTATAAAATGGAAAATATTTATCGGAGAAAAAAAAACTTCGATTAATTACTAAAAAATCTAGTTAAAAAGGTTGTGTTAAAATTTGAGACTGATCGGTTCAGCCGTTTTCGAGAAATCTTGATCACCGATTTTGAAAACATAGTCTTGAGAAAAACGCGTTTAAAGTTTCACGTCAGTACTTTACCTGCGTCGGGCGGCTCGCGCAACCTACCTGTAACTCCCTCAATTTTGAACGGATCGACTTGAAATTTTCAGAGAATATTTTTGAGAGGTTATACTATAAGAATCCGTCGAAAACGATAAATTGATATTTTCAAAAATTCTAACTAGATGTAGACCCTTAAAAAACCGGTTCTTTCGATTCCGCGGTCTCAGCAACGATCTGATAAAGTTGGCTTCTTTAATTTTTTTTATCAAGGAACCGGTTCCCTCTATACAAATGTGATTGGAGTTGTCAAGGTAGATAGCAACCTGATGTGGCGTCGAGTCTTGCACATAAACAGGATCCAACTCAATTGAATGAATTGTGCCAGCATGCCTGTCGTACTTAATGACACTCAGATTCTCCATGGGATCTTTTCCTTTTGAGCCGGACTTAATGTTTTTGGGTTCGTGTTTTACTTTTCTCACAACGCAATTCTTCGTTAAATGAGCCAGTCCACGGTCTCCGAAAACCATTAATTTATCTGCTTTATTTCTGCGCCAGAAGCACGGCAGAATATTGCTCTCTACTATTTAAGTGGAAACACCAATCCTTCGTCGGCCTTTTAGTTGACGTTTCTTATGGTGAATAACGGATTTGTCGAAGTCTTGTACGGAGCACTGCATTGTGGCATCACGTTTTTGCGCAGGTTTGTTTGCAACTATCCCTGAAAAAGAGATTCCGCATTCGCCGTAAGATCCAGAAACTTTCAGGAATATTTCGGATTCTGTGATTTTACACCGTTTAAAAGAGAACGGACACGGTATATCCATTGAGTCTCAGAGGAGCTCGAATAATGTATCGGTCCAGACTCTGTGCGTTAGAACGGTGTAATTTCTTTCGGATAGTAGTCTGTCAGCATATCGCAGTTCCTCTGGTGTCATGCTGACCCAAGTCTTGAATGGAATATGCAATTTGAATGATATTTCACCTTGAAGATTTGGATCTTTCAGACTTGTGTCGATTATCGAACCGCCAAGCTTCGATTCGTCTCGAACTTCGACGTTGTGATACGCGAGAATCTTGTCCAAAGTCTCATATCGATTATTTTTTATAATCGTATATATGTACTTGGGGACTGATTTCGTACTTATCGGTACTGATTGTTTCGCTGATGTTCGTGTAAAGTTGATCACTCGGTATAGCAGGTTGTCCCGATGAATCTTTTAAATCACGGTAATCAGGTGACAACACTTCGTTTAAAATGTGTGGTACGTGATGTGCCATTTTAACTGAAGCTTATGGCATGCGTTCCACTTTTTTCCGTTAATATATAACACACGATGCGACATTGATGCGAACTATGCAACACACGATGTAGCAGAGAGCTTCAAGAACGTGCGAACTCCCACCCTTGCAGTCGTTGTCGTTACGAGATCACCACTAAGGTACACGGAGTAGCACCGGGCACGCTGAAGAGTAGTCACTAGCACACTCCTGACAGTAGGGGCTGGCGCGATTTTGAAAGTTGGAATATATCCCACCGCTGAGCGTTTGTTCTGCTTCGTTGGATACTATCGGCCAAGGTTTGCGGCACGCGAAAAATTTTCACGTATACAACCTCCTTTCACTATATCGACGCTGCTTATGAAGTGTTAATACCGATTATTGAAAGGGTATTGAATTACGTACAAAGTACTTGATACTTTCGCTATTGCGTTTTTTATTTCGAAGCAGGTACAAATCCTTTGTTAATTATCATTCAGTCGAATGCGGAAATGCGTGCGCTCATGGCGGTTGCCGGAGCAAGACTAAAGCTAATAGTTCGTCCTCTCCCCACTCTCTCTCCTTTCCGGCGCGCTCGGACGCAGTTTACATTTTGTTTCGTAGGATTGTTTCGCGCGGATCATTCTCGTCTTATTCGTTCGAACATCTCGCCTGCCTTGAAAGAAGGGGCTTTCAACGACATGTCGCCTCTCGTGGTTTTTTAAAATAAGTATGCACTAAACTAAGTAGGTAGGGGTTTTCTTTTTTTTTCGTTACAATTACTTAGTATCTACGGGCAATATACAGAATTTTGCCACCGCGCGCTTGGTTACGCCTTTCGCGGTTTTAACGCTCACGACACGAGTGACACCGTCCTTACCCGGGTGACACTCGATCACGCGACCCAAAGCCCACTGCAGGGATGGAGTTTGTTCATCTCGTAAAAGAATCATTGTGCCAACTTCGAGCGCCGACGCCCGATCCTCACGATTCCACTTAAATCGTTGTTGCATGGTAGATAAATATTCGTTAGACCATCTCGACCAAAAATGCTGAGAGAGTTTGGCGAGATACTGAAATCGAGTTACGCGATTGGTCGGAATTTCCGTGAAATTCCGGTCTGGTATCGATTGAAGAGGACCTCCGATCAAGAAGTGGCCTGGCGTGAGTGCTTCAAGATCAGTGGGGTGGCTCGAGATCGGGGTCAACGGTCGAGAATTGAGAATTGCTTCAATTTGCACAACAACGGTGTACATTTCCTCAAATGTCAACGATGCTTCGCTTAAAATTTTACGCAAGTGTGTTTTAACCGATTTAATGCCAGCCCCCCATATACCTCCCAAATGGGGTGAATACGGGGAGATGAAATGCCATTGAATAGCTTGTTCGCTGCAAAATTGATCGATTGTCTCGTGATGAGAATTTTGAGAGATGAACTCATGCAATTCGCGTAATTCACGAGCCGCTCCCTTGAAATTACTGCCGTTATCCGAGTAAATGTTTAAACATCGTCCCCGGCGAGCGATGAAACGTTTGAGCGAATTAAGAAAAGCTGCGGTGCTCAAATCCGAGACCAATTCCAGATGAATGGCCTTGGTGCTCATGCACACGAACAGACAGAGATAAGCCTTACAAGTTTTATTGCGACTCAATTTGAGAGTAAACGGCCCACCATAATCGATCCCGACGTTCAAAAACGCACGCCCGACTTGCAACCGACTCGCAGGCAAGTCTCCCATGAGATGACGTGCAGCGGGTGGTTGCGACCTGAAGCAAACGATGCATTTGTGCAGTACCTTTTTTATTGTCGATTTTGCTGTGAAAATCCAGAAGCGTTCTTGGAGATCCGACAGTAATGCATTTACACCTGCATGCAATGATCGATAATGTGCATCTCGGATGATGAGAATTGTAACGCAGTGATCAGCCGGTAATACTGCCGGGCATCGACGAGAATATGATACTGGAGCGTTCCGGAGTCGCCCGCCAACGCGAATGATGCCGTCGGTGTCGAGAAACGGGTGGAGCGTAATCAGCTTGCTGTTGTGGTCGACTCGTTGTTTTTTCTGTAAATCGTTGAGTTCTCGAGAGAAACGTTCTGCTTGCACCATTTTGATGATCGTCGTAAAAGCTCGTGCGAGCTCATCAGCAGTAAGATTTTTCGTTGATTTTTTGTAGGTTTTCCAGCGTAAACAGCGTGCGATGACTCGAGTTAGTTTCGACAACGATGAGAACCGTTCGAGTACGTCGTATTTCTCGGTCACGTGAGCAGCTACTATCGGGCTGCCTTTCGTCTCGGGAATTTCTCCGCTCGGTAGCGGGATCGTCTCGTTAAGCTGCTCCTCGGGATTTTGGAGCCAGTCGGGGCCGTGCCACCAAATGCGTAAATTTTACAGCTGACTCGGGTTTATTCCTCGTGATATTACGTCAGCTGGGTTGTACGCAGATCTGACGTGGCGCCATTGGTCATGCGATGTTAATTGCTGTATTTCGGTCACTCGATTAGCGACGAATGTTTTTCTGAGATGAGGCTCACTGTGAATCCATGCGAGTACAATGGTAGAATCGCACCAATAGTACCGATGAGGCAGTGGTATCGTGAGAGCTTGGCTCACCGAATCGACGAGTTTTGCGAGCAGCAGTGCACCACCACAGCTCAAGACGCGGCACACAAATTGTTTTCAATGGCGCAACTTTTGACTTTGCACAGAGCAACCGAATTGTCGTCTCGCCGTCGCGCTTGATTGATCGTAGATAGACACACGCACCGTACGCGCTCTCTAACGCATCTGAAAAACCATGAAGCTCTATGCTCGTAGGTTCTGAGCACACGATCGCTCGTGGGATCGAAATTTCATTGAGCGTGCTTAATTCTTCGACATAGGCAATCCATTCCGTGTGTAAAACCAACGGTACGGACTCGTCCCACCCCAGATTTAATTGCCAAAGCCGTTGAATGAGGATTTTGGCCTTGATCGTAGCCGGTCCCACCACTCCCAATGGATCGAAGATCTGTGATGCGATTGAGAGGATAGAACGTTTTGTTACTCGCGATTGTGTGTTACCTGTTGTCACGCGATATTGGAACGTATCTTTGAGAGCAGCCCAGCTCAAGCCAAGAGTTTTGACGTCTTCACCGATGTTTACCAATCGTGTAAATTCTTCTGTGTCGCGTTCAAATAACGTCGGCTCGTTTGACTTCCACTTCGACAATTCGAAACCCGAAGCGCTCAGAACGGTAGTAAGCTTCTTCTTGATGTCTCGAAGTTGGTCGAAATCGTCGTGACCTGTGAGAAGGTCATCTACATAAAAGTCTCGAAGGATGACTTGGGTTACGTCGGGATGCGAATCGCGAGCGTTGTGAGCCGCTTGGTGCAACGCTCGAATGGCCAAGAATGGCGCCGATGAGAGCCCGTACGTAACTGTGTTTAATTTGTATTCTTGGACAGGCATTTCGCTCGTTGCTCTCCAAAGAATTCGCTGTAAATTTCGCTGATCTTCCTGAATATTCACTTGACGGTACATTTTTACTATGTCCGCCGTGATGACGTACTGATATTGTCGAAAACGTAAGACGATCGAAAATAATGTGTCTTGAATCGTCGGTCCTACTCGAAGAATATCGTTGAGAGATTTCCCCGAAGAAGTTCTGGCTGAAGCGTCGAATACCACGCGGAGTTTAAACGTATCGTTATCGTTTTTGACGACTGCATGATGTGGGATCCAATACTCGACTGCGGAATCATCTAACGGGATCTCGTCGGTCAGCGTCATGTGGTTCAACTCGCTGTACTCCGTCATGAACTTTGTGTATTTGTCTCGCACTTCCGGCTCTCGTTCGAGTTTTTTCTCGAGTCGATACAACCGATGCAACGCGCTATTTCGTGCCTCTCCAAGCTCGATCGGATCACCCTTGAACGGAAGGCTTACCGTGAACCGGCCTTGTTCATCGCGTGAGTGCGTGCGCAAAAAATGATTTTCGCACCATTCATCGTCCTTTGCTACCGCGATTTTCTGATCCACTTCCTCGATTCTCCAAAATTTTTCTATTTGATCGCGAAGTCTTGTCTCGGCGGAAAATCCGCAAAAGGAGGTGCTTTGTTGCTCATTCGAAGAGATGTCTCCCGATACAATCCAACCGAGATGCGTTTTTTGGAGTACTGGTTGCGATCGGCCCACTTTAATCTGTCCGATGCAGAGAAAACCCCAGAACAAACCCGCTCCCAGTATTGCGTCGATTTTCCCTGGCACATTGAATGCGTCGTCGGCGAGCTTGAGATTCGTCGGGATTTGCAAGTGACCAATGTCAACACGCGATAATGGCAATTCATCGATGATTCGCTTTGTTATTAAAAACCTGACCTTGGCTCGATGCGCGGTGTGTTTCGATTGAATGACCGTGTTCGCAGTTTCGGAGAGACTCATTGCCGAACTCATACTTTCGACAGAACAATTGAACGGCTGTGTTGTCAACTTTAGTTTAGTACAGAACTCTTTCGTTAAAAAGTTCGACTGCGAACCTGAATCTAGTAAAACTCGTCATTCGTGCGCGATATTAGACGCATCGTAAATCCATACGCGCGCTGTTGACAATAACACGCTTGGTGGCACCGACATTTTCACGCTACTACAATTTACTCTAGTAACATGCGGTTCTGTCCGTTCAGCAGTTGAACTGTTTTCGTTTGTGGTTGACCTTGACGAAGTTCTCGCGTTTTCGTTTTGATCGTTCGGATGTAACAACGTGTTATGTTTGAGATTACATTTTTTACAATGCGACGATTGACAATTGTCGGCCCAATGATTCGATCTGAAACAATTACGACATAACTTGCGGTCGTTTACCGCGCTTACTCTTTGAGGGACCGTCAGTTCTCTGAAATTAGGACACGCATACAACGGCTGAGTTTCATCGCTGCAAAACTCGCATTTCCGGTTTGGTCGAGTGCCACTGGTAGTACCAGCAAACGCGGTCGAGCTCTCAGCTCGTTTCTGTGGAGGGGGGGGGGGGTTTATTTTCGTATCGATTATTCGCTTGCGATTTTTCTGAAGAGGCTTTTGTTACTTCGGGCGCGATAATTGAGCAACGCTCCTCTAGAAATTCCATCAAACTGTTAATAGTAACCGCTTCTTTGTCTTTTATGTACGACCGCCACTCGCGACGCGTCGCCAAATCGAATTTACAAATCATGAGATGAGTAATTACTGAGTCCCACGTGTTAGCCTTAAGGAGCTCTAACGCGCGAGTATGTCTGAGAAACGTGTCGAGCGTTTGTCGTAGTTGACTCCCGGATTCACGTTGCATTCCCGGAATGTCCAGCAATAATTGCAAATGTCGCGCCGCGATAGCACGCTTGTCTTCGAATCGTTTCGTTAAAAGATTCCACGCGATTGGATAATTGTCCGCAGACGTCTCGAGGGATTGCAACACATCGGCGGCTCTCCCCTTTACCGACGATTTTAAATAATACATTCTTTGAATATTTGATAATTCGCCATTTGTGTCGATGAGGCCCTGAAAGCTATCGCGATACTCGAGCCATTTTTCTGGGTTCCCATTAAATACGGGAAGAGTCATTATCGGTAATTTGACCTTAATCCCGGCATTGTTCGCGCCATTTTCTGCTTCGTTTTGATTTGGATTTAGATTTTCTACCGGGGGATGCTGAATCGAATTTATGATAGCTCGAGCTCGACCGATAATTTGACAGTACCGATCCTCGATTTCCGCACGCTCGTTATCATTTTCGTCTAGCTGTTCGATTTGTGTTTGAACAGTCTCGCATTGAGCCCACGCACTTTGAACAAATTCCATTTTCGTTTGTAAAGTTTCGAGTGGGTCACCGCTCTCACGATAGGTGGCTACGTAATTTTCGAATAATGTGATACGCGCTTTGCATGATCCGCGCTGACGTTTTAATGACGACATTTCCGACATATTGGACAACGCTTACCTTAATATGTCATAAAATCTCGCAAACAATTATATGATGGGAAGTAGAACTACGCGTAGACCGCGTGTGTGGACACGCGCTCGCTGTATGCTGACCCGAACGACGTTGACGGGTGCTACGCTGCTACGATGCTCGATGTCGATCGCGATCGACTTACTCGATGTGTCGGGTATACTATCTGCGTTGCGCCGTATCCCCTCTCCGGTGTCTTCGTTGTGTGTGAGACTCGGCTCACTGCTGATGACGCTTGGCGTCAGGTACGCTATCTGTCGTACTCTATGGTGATGACTCTCTTCGCGAAGGCTGCGCGTCGTCGTTACCGACTGAGGTATAGCGTCTACGCACACTATACCACTTCTTCGACCTCCGTGTTGCACGAGGACAAAGCGCGTTCGTTACGATGCTTTGTATATTGTGCCGCACACACTATACTCGACTCGTCGACTCTCTTAGAGTGCGACGTTACTGATGCGTTACGCGAGGGACAGAGATACAACACTGCCTCGACGTTTCCTTTGTTGCCTCGCGGCTGATGTAATCGTAATTGTTCAACAATGTTCGTTAATGCTCACTACACAGCATGTCATGGATGTCGCTCGATGACGATGTGATAGAAAAGATTGATTCGATCCACTATCGACACGACGATCACGAACGATTCTTCACACGAACCACGTTTATTGCTTATTTTTATGCCATATCCGGCTCGAAGGACCAATGTTAATACCGATTATTGAAAGGGTATTGAATTACGTACAAAGTACATGATACTTTCGCTATTGCGTTTTTTATTTCGAAGCAGGTACAAATCCTTTGTTAATTATCATTCAGTCGAATGCGGAAATGCGTGCGCTCATGGCGGTTGCCGAAGCAAGACTAAAGCTAATAGTTCGTCCTCTCCCCACTCTCTCTCCTTTCCGGCGCGCTCGGACGCAGTTTACATTTTGTTTCGTAGGATTGTTTCGCGCGGATCATTCTCTTCTTATTCGTTCGAACATGAAGACTAGCATGTTTCAGATTTCTTACGAAAACAAGCACGTTTGGCATCAGCGCGAAAACTAGCATGTTTCGGCTTTTGCCACGAAAACTAGCACGTTTTGCGGTGGAATTAGAAACGTGTTAGTTTTCGTAAGAAATTCGAATCGTGCTTCTTTTCGTAAGCAGCGTCGATATGATGTATTGGTAAATATTATATGTTATAATTGAAATTTCGACCGAATTCGGATACGTATTTTGGATGACAGTGCTCGATCCCGACTTAAAAAATGTATCTTTTATCAATTATCGTCACCGGCACCTTCGTACCATTTCTAACTACCATATCATTGACATATCGCGACTTCTATAACAGATGTACGGTTGTTATGACCGCAGTTCAAATGGAGCTCGAATCCGTGGCACTTTAGTACTTATGTCTATTTGACACGGTATACGTATTCGGTACTAGGAAACTAACTGAATGATCATATCCATGCAAAAAAAAATGTTTCAAATTATCAATTGAGGGAAGAGAGTCGTTAATGGACGACCATGTCGAATAGAGTAGAGAAATGTTTTGTATAGTAAGAAAGTAAATCAGTTAAATAGTGATTCAGCAAAAAATTTAAACAAAAAAAATATTGATATAACTGTAAATTGTAGGAGTCGGTTTTCAATTAAGTTAAAAATCATGTATTTAGTCAATGACTAGACTGCCAGGTGCACTGTGAAAGATAACTTTTGAACACAGACTGCGAAAGTCATAAAACTTCATATACAGGGTGTCCCGCAACCACCGAACGTGGTGAGTACCGGCGTATCCGTTGTTCAATTCCAAGCACAAATCTATTTGCGAAATTTGGATCCGATAATCATTGTCCGAGATAAGTGCATTCTAAGCAGGCCAATGAGGAACGAGTAAGCCGAAAGCATGAGCTCCGAATTTCGCGCCGAATTTGCGACAAATGTCAGACGTATTTACCTTTCGTTGAATACAAGATACATCTTAACTTTTATATTGACTTAGGTAAAAATGGAAAATACAATGTATTTCAATATTCTGTCCGGCCTGAAATACAAGATACATTTTTACTCGTTGTTCGACTCGGGTCGTTATGAAAAATACATTGTGTTTCTATATTTCAAGAGAGTTTTATTCGTTTAAGTTCTGCGCAGGTTCATAAGCGCATGATTGTGGAGAAAAATAGTTTGCCCGGATATGTTTACAATTACGCGGGATCAAGAGACGCGGTAGCGTCTCGAGACAAGTACATTTACCGTTACCTACCTTACCGGCCTGCCCTCGAGACGCGACTGCACTATCTTATTCTGTGAACCGTTCTAACTATAACCCCACTTCGGAATATTTTTATTGGTACACCGCGCTATTCATAAATGTTTAATTGCAGTTAGATGCAAAAAAAAATTATATTTCGATTGGGACCAACACCAGTGCTGTAGGTGCTGTTATGCGGGAGATATCGAATTATGTTTATGATTAAAATCGTGTTTCCGACGTTTTTCTCCAAAATCGTTTTCAGAGCTGTGACACACTTTTCAGTAGTCATAGCGTCAGTCAGCTTGTCAGATCAGACGCGGTTATTCTACCATCACTGACATCTCCACATTCACACATTCATACGAGTATTGACCACGGCTAGTGATGACGGTCACTGATGATTAGTCAACCGTCAATACGAAACCAGCCGTGACATTAAGATAGAGATAGCGAATACGTACAGAATCTGACAGTTCGTTGTGGTTAGCCAGTTAATAACCAAGAAGAAATGGCGAATAAAAATGATGGACGTATTATATTTATTCTATATTGGTGAGAATTTTCTTCGATAATGTTCGAGGCGGACGAGTGGTGTTTGGTAAAATTGATAGAAAGCACAATGAAATTGAATGGATCTGTTATCGGTGTATTCTCAAGGAACCTGGAATAATTTCCAATCGTTAAGGTATGTAAACGAAAATGAAATTATATGTCAAATCAACTATAGAATTTGTAAAAACTGTAAACTTCATTCATCTGATAGCACCGCGCATCACAAATCATATTATAAGTGAAGTTGTAAGATAAAGTTATTCCAGTCAGTGGAAAGTGCGTGACGCAACAAAATCATTGATCGAAAATGAATTCAACGCAGGTAACAAATTGAAACTCCATTCATCGAATGATACGCAAGTGACACAAATCATTGATTGAAGGTCTTTCAGCTTTGCAACTTGAATTATATTCTGGGAATGGGATGCAAGACACAAAATTAAATAGGATGCAAGATACAAAATCATATATTGTAAACAGAAGGTAACGCATGGGCACAATTGAAATTCCATTCATCGAATGTAACGTAAGGTACAAAATAAAATTTCACAAAAGGTCTTCATCGAGAGGTAAGCGGCTGAATTTCTATTCATCAACAGCTTAGCCAAAAAAAATCACAAACCGCTCAACGTCGTACTCATTCCATTACTCATTAAAAAAAATGCATGCATGGAAAATATAGTTTTACGCAGGTATCAAATTGGAATTCCATTCATCGAATCATATGCAAGCGACACAAGTCATTGATTTGAGATCTTTCATCCTTATAACATGAATTTTATTCTGCAAATAAGACTCCAAACCGAAAATTGAATAAGACGCAAGATCATATGTTGAAAACAGTTCAACGCATGGGCACAATTGGAATTGCATTCATCGAATGTGGTGTAAGGTACAATAATATTGCACAAAAGGCCTTCGTCACAGGTAAGCGACTAAATTTCTATTCATCAACGGCGTAAAAAAAAAACTCCCAAACCGCTTAACGTCCTGCTCATTCCATTACTCATAAAAAAAAATCATGCATAGAAAATAAAGTCTTCCGCAGGTATCAAATTGGAATTCCATTTATCGAATCATATGCAAGCGACACAGGTCATTGATTGAGTTTATTTTGCGAATGAGATGCAAGACAAAATCATACATTCCAGATCAAGTTTAAAGCATGGGCAAGAATGAAGTTTCATTGTTTTTCCTATTCACTCCATTACTTATGAAAAAACAATGTTGAATGCAGAATAAAGTTTTACGCTGGTATAAAATTTAAAATCTATTAATGGAATGATACGCAAGCGAAACAAGTTATTCATTAAAAGTCTTTTATTTTTATAACAAAATTTATTCTTGACGGAATC
>OZ020172.1:2538795-2578795 GCA_963971145.1 Sussaba pulchella
AAATGAATTCGAGGTAGAAAGATGAAAGACCTTCAATCAATGATTTGTGTCGCTTGCGTATCATTCGATGAATGTAATTTAATTTGTTACCTGCGTTGAATTTATTTCCGAACAATGATTTTGTTGCATCACGTACAATGACTGAAATAACTTCATGTTACAACTTTAGTTATAATATGGTTTGTAATGCGCAGTGCTATTACATGAATATAGTTTAATGTTTATACAAATTCTATACTTGATTTGACGTATTATTTGATTTTCGGTTACATACTTTAACGATTGGAAATTATTTCAGGTTCCTTGAGAATACACTGATCACAGATCCATTCAATTTTATTCTTCTTTCTATCAATTCACTAGACATAAATACTCGTCTACCTCGAGCTACATTATCGAAGAAACTTCTGACTTATCGATATAGAATAAAAAATTATATCATAATTTGTATTCATTTTATTTTTTTCGGCTTATATTGTTAATTATAATGTGTCTATCATTTGTGATAGCCATTTCTTCTTGGTTAGTAACTGGTTAACGACAACGAAATGTCAGATTCACTTGACGTTATTTCGGTACGTATTCATTATCTCTATCTTCATGTCACACTTGGTTTCGTATTGAAGGTTGACTGATCATCAGTGACCGTCATCACTAGCGGTGGTCAATATCGTAGAAAAATCGCGTCTGATCTGACAAGCTGACTGACGCTATGACTACTGAAAAGTGTGCGACAGCTCTGAAATACATTTTGGTAAAAAACGTCGGAAACACGATTTTAATCATGAACATAATTAGATATTTCCCGCATAACAGCACCTACAGCATTGGTGTTGGTCCCAATCGGAATATAATTTTTTTTTGCTTCATACTACAATTAAACATTCAGGAATAGGGCTCTGAATTTTGAAAAATAGTACAAAGTTGGGTTAATGTTCAACAAGTTTGGAGAATAAGAAACTGCAGTCGCGTCTCGAGAGGCGGTCGGTATGGTAGAAACTAGTATGGTGGTAAATGTACTTGTCTCGAGACGCTACCGCGTCTCTTGATATGGTAATGTCCCCGGTCTATTTTTCTCATTCGAATTGTCCACATATGTTGGAGGACGTCACGCTCCCGCCCTTCTTGAACTTTACGTCCTTGTTGATAATGCAGAGTTCGGTTTCCTCTTAGGCGGTTGCAGTGGCGCCATGATACACGACCATTATGTGTCTGAAGGCTGACTTACTTTTCGTAGTATTTTTTATACTTATGTCGATTTCCGTGGAGTTGCTTTCGTCGCGAGGCTCCCGTGTGCGGTCAGGTATGTATGGGCTTCCATTGTGCTGTGCCCGTTTTTTGAGGTCGTGTTATTGCTGTTCCCACACTTTTGACACTATTTGTAATGTCAGAGTGGTCGATTGGCATGATGTTTAGATTGGGGTGGACCTTATTTGAGATGTTGTTGAATTTCGACAAGTGCACCCCTTAGATAGGTTCGAAATAAATTAAAAAAAATATGTGCAAGACCCCATCCCCGTGGTTCAATGCGAAGACGTGCCTGTAAGCTCGTTTCGGTTCCAATTTTAGTAACTTGGGATTTTCAGACTATTTCAGTAATTATTTTTTCGAGTTGTCCCTAAGCAGGGGAAAAATTCTTGATTTACATAAATCTATTCTTGATTGGTATATCTACGTGTGAAATTTTTCACAAGGCGTTATCACAACCCTTACGCTCCCCACCCCTCTTCTCTTATACGAGACGGCAAATTGATTCAAATCGACTACCTGTTTTTAGCCGCTTAGTCCGTAACAGTATTTTACCCATTGAAACGCAGTCCTATTTGCATCATAAGTTTGTGGAAAAAAAATTCTATATGTAGGAAATTGTACATTATGACACTAGTACGAAAAATTTTTTTTGTCCGACCCCCGTTAAAAACGCGGCGTTGCGCGCAAGTGCTACCGGCGGCAAGTGGGCGTTTCCAGCGCACTCCGCCAGCGGGCGGTAAACTACCTTACCGCCCGCTACTGCGGGGCGGTAAAGATTCGAGCGCCGCGACCCCTTGTTTTCAACACGGGTCGGACAAAAAGTGCGGTGTGCACCACGGGCGGAAGGCGATTTCCCCCTCGGGTGGCAACTTCGCACTTGGCGGAATCGCCTACTTCCCGCCCTAGATACACAATGTACTATTTCTGACGAGTGTGAGTTTGCAGGACGAGCCGAAGGCGAGTGATGCAATCACGCGAGCCCAGAAAACGTTTTTCGTACGAGTATGGTACGAATTTTTATGTCACAAGATGCGTAAATGTGGTTTGACGCGAACGAAGTGAGTTTTAATAGGTGAGCATTTTAATAACTCGGGATTTTCAGACTAACTCAGTCATTGTTTTTTTCAGTTGTCCCTAAGCAGGGAAAAGATTCTTTATTCACATAAATCCATTGTTAATTGGTATATCGAGGTGTAACATTTTTGACAAGGCGTTATCACAAACCTTACGCTCCCCCCCCCCCCCCCCTTTCTATTATACACGACGGAAAATTGATTAGAATCGACTACCTGTTTTTAGCCGCTCGGTCCGTTACAGTATTGTACTCATTGAAAGGCAGTCCTATTTACATCATAAGTTTGTGGAAATTAGTTTGTGGGCTCGTCTGACCGAGGCACGAGCAACTGACCGAAATGAAAGAAAATTTCAATCGAGCGAAGGAGCTCGTTGAAAAGGAAACAGCTGAAATAGTTGAACAAGAAAAAAATGCCGATGGCGTTCAATCTAACGAGAATGGAATACCGTTGGGCTGCAATCCGATTGAAGCTGATGATGCTATGAAAGATTTCGTCGACATTGGCGGAAAACACGAGACAGCTGATGCTGCTCAAATGATTTCTGAATTTAATGTGGACCAAAGACGAGTATTTGATAAGATCACTGGAACTATAAATTCTGAAAATGAAGTTCTAAGGTTGTATGTTAGTGGAGAAGGTGGTACTGGGAAAAGCTTTTTGATAAGCACAGTCAGATGTTGGATTAAGCAAATAATTGGTAAAGATACAGCAGTAACAGCTCCAACGGGCATAGCAGCGTTCAACATCAGCGGATTAACAGTACATAGATTATTTCAATTGCCTGTTTAACATGGTCGGACACGAAAATACAAAGAACTCTCCGATGCAGTATTAAAAACACTCCGTGATCAATTAAAGTATGTTTGTCTTATTATCATTGATGAGGTGTCGATGATATCAAACATAACTCTCTTGTACATACATCTTCGATTAACTGAAATTTTCAATACATCAAATGTTGACGATGGATGGTTTGGTAAAAACATGTTCTGCTATTCGGAGATCTTCTACAATTGCCACCCGTTCGTGAAGAACTTGCATTTATCGAAGTTTCTATACTGTTTGTTTACTGCCTACGCGTCACTTGTGCCATGTTTTCAATGAAAGTATGATAAATCGTCTATCTTCAAAAGAGATCGAATTGATTGCTCGTGATTCCATAGATTGTGCTCCATTCAACAAGAAGAAGGCTCAGAAGATGTTAGCCCGCAATGACGAAGGTAGTTCTTGTACGGCTGGTCTCGCAAGAATTATAACCATTAAGATCGGAGCCAGGGTCATGTTAAGGCGCAATATTGACGTTACATTAGGGCTTGTTAACGGTACAATCGGTAAGGTAATTTCAGTTTCTCAAGCACTTGATAAAGATGATGTAGATAAGGTAAAAATTATTTTGACGACGGGATTAGAATATGAGATTGAACGTGTAAGAGTGATGTTCCAAATAATGGATGGGGTCTATGTTATTCGTAAGCAGTTTCCCTTATGTCTGAGCTATGGTATTACGATTCATAAGAGCCAAGGATTAAGTTTGACTAATGTTGTGATTGATGCTGGAAATGCGATATTTACATGCGGTCAAATCTACGTTGCCCTCTCTCTCTAATTAATTATGATCCTTATTCTGTGAATGCAAGTGAAGGATCGGTGTTAGAATATAATCGCTTAAGGCAGCTTTATTGCCCAGACCTTGCGCAAATCAAAGTTCCGGATAAACGTGGATCGAAAGTTCCAGATTTTGTTTGGGCAATTCCTAAGGAAGCCCTGGAATGTCAGCGGCCACAAAAAAATTCGAGGGACATTATGAATGCATGGCATGTCAATGGATTCCTTTATATTGATGGTATGCCCTGTTATGCCAATGCCGCTACGCAATGAGTATTGAATTGTCAAGCTATCAGAGAAAAACTTTCAAATTCAAATGGTTATGGTACTCATGATCAAGAAAAAGCATTGGTAGATCTTCTTTGTAAATGTATGGGACGACCCAGGGGATGTATGAGGGCATGTATGAAGCCCTCGATTTAGTCGCCGTAAGGAACTGTGCGGGGGCGCAGTTTTTTGAAGAGAAACAACAGCATGTGACAGAATTTATTGACGTCATTCATTAAACATAAGTCGGGAGACGTTTTCTTTCGTATCGTCGAACATCTAAATCCAGATCGTCTTCAGATTCAATTAATGGCGTCTTCTTTGCACTGTCAAACATCTATATCCTATATCATATTTATGTTTATTGAATGACGTCTCCCGACTGAATTGAGGGCCGTCAGGAAATTACCACGATTCAAAAAATTGGACTCATACAAACGAACGATCATAATTCAAACTATGAATAAGCTAAGATGACTTTTTGAATGATTTCATCCTCTTTAAATTTATTTATTTATTCCATTCTTTTGATTTCACTTATTTGTTTTGTCCATTTTTAATTTATTAATTTGTTGTATTCTTTTTAGATTCATGAATTTTATTCATGCCTTCTATCAGTCTACTTTTTTTCGTTCTAATTTTTTTTGTGTTCGATTTTTACTCCAGCCGGGAGTTTTCAAAATTTTTTAAATTTATTTTATTTCATACTTTTTAAAGATAATTCGATATAATTTTTTCCACGTCCGCCAATGATTGGAATTATTTAGCTCGAACCAGACGTCCACGTCACAAAACAGTTTTCCTACTAGTGTCATAACGTACTATTGTTTATCGATTCAATATCGTAAAACGTGACCACTGTATGGAAATTTGATGTGACAAGACTTTGAAAGTATCGACTAGCTGCGGCACATGCTGGTTGTCCTTGGGCGCAGTTAAGTACAGTCGCAGCGAAATGTCAGCCCATCGTGGAGTCTTGAGGGCGGCTTAATAGAGCCTTAACCAAATCTGAGTGCATTATGGAGATTTCAAGCGTGGCTCTATGTAGCCTAGACCAAATGTCTGCGCATTGTACAGTTTTCAAGCGCGGCTCGACGTAGCCTCGATCAGATATCAGCGCATTCCGCTGGTCCTTCCCAGTCATTATAAGTTTTGAATATGTCTTAAGCGAGTAAACGTTGAACGAATGCTGCTTCGACGAGTGAACGTTGAATGAATGCTGCTTTGAAAAGGACCTGACTCATATAGGAAAAACAATGAAAACAAATATACATATTGTGCATTTTGACAAATCGCTTTGTCTAAAGTTTTGTCGGTTTGAGGATAAAGTAAATATTGAATCCAACAACAATTTTCTTCTTTCGAATTGCCAATTCCACCGAGCTAAACAATATCACTGGGCATAACCACATCGTCCAGCTGAACATCCATATTCAAGTTTTTCACAATCCTGATAACGTTATCATACGTTGAGTAAAAAAGAATAAACTCATTAAACAATATCGTTCGTACGTGAAATCAGTTGATGACCATAAATAAAACAATATCACCGGGCATAACCACGTCATCCGACCTAACCTCCAACATTCACATACATCTCAATTTCACGCCCGAATACAAGTATCCAGAATTATTAATTCGACGTGCTTGATAAAATCGTCAGTAGATCAATCCTGCTAACTAACTAATTATTGAACGTTAAATGGAAAATGCACTCTTTAAAAAAATATCGTTCACACGTGAAATCAATTGATAAAAAAATTTCACTCTGAATCACGAGAAAAAAAAAATTTCCGTTGAAAGTTCTGTTTCGAGGTTAAAACGATCGACCAATAGCGCTGTCTCTCTCGCACTCAGCGATATCGTCCAGAGCCTTGATGCAAAGCACACGAATACGTTCCACTACACTTACACACGCGCTGTCACAGCAGATGATGCCGTGAAGTCTGCGATTCATGCAGTCGAACCCATCAAAATTGCGATTTGAGAAAAACGTTCGAAATCGTTGAAATTTCTACATTTAATATCTCCGCGAGTTGAGATCTGATCATAAATATTATGGAAGAAAACCCTCTCTGTGACTTCCGACACCGATGTACATCAATTTGTAATGTTGTGTTCCCGGATGGCCCGTGTCTCTTTGAATCTTCAGATTACGGGTCAGGAGGGATATGTCGGGATCTCTTGCCACAAATAAGTATTAACTACGAAAATACAGACACGCTTTGAATTTGATTCGCTTTTAGGGTTTTATACACAGCAGATGTTATTCACAATGACTAGGATTAACACTTTATTATCGCGGTGCGACGTATCACGTTTACCGCCCCGCGGGTTCCTATTAGATATTTCTACTCGGGCTTTTACAAAATATCGATGAGGAAATTCTATCGCGGCACGGAAGTCTGGCGATCAGAGGACCGTTTGACTTGATCGTTCAAGACTGATTGAATTGATTTCGTTCAAGACTGACTTTTCGATCCCGAGCTTTCGGTTTTTCGAGGCGCGTTGTCGAAAAGCTGATTTTACAATTTTGTGGTCTGACCGTTGCCGGCCAATCACATGATTCTTTGTCAGCACCTATTGGGTTTTTTGTTGGGATTTTTTTCTCCCGTATTTCAAACACACCTCGGCCAAACTTCGCAGATGTCTAGAACTGGTATCGAGGTATTTCAAAAAAAAATTGAGCGAAATCGCTATATACCAAATTAGGGATTTTCGAATTTTTAATTTTTAAAATTTTCAAAAATTGTCCAACTGATCGCAAATTCAATTTTTTATTTCAGGATAAGATTCTGTATTCAATTAAGAAAAGAATGACTCCTTGTTCGTTAATTTCTCTCAATTAGGGGGCGAGTCATGTGCTTTCAAAGTTTCCACTGCACGAAAATCTGCAGTTTTTTTAGAATGCTGTATCTTCACCAAAAATAAACAAAGTCGAACCTTGCACATCGCTTCCTCATTATTTTTTGAATTCGACAAAGCTTCCTCTATGAGGAACTGTGTCGATCAATTTTGGCTTCCTCATAGAGGAAGCTTTGTCGAATTCAAAAAATTATGAGGAAGCAATGTGCAAGGTTCGACTTTGCACCCTTGTTCGTCTATAACATTGGTTCGTAAATCGATCTAATCCAGAATAAATACATAGTGAATTCCATGTCAAATTAAAAAAATTAAAAGTCGCATCAAATTTAAACGCCTAGATGGATTTTGCCCAACTTCGATACGAAACATCTTTTGATGATAGTGCGACTTTGTACCAAGTTTTGATCCGGTATCTCAAAAACTGTGGAAGCTAGAGCGCGCGCGACGATTTTAAAAAAATTTCTAAACGACATAAAATATGAATGGTTGGATGGATTTTGCCCAAATTCAATACGAAACATCTTTCAATAATAGTGCGACTTTGTACTGACTTTTAGCCAGATATCTCGAGAATTGTGGAAGCTAGAGCACTTACGTTCGTTTCGGAAAAATTTCAAAATGACATAAAATATGAATAGCTCAATGGATTTCGCCTAAATTCAATCCGAAACGTCTCTTGATAATAGTACAGTTACGTACCAAATTTTAGTCCGATATCTAGAAAATTGTGACAGCTAGAGTGCGCACACCATTTTTTTACACCTTTTAAAATTTCTTAAAACAAAAGCACTCCATGGATTTTTTTCTAATTTAGTGACGAGCATCACCCTGTGGTCGTACAACATTATACTCAATTTGAGGTCGATATCTCTAAAATTGTGGAAGCTAGAGACCAAAAATAATTTTTTGAATTTTTTAAAAATCGCGTAAAAACGAAAAAACTGTATGGATTTTTCTAAAAATTGAATCATGCTATGCGCCGTGAACCCTCTACATGAGTGACAAATTCCAGCTTGATATCTTGAGCCCTTCTCAAGTTATGAACGCTCAACCAATGTTACATACACACACACACACACACACACACACACACACACACACACACACACACACACACACACACACACACACACACACACACACACACACACACACACACACACACACACACACACACACACACACACACACACACACACACACACACACACACACACACACACACACACACACACACACACACACACACACACACACACACACACACACACACACACACACACACACACACACACACACACACACACACACACACACACACACACACACACACACACACACACACACACACACACACACACACACACACACACACACACACACACACACACACACACACACACACACACACACACACACACACACACACACACACACACACATCCGGACATTTTTTCCAGTTGTGTTTTTTAGATGTTTTGGGACATTCTGAACACGTTTTCATGAACATCTCGAAAAAAAATGTTGTCACGAAAACAAAGCTTCCTCTATGAGGAAGCAAAATATCGAAAAATGCTTAAAATTAGGTCTGTTCTTTATAAATACCAACAAACTGCCCAAATTTGAACAAAATCGGCAAGGTCGAGGGTCAACTGCTGGTTGAATCGGGATGGAATGACCCAAAGGAAAAAATGCGATCCGTACGCTGCAGATGCGTATGTCATGCGCTGCATATGCGCTGCAAGCGCGCTGCTCATGCGTTGCTCATACGCCGCAAGCGCGCTGCTAATGCGCTGCAGGCGCACTGTATATGCGCTGCAAGCGCGCTGCTTATGCGCTGCTCATGCGCCGTGAGCGCGCTGCTTATGCGCTGCTCATGCGCCGTGAGCGCGCTGCTTATGCGTTGCTCATGTACTGCAAGCGCGCTGCTCATGCACTGCAAGCGCGCTGGTCATACGTTCCAGATCCGGTGCAACTGCGCTGCTCAGGCGTTGCAGATCCGCTTCAAGTGCGCTACTCGGAAGTTTGAAAGAATCTTCTTAATTATGCATATTTTGACTATAATTTTAACAAAGAAATGGATACACAATAACAAAATTTTTTATTTAAATCTTAGATCAATGATGAACGGAGAAATGTAAAGCTCCATATTTCCTGTTTTAAGATCGTAGGTTGAAATATTGATGCAGACAAAGTCGAAATTGTACTGTATAGAGACGGCCAAGATAGCAGGGATCTCGTTCGCGCGCTGATGCTGGAAATAATATCGCCTGAAACTCTCGCGGAAATGACACCGTTTGGAAATCCGCAACAGGGACGCGATGCTATTCCGGCAAATATTTATACGAGTATTCGACGTTAGTTGGTATCATTATTATCATTGAATTGGTATTATTAATATTCACTGTCCTTAATTATTGTGATTCGTTGATGTTTTTCAAGGTTACGTAAATGACCATAGTAGCAATCTTCATCTTGGCCATTGCGAATATTGGGAGGTCGTAGGTGCGTTTTGTAGAATATTGCGTAACCGCAGACGTTGACTTCATCATTTGAACGTTATCGACGGGAGAATACCGTTTTGAAAACCCTTTCATTACTTATTTTTTAAAAATATTGTTGTCGATTGATTGAGGTTAAAAAAATAAATCATTCGTGAGAAAAGAATAGAAAAAAGATCAATGGATAAAAAACAGAGCACTGCGTACGTTGCGGGTGCGTTGGAAGTGCGCTGCTCATGCAAGTGCGCTGTTGCCAAAGATCGATCATAAGATCAATGTTTTTTTAAATGCATATTTCAAGGACAACACTCCCTTTGTCTATGGAATCCCATTATTTCTTTTGCCAATGAGAAGCGAGTTAGCTAAAAGCATGCGTTTCTCGATTCGCTGTAGACGTCGGACCATCATACAATTGGTCCAGCGTAGTCCAACCCCGGAGCACTGAGCAAAAACCTGTCAACTCGTCAATCCCCTCTCTTACCCACCGTAAGGCCAGCGCGCGGTAGGCGCGTCGCACTGTTAGGGGATCGGCTCCGCTCGGCTGCATGGCGACCGCAGCCGAACGAGCTCGTAGGCCTGTTCGAGCGTGACGCGGGCGCAGATCCCCATTCTTCATTATATCACGATTCGCCGTACCGAACGGGTCTCTCAGTCGCTTACGAAAGATCCAATTCATTGAACTGGAAATTAAGCTCTGATAATATATTGTCCTTCAACGCTTAATGTTTGATGCTAATGCTTTCTTTCCAATAATTTGTTACGAATCATCAGAAATGCCGAAAGTCAGTACACACGTTAATTCTCCCAAGTTCGATTCCGGATGGGAGCTAAAATATTTATCCATTTTGAATAACAATTGAAGTTAATTAAAAATTATCAGATTAAAAACAATAGACCTTCTACTTCTGGATGTTCTTCTCTAACACCTCCCGAATGTTCTTCCGTGAATCCTGAAAATCTTCCTTGTGAGTCTGCTGACAAAATTGGTGCTCGTCAATGTCTCTCAGCTTCTTATACTATAAGAGGGAGAAGTTAGAGAAGAACATCCAGAAGTAGAAGGTCTATTGTTTTTAATCTGATAATTTTTAATTATCTTCAATTTTTCCTCTTCCGAATAATTTTCATATTTTTCTTTGTGATATTTTTCATAATGCCGAGAAATATTGAATTCTCTGATGTTGGTCATCACTTGTCCACAAATGGCGCATCCTGAAAAATTTTCGTTATTCAAAATAAATAAATATTTCAGCTCCCATTCGAAACTGAATTTGGGAGAATCAGCGTGTGTACTGATTTTCGGCATTTCTAATGATTCGTAACAAACTATTAGACAGCAGAGCATTACCATTAAACATTAAACGTTGAAGGATGGGACTAACATCAGAAATTAATTTTCAATTCAATGAATTGAATCTTTCGTCAGCGACTGAGAGATCCGTTCGGTACGGCGAATCGTGATATAATGAAGAATGGGGATCTGCGCACACGTCAAGCGGAGCTGACCTCCGAACACTGCGACGAGTGGTAGTTTAAGAAATAAAATTATCGGGAAAGGCGAGGGAATTCACGTTAATCAAGCACCCCGCAAAACTAATAAATAAATTGTGAACTTGCGTTCAAATCCTACGCGCCATAAGCGTGCGCTCACCGTAGCCGCCTGTGCTGGCCCGCGCGCATGTAGGCGGAGTCGAGTGGCAACGACGCAACGAGGAGAGGAGAAGTGGACGGAGAAAGGGAAGAAAAGCAAGTTAGGAGACGCGCGGCGAATCGTGGTTGGACATCCCTGAATTGGTCATTCAATGGGCCAGGGGTGCACAACTCAGCTGCCCGCGCGCGAGTTAGTGGGCTATTGCGGAATCCACGCGGGCAACTATGAACGACGGTTATGTAGTTTTCATTTGTCTTCAAAGCCCGCGGGTTCCGGTCGCTCCGGCTCTAAGTCCGGACGGGCTGAAGTGTACATCACTGCACTAGGCGATCGTTAGAAAAAACAATGGAACTACAATTTAATGTCGGTTGTATTCAGTGGGCTTGCCCCGTCATTTACATAAACATACCCCGATATTTTTTCTGCGTAGACAGGTAAGCAGCCGCTATTTTTTATTAGTAATTCTTACTTATTTCAGTTTTATTAAACTCATTATTTGTACTAGTCCCCATTTATTTTTTATTGACAGATAATTCCATTAATCAAAAGATGATATTATCTGTGTCAAATTAAATCAATGTTCACTCGAAGTTCTGAACTTTTTTGAAGATTTTGGTTATGAAATCAAGGCATGAACTACGAAAACAACGAATATTACGATATGCTGATGGTGCTCGGTCGATGTGGCGGGAATGAGGGAAGAGCAGCAACCGCATACGCTGAGGAGTTCCCGAACCGTAGAGCACCAACTCGCAACGTTATTGTGCGGTTGCGTGATCGTATTTTGAACGGAGCGATCCAGTTACAACCGGTAGCAAGAAATGGTGGTGGTCGTCAACATCAAGGAGATGAAGACGCGGATCTCGAGTTTTTCGTAAGAAATCCGAGGGAGACCACTCGACGTGGCGCTGCCTTCGTGAGATCCAACCGGATGAAGGTTTGGCGCATTCTCAGAGGAGATGGCTGAAAACCTTTCCATTTTACGAAAGTTCAACATCTGGAAGCGATAGATCCAGCACTTCGGTTAGACTTTGCCAACTGGTATGTGTTCCAGCATGATGACTGTCCTGATCTTCATCGGAGACGAATTATTTTCACCGATGAGTCGAGATTCGATCAAGATTCCTGTATCAATATCCATAACGAGCATACGTGGTCCGAGGGAAATTCCCGTTGCACTCTGGACAGGTCATTTCAGCGACGTTTCGGTGTCAATGTCTGGGGTGGAATAATAGACGATAGGCTGGTGAGTTTAATTCCTTTTAGTTCACATGGAGAAAAATGCCTGATAAAATGTGTGTGCTGTGTACGTCAATTTTTCGTTAAGAACGAAATGAACGTTTTTGTGCGCATAGTGAAAAATTAATTCTCACCAGAGTAAAGTTTGTCGTGCTCACAACACAATTTAATATGGCCGTAACGGGAATTTCCTAACAACTACTCCGAAACATTGGCATGCCACACAAATTATATCAGACATTTATCTTCGGGTGCAATCCGTGTAATAATTTGCACGAATTGGGCCCTTTACGGTATGATAACAGTGCAGGAATCATCTTTTCCCGTACAGTTACCGTTGAGTAAAGAAACTGGTCCTTAAACCCTCCATTTTTTCTCATTCCGTTCATCCGGTTCCTTCCGCATCGATCGTATCCAGAGAGTTACCTCGAATTTCTCGAGATTTATGTGCCTGAGATAATTGCCCAATGCCCTGAAGATCTGCAGCAAGCCGGAATCATTTGGCAACACGATGGAGCACCGGCCCATTCGGCAATGATTGTTACCCGGTACCTTAATGAGACTTTCGGTGACTCGTGGATGGGGAACCGGGGACCGATTCATTGGCCACCGTGATCCCCGGATCTGCTCCCGTTGGATTTCTTTTTATGGGGTTACTTGAAGGCCGAAGTGTATAAAACACGTGTCGAAAACGTCGAAGAGCTTCAGGAGCGAGTTCTCGAAGCCGCAGCAGGAATTCCACCCGAAGTGATTCGACGAGCCACACATGGCGTGCTCCGAAGGGCCCGCGTCTGTATGGAGACAGATGGAGGAAACTTAGAGCAAGGCTTGTAGGGGAATCGAAGGTTCTGATGTTAAATTAATTCCAATAATGTTATTCTTACTAAATGTCAGTAAAATTTGTTGTACTGTGCACGGCAATGGTGTGGTGCAGTTGTCGGTGAAGAAATATTTGGTATAGACAAAATATACTGTGTTTTGAGCCCGGCAGATTTCACAGTGGTGCAAATAAATTTGTCACTATGCTCAAAACAAACTTTACTTGGGACATTACGAAAATTACCTTACGAACATTAGGCCCCAACATTGACATGCACAGCACAACAAATTTTATCAGGCATTTCTCTCCGTGTGAACTAAAAGGAATTAAACTAACCAGCCTATCGTCTATCATTCCACCCCAGACATTGACACCGAAACGTCGCTGAAATGACCTGTCCAGAGTGCAACCGGGATTTTCTCCGGACCACGTATGCTCGTTATGGATATTGATACAGGAATCTTGATCGAATCTCGACTCATCGGTGAAAATAATTCGTCTCCGATGAAGATCAGGACAGTCATCATGCTGGAACACATACCAGTTGGCAAAGTCTAACCGAAGTGCTGGATCTATCGCTTCCAGATGTTGAACTTTCGTAAAATGGAAAGGTTTTCAGCCATCTCCTCTGAGAATGCGCCAAACCTTCATCCGGTTGGATCTCACGAAGGCAGCGCCACGTCGAGTGGTCTCCCTCGGATTTCTTACGAAAAACTCGAGATCCGCGTCTTCATCTCCTTGATGTTGACGACCACCACCATTTCTTGCTACCGGTTGTAACTAAATCTTTGAGTTCAAAATACGATCACGCAACGTCACAATAACACTAACAAATGCTCTACGGTTCGGGAACTCCTCGGGGCTGCTCTTCCCTCAATCCCTTCATATCGAGACTGATCGTTATGTTGAATTTATATGGAGGGAATCCACAATAAATGGAATCCGAACACAAAATTTAGTTTTCTTAATTAGTCTTTTAACTGACTTCCAGCAAAAGCGACAATCTTGATCATTCTTATCGCAATAAAAAAAATTGCACCCATTCGCACTCTTAAGGGAGGGTAAGGTTAATTCAAAATAAAGAAAGACATATTTTCGATCATTTTGCTTCCTCATAGAGAAAGCTTCGTTTTTGTGAAAAAAAAAATTTTCGAGATGTTTATGAAAACGTGTTCAGAATGTCCCAAAACATCTAAAAATCACATTTAGAAAAAATGTCTGGATGTATGTAACATTGGTTGAGCGTTCATAACTTAAGAACGGCTGGAGATATCAAGCTGAAATTTGTCACACATGTAGAGGGTTCACGGCGCATAGCATGATTTAATTTTTAGAAAAATCCATGCAGTTTTTTCGTTTTTACGCAATTTAAAAAAAAATCAAAAATTTATTTTTGGTCTCTAGCTTCCATAATTTTAGAGATATCGAGCTCAAATTCAGTATAATGTTGAACGACTACAGAGTGATGCTCGTTACTGAATTGGAAAAATGTGTACAAAAATGGTGTGCGCACTCTAGCTGGCACAATTTTCTAGATATCGGACTAAAATTTAGTACGAAGCTGCACTATTATCAAGAGACGTTTCGGATTGAATTTGGGCAAAATCCAGAGAGCCATTCATATTTTATGTCATTTTGAAATTTTTCAACAATCAACGTAAGTGCTCTAGCTTCCACAATTTTCGAGATATTTCGCTAAAATTTGGTTCAAACTTGCACTACTATTAAAAGATTTTTGGTATTGAATTTGAATGAAATCCATCCAACCATTCATATTTTATGTCGTTTTGAAATTTATCAAAAATCGGCGTGCGCGCTCTAGCTTCCGCAATTTTCGAGATATCGTGTTCAAAATTAGTACAAAGTTGTACTATTATCAAAAGATGTTTCGTATAGAATTTGGGCAAAATCCATCTTGGCGTTTAAATTTAATGCGACTCTTAATTTTTTAAATTTGACATGGCATTCACAATATATTTATTCTTGACTAGATCGATTTACGAACGGATTTTATATAAGAACAAGGGTGCGAAGTCGAACCTTGCACATTGCTTCCTCATAATTTTTCACATTTGCTAAAGCTTCCTCTATGAGGAAGCCAAAATTGATCGGCACAGTTCCTCATAGAGGAAACTTTGGCAAATGGAAAAATTATGAGGAAGCAATGTGCAAGGTTCGACTTTGCACCCTTTTTGTTGACGACACAGTGAATATACCTTTAATGCTATAATAACTACTCAATAGAGTAACATTTAAAGAATATTCTATAAAATGTTCATTAACTTTGATGAACAAATAAACCATTAACGGCGAATCTCCGCGGACGTCAAAAAAAAAAAAAGTTTTATTGTGGTGCCCCTCCTAACTCATCACTGGATTATTTGAGATAAAAAAAACAAAATGATTTCATTAGAGGATAAGTTACTGCAGGTAACAACGTCTCAATGAGCCATAACAATGGCTTATTCCATAACAGTTGATAAAATTTTCATAGAATATTCTTCAAACGTTACTTTATTGAGTAGTTATTATAGGAATGCATGTATATTAACTGTATCGTAAAAACAATAACGAAAATATGTTTTTTAAGAAATCTCATTAACTTTACCCCGCCCCCCCCTCCCCCTGAGTTGAGGCTCTCCTTAGAATACTTCAAGGTTAAAAAAGACTGAATTCGTTTTTAATCCATCGATTAGTCTAAAGCAGTCGTGGTCAGGTAAGTGATTTTATTTTTTGTATAACCATTACTACTCGAGCTATGAGCCATAAAACTCAAAAAGGTCTTTTGTGCTTTGGCAGCTCATAACTCAATAATTTAAAGATGGAGGAACAACCTTGAAAAACATGATAACGGATTCGCTTTCAAAAAAACAGTTAAGCCCGTGGACCTTCCGAGAAGACATCAAAAATCAAGTATTTTTTAAATCCCGGGCTATTCATGATTTTCCGAAAATGGCCGGCGTTGACAATATTTCAACCTACGATCTTAAAACAGGAAATATGGAGCTTCACATTTCTCCATTCATCAGTGATGTAAGATTTAAATAAAAAATTTTGTTTTTCTGTATCAATTTCCTTGTCAAAATTTTAGTCAAAATGTGCATAATTAAGAAGATTCTTTCAATCTTCCGAGTAGTGCACTTGAAGTGGATCTGCAGCGCCTGAGCAGCGCAGTTGCACCGGATCTGGAACGCATGATGCAGCGCGCCTGCAGCGCATAAGCAGCGCGCTTGCGGCGCATGAGCAACGCATAAGCAACGCATAAGCAGCGCGCTTGCAGGGCATATGCAGCACATAAGATACGCATCTGCAGGGTACGGATCGCATTCTTTCCCTTTCATTGACATTTTTTAATTCGTTTTCACATCAATAAATAAACAGTAGATAATTTTCATTCCGATAAGAATAAAAAGATTTTTTAAACAACGTTGATACCGTCGAAAAAAGTAATGGAGTCATGACAGAGTTAACGGCTTCGGTAATGGGACAAGTCGTTGTTCTCCGCGTTCTTGTTATCGAATATTTTTCCCAACTCGACAATCCTGCAAGCTACTGGGATAATATCGCCGGGTTCCGTCACTACCGAAAAATAAAACTTATTTAAAAAAAATTATCCGTTATTTTTCAAATTCATTGGTATTTATTCCAACACACAATGAAGGACAACTTATTTTAAGAAGTAATCAAATAAGAACTTTTCCTCCTCAAAACAATTCAAGGTACCCGTGAACGAAGACAAACTTTGTCGAAACTTCAGGTATCTGTATTCCCTCGGAAAATACTTGGATGGAGATGATCCACGGCTCGTTTGAAATCTTGAATTTTTTTTTTCATTAGACGTTTCATACTTTCTCATTCCCCCTCCCGCTCTATGCCAAGCGCTATAACAAACAAAAAAAGGTCATCCCTAATTTTTTATGAAATCTCGAGACGGTGGATGGCGTAGAAAATAATTTTCTTGATAAATTCATTGACACCTTTTGAAAGTTTATTAATTTCTTTTGGAAACGCATTTTTATTTAATCGTGAAATATTTTGTTTTTCTCCGGGTTATTTACTGTCAAAGAAAAAAACACCTTTTCGACATCAATCTCCCGTATATCCGGAAAGAATGATCGTACAATAATTATATGAATATCATTTGAAAACTGCAATGATCTTTTCCAAAATATTTGTACGAAATTGTGCAAAATAAAATTTATCCGTCATTAATTTCCATTTTTCAACCATGAAACAAATAGCGTCATTTTATTTTTGAGTCATCAGACCGTCATTGAGTGAAAAATAGCGAAACGTTTGATGTTGATGTAGCTTATCTTAGTTAAAAGTGTCCTCAATTTTAGTGGAAAATCCCAAGTTGCTGCGATTTTTTCATTCATGTCCACGACGGTTGAATGTTTTATTCAATTAAAGGATTATTTTTTCCGTAATTTTTAATAACGATACACATTCGAAATAACTAGCGGGCCTATCATAAGTGGTGTCTATGGATAGTAGTGCCCATAGATAGGTGAGCCCATAGTTAGCAGTTCCTATGGCTAGTAGTAACCATGGTTAGTTGTGCCCAGGCCAAGCCAACTTCCCCGGCGAAACTGCAGAAGGAAAATAGTTCGAGGTGCGACTTACTGCTGGCGCTGTCGCTAACCCCGCCTGCACCTCACCCCGCCAGCCGTACCTTGCATCTATCGCCTTTACTCACTCGTCCTGCCGCATACTCGTGCACTCTTAGTGACTCTCGGGCAGTGTCGTAAGATTTCGGCAAGACTCGTGCACCGCGTGCTGACATCTACTCACTGGATGCATCATTTACATTTGAATTTGGCATCTGGCAGTTTGTGGATTTGAGCGTTATCAGTTATTGCGAAGTGTTTTTCAATTACATCTATTATAAAATAAAAATGACGTCGCGGGCGATTAAACTCGATCGGCGACGGTGCGTCGTTCCGGGTTGCTCTTCGGCGCGATCGGAAAAACATCATGTTTTTCCTAAAGACGAGACGTGGGGAAAAGTTTGGCTAGATGCAGTGCGCAACCCCCTGTTGCAAGACCTCCCCTATAAGGAAGTTTATCAATTGGGCTATCGAGTGTGCACTCTGCATTTTAAGCCGGACGATTATCTACCAGGATTGCGCTACGTTTTTAAAAAAAAACCAATCCCATCTTTGCTTTTGCCAGCATTGCCTGCTGAGAGTGAAAACGTTTCTCCGGTAGTCTCACCAGAAAATACTAAAATCAGTTTGTCGTCGCCAAGTGAGGGATCCTCCAGCCCTTCTTTGGTAACACGTGAATTTTCACCTGTAAAGTACGACGATTGGGTATTCGGATCGAAGGCAAGTCGTCGTTCTATAAGGAAAAGCAGCATAGAGGTTGCGGACAACAGCTCGATGTCATGTAATGTACCGCAGAGAGGTATCAAGAGGAAGTTGAACGCCTCGCAGGAAAATGATTTTAAAAAAAGTGAAGAAAATTGTCAGGTCGTAGCTGCCAGGGAAACTGTAGATATCAACGAGGAACCCAGTGCTGCAGGACCTTCGTCGGACAATGTGGAAAAAAGCTTCGAACCTACGTCGTCGAAGCGTTCCGTCTGGAAACACCAGCGACCGGATAAAAATACAGCATCCATTTACGAAGAAGTTTTGAAATGTCGAAAAGCATTGGATAACAGCAGAACAAAAAATATACGGTATTGTTTCTGTCATCTTGTACATAATTTCAATTTTCAATCAAAGTATACACGACCTTCGAGACATTAAAAGTATAACAATGAATAATTCGTTTTTTTATCTACTTTCTTTACATTGGTCATTTTTCTGTTCGCTTATATACTAAATTATTGTTAATTGTAGAATTATTAACCTTGTATTTGAATTTTTGAAGAAAAAATAAGTTCAATGATAAATTTTGTGGTTCTCTCAAGTATGCTAAGTGTTCAGAAAATATATTCAGGTATTCAAATCGGATAAAACTGCTTGAAGACAGAATCAAAGCGAACAAATTCGACGAACACATTTCCCACCTATCGATCCTGCAACGAAACTTCATCGCCATGATTCTACGCAATGCTAATAGAGATACGAGAGGTCGACGATACTCAATGGATGAGAAACTGATCTGCTTATCTATATACAAGCGGTCTCCAGCAAGTTATAGATACTTGGCTACGTTCCTCCCGCTTCCATGTCCATCGACACTAAAAAAAATGTTGATGATAATCCAGTTGGATACTGGCATTACGCAGACTATTCGTATTCTCTTAGAGAACGCAGCGAAACAGTTGGACGATCCAGAAGACAAAATATGTTTATTAATGTGGGATGAAGTTGCCTTGAAGATGCACGTACAGTATAGTGCAGAAAAAAAAAAAGTTATTGGGTTCGAGGACTGGGGAAAGGACCGGTCAAACAAATACGCAGACCATGCACTCGTATTCATGCTGCGAGGCATAAATACAGGATGGAAAATCCCCATTTCCTACCATTTTTGTGCTGGTCAGACAACATCGAGTCAGCTCGTAAGCTGCATCAAAGACGTCGTAAGGGCTGTGACGCAAGCAGGCTTCAACATCGTGGCATCGGTATGCGACCAAGGATCATCTAATCAGAAAGCTATCAAGCACTTGCAACTCGACACCGATAGAGTCAGAGAGTCGAAAAACCTCACCAAGTGTAAGTTTTCCTTCAATAACGATTTATTTCTTGATTTTCACCTCCATGTACACAATTGCATATAGTGAATTGTATATATACAATATACATATTTTTCAGACTGGACCATCCTGATTGATGCTGTAGAATTCGTCCCATTATATGATCCACCGCATATTCTTAAATGTTTTCGTAACAATCTTCTTACGAAACATTTAGAATTCGAAGACGGGTCGAAGGAGCGCAAGCTCGCTCAATGGGATCACGTCATTGCAGCCTATAGAGTCGATGTATATTCACCGCGCCTCAACCGCGTGGTCCCGAACCTAACGGATGAACACGTCATACCCGAGAAGATAAAGAAAATGAAAGTTAAATTAATGATGCAGGTTTTCAGCAAGAAACTTTCGTCGTTTATGTATCTTCTAGCCAGAAAACCAGGTAAGATTGATTGCTAGCTCACTATGCTTCGACACAACCATAAATAATGGATATAAAGAATAAATAATGTGTGTGTGTGTGTGTGTGTGAGGGAGAGAGAGGAAGAGAGATTGGTTGATTAATTAATTGATATTTTATCATCCCGTAGCTGGGCCTTGAGGCAATAATGATAATGCCAATGAAAACTACATTTTTGGACAAAAATAATAACTAAAAATAATGGAAAACATAGTTTAGGACAAAAATAATGAGTCCAAAATGTGTAAAAAAAACGTAGAATAAAGATAAATGTATAGATCGAAGATACAGTAGATTAATCATAAAATAATAACAAAAAAGTAACGACAATAGAGTAAGCAAGATTGTGAGAGATAGAGAATATTAATATTCAATAAAGAAATTGACTATTTCAATGATATTCGATATTTTTACAGGAATCTGGGATACCACGGATGGGCCGGTTCTCGTACCAGAAGAAATGAACGACACCGCGTTCATACTCGAATTTCTGAATGATGTCGCTGACGGGATCAACGGCGACCACAGAGAGAGCCCGGAGTCCCGCCGCGTACCATGGACGGATGATTCTTACCACGACGCTTTTTTCGGCGAAGCAATCGTTCGTTTGAAGAAGATGGAGTGGGTGGACCAGCAAACGAAAAAACGTGTCAGTACGAACATTCCATGTCTTCGTAATTTGATTGACACTTTGCAAGGCTTCCGGATTCTCTGGAGGAAATTGCAGGAGCTCGAGTTGGTGACGTTTAGCCCGCGCCATATCAATCAAGATCCTCTGGAGAATTTTTTCGGCACGATTAGGAGCCACGATTTTCGGTCGAATAAGCCCACCACCTTTCAATTCGAGGCGATCTTCAAGTCGTTATTATTAACGAACTTGACGTCGAAAAATTCGCCGGGTTTTAATTGCCAAGAGGACAACGGCGAATTTCTTTTGTCGTGCACGCACCTACTTTTTCCCGACACAAACGCTGAAGATGATGTTCATGACAGTGACGTTGGTGAATCAGAGCTCGATGAAAGTGATGGCGAAGAATTGCAAGATTTTCCAGTTCCCGAGAAAGCATACATGTATAGCAATTCTCGGGATCTGCTGAAAAGCTTGCAAACTGCTTTGCCTTTAATAAAATCGTGCTCTGATTGCACGAACAGTCTCAAGGAACCATCTCTAAGCAATCCCACAAGCACCCAGTTTAGAGACGCACACCTCAAGGCCAAGCGAGTTTTAGGAAGGATCCTCCCTACGCGATTGAGTGCACAGGACCTTGACAGTAGAGCAGCACAATGGATAACGCCAAAAATTAATTTGGCGTTTATTCGCTGTGTTGAACACAGGGATTCAGTGTGCGCTACGTTGAAAAAATTAATTTTCCAAAAATACTGTCAAGGGATTCTCGCGTATCTCAATTGCGTGTTCGATGGGAGGATCACTCCCACAAAAGAGAAAATGTCGCCGCCGGTGGCCCAAGCTGTGCGCTGCTACGAGAAAAGAATCGCGGCCCACAAACGTAATTTGAAAAAAAATGAAAGTGTGGTCGAACCGGGAATCATGGCTCTTGACCGGAGACCGGAAAATACTTCAGTGGCGCCAATCCGATTCAGGAGAAAAACGTTCAACAAGATCGAGGCGACTCTTTTGACGTTGTTATTTATTTTTTTAATTTTTATTTTTTAACCGCAATGTTTTTTTATTTTTTTTTCAAATAGTGGCGCAAGTCGTTTCCAAAATAAATTTGTTATCTTTAATATAATTTATTTTTAATAATATTGGCTGTGTACTTTTCGCGCACGACCTTATCTTAATCGTGATAAGATCTTTCAATAAAAAATCGATGTCGCATAGGAAGTTTGTTTTTTCTTTTTTTTTTTTTAATCAATCATTCCTATCGAAAATTATTAAAATTTTATTATTATCATTGTTGTTCTTTTTCTAAAACCAAAAAAAAAAGTAAACAGAAATATCTTCTTCGATACCAGGCGTGCCATGTGCCACACATTGACGTTCGAGGCGTACCAGACTAACTTAAGACTTAGAACAATAAAAATATAACAATCTCTCGAAACGAAAAAGAAATCTGGACATGTACGATGTAAATATGTAAATTAAAACATGCTGTATCAATAATCAACGAGTAGTATTTATAACAGGTATTAAAAGTAAATATATTAGTATTATTTTTATCGTATTCGTCACTTATTTATTACTTCGTCTTGGTGACCGAAATAAATGTATGATATCCAGATGTTATGACTCAAAAACATTTATTCATAATAAATAATTCCTCCACTATTTCTCATTATTTATACTCATACACATTGAACTTCATATTGGTCTGTTGCACGTGTGTTTAAATTATGAAAATTGAATTTAATGATTAAAAAAATAGGATAAAGCAAAAGAAGAAGAAACAATAAGAATATATGAATGCATGGGACAAAATTCTTCATACACTCGTATATTCTTATTATTTCTTCTTTTCTTGCTTTATCCTATTTTTTTAATCATTAAATTCAATTTTCATAATTTGAACACACCTGGAACGCCCAGCCCACAGCACGGGCATCGTGCGGTGACGTCAGAGTACATGCGGCGAACCATTATGATTATGTTTTTTTTTTTTTTTTTTCCGTCTAGTTCCATGTGCGAGTGTTTGATGGCGCTGATGACCATCTTCACTTTTCTAGCATTGAGATAGCCTCGCCTGGTTGTGCCCATGGTTATTAGTCGATATGGCTCGTAATGCCTGTAGCTAATCAAATTTATTTTGCGTGGGACCCTTTAAAGGCCGCACAAGTAACTTCCCGATTCGCGAGTTGAAATTCATTATCATCATTATTAATTGAGTATATTCTCATCAAGTTGAGAATTTGAGTTTTCGTCTCCTCATGGTCCAACATGCATGTATCCAGAAGACACCGAACATAAAAAATACAAGTGCTCGACCACCTGGCATATGCTCCGGGGGCATAATATGCCCCGAAGGATTAAGTCTTCTATAATCGAGAAGTTAAAAAAAATCCAAAGAAAAAAAAATCAAAAAAAAAAACAATTTTAAAGTTAAAAAAAAATAAAAATAAAATTTTTTCTTCGGATCGCGTTATTAGTTTTAGAGAAAATTTTCACGAAAGAATTTCAAAATTATGTTTTTTGTAAAAAACTAAAAAAACTACTCGACCGAACTGGACTAAAATCTAATCAGCTCTAAGTTTCAGCAAGACACATCGATTGCATCATCGATCATTCGGATCGCGTCATTAGTTTTGGAAAAAACGTTAACGAAAAGTTGATCACATACGTACGAACGTACGTACGAACGAAGGTACGTACGTACGTACGTACATTTGCACACACACACACACACACACACACACACACACACAAACATTTTGCTTCAAATAGGCTTAAATGACCCCAATGACCTCGAAACGTGAAGATCTGCCAAAAAAAACGATTTTCGATTTTCGGGGTCATTACAATAACTTCCCTATAATCGGGAAGTTAAAAATATTACTTTATTTTAGCAAAAAATTATACATCCATCATCAATCCGGGTTTTTTTGGAGTCTTAATATTAATAAATAAGAAAAAATTTCAAAATCTGTTTTGCTTCTTGCTGCTTCATTCTCAACGGTTAAAGACTCACAAAAGTTGATCTCCTATCATTCATAAATTGATCCATCATGAATTGAATCAACCATTCACCGACCATCCTTCCACCCGTGTACTTATTTATTCATATTTTCTGTTATTTATTCACTTATTTATTCATCTTTTTTTAATTTCCTTTATTGATAAATGAATGAAATGAACATTTTAATTAAAGGGCTTGACTAGTAGAATACTGTACACCATGAAAAATTCAAAATCGAAAATGGCCGCCTTTACAAAATGAAGAAACCTTGTAATAATAAGGCACTAAATGAACTAAATAGAATAAGAAATATTATGTCACGAAATAAAAACTAAGAACTGGAACATTTTTAAGTTAAATGGTTTCACTGAAAAGGATAATAATGATGTAGATAATGTTGTCAAAGGTAAAAAATAATTAGGTAGGTCCTAGGTACCAGTCATAAAACCACTCTCCTCATCAATCTAGGGCATTGATCCGACTCAAAAATAAAATCGTGGTGCGCGTGAAATCTCTAACAAGAGTGGACCGCTCATATCATTATAAATGGTATTTACATATTTACTCAGGTGACGCTACGCCCCACAATTTTATTTTTGTGTCAGATCAATGCCCTAGATTGATGAGGAGAGTGGTGTGATGACTGTAACCTAGGACCTACCCAATTATTTTTTAGTTTTTAGTACATTATCTTTATCATTATTATCTTACTTTTCAATAAGACCGTTGAACTTGAAAATTTTTTTCCACCTATTTTATTTTACTTTGACTAAAACATCTCGATTGGCGAAATCAAATTGTTGATATAATTACTTTGAATAATAACTTTCCAATAAACGATTTGATAGAGCTGAATATTTGTAGACATTGTTATTTTACATAAAGTCATCGATTAATAATAATAATTTTTTGAAAATTGTTCAAACGAAAGTTATTCATTTCACTATGGCGATTCAGCAAAAATCCAAAACAGGAGACGGTTAAAGCCTATAAAACAACCTGGTAATATTTAAGCAAATTTCTTAGACATTTCGTTGAAGTGAATAATTTATGAAGGGGTTCTCCGAAAAATGACAAAAATTGAACGGCTCGATCGATCTTCTCAAAATTTAATAGGGATCATCGGGTGATCATGTTCTATCTGTGTATAACTTTTTAACCAGGTAGCTAAGAAATTGTAAACGCTAGAGCGCGAACGAACTTTTTTAAGGAAATTAAAAATGGCGTGTAAACAGAACAGCTGCGAATTTTTTGACAAAATTTTGCTTAAATATTGCTTATTAACCACACATGCTGTGTGTTAAATTTCAGCTTGATCGGTCGAGGGCATTCTCGAGTTATAGCGGGATTTTTCGATGCTTCGGGACATTCTGAACACGCTTTCATTAAAATCTCGATTATTTTTTTTTTACCATCACAAAGCTTCCTCTATGGGAAAGCAAAAAGTTGAATGAAATGCAAAATCAGTCAAGATATATAATTCTGACGATAAAAACCGTTGTTCCAGCTTGTTCTGACTTGATCTAAGTTCATTAATTAATTTCATAATTTTTCGAAACTTGTATAACGATCGGTTAATCGCAAGTCGGTCATAAGTAAAAAAAAAGTTAAATGATATCCAAAATTGGTTAAGATTTTGGGTAGGAAGTTCAGAATCATATTCGTCCGAAAACGTGTATATATATTAGGCCGGCTTGAAAAAAAAACTTTTTTTTTTCTTTCAATCAAGATACATTGGGTGGGGGTCAACATTTTGAATGGAACAAATGTAGAACGGCCGGTATTTCGAAAAAAAAAAGAACCGAAATACGAAACACCAAAAGATTCGTTATTTGAAATTTTCTTTTTCGACAAACGATGCCTTTGAATCTTCTTCATATCGAAGCATCTTTATTCGAGTGGGCCTTCATTTGAGATCATTTGTTTAGAGGATCTATATTTGGAAAGAATATAATATAGATTTGAATAATAAAAAAAGTTGATATTTTCGAGCTAAATAATTGTGAACAGCTAATATTTCGAGTACCCAACATGGCAAAAAAGCATTTGGCGAGAATTGAAATTTCGAAGGGGCAAAATGTCGAACATGAAAATGTCGAACATTGAAATGACGAATCGAAGAATGGAACCAGAGCTAAACATTACATTTGAATAGTCTTTCTCATCGCTAATTTTTTTGTTAAAAAAAGTATACTTTCAATTTGAATACAGTTACATTTTTTAACAATTGTCACCAATACGTTCTAGGTTTAATTGATCTTGGTAAGTACTAACGGAAATATATAGAGCAAAGCGTATAGAATATATAGACGTAGTTTATCAAGGCTAAATTTTAAGCCTTCATTTGCTTTTTGTAAAGATCTTTGGCATTCAAAGTCTATCTCGTCCATACTAATACGAGATGGGACCCATCGAGCTTGCTCAACTAGCGACTTCTAGCGCCATCTATCGGTTCAATTCGGAAACAATGTGGCGGGTGAAGCGTTCGACATTTCGGCCGTTCGACTTTCTTGCCTCTCGCTACTTCGATCACTCGTTGAGTTAGTCTGTCGCTATATGAAATTCGAAATTATGAATGGTCTTAATATTTACTAATTTATCTATGAAAACTCGACCGAAACGTGTTCGATATTCAACTTCATTCGAAATATCGCTTCTCGCAATGGTGCACACTCGAATTTTTTTTTTCGATATAAATTTTGCTTCGAAATTTTGATGTTCGTGATTTTTATTTTCGACTTTAAAGACGTTCAAATAAATGGCTCTTCGTAATTTTGATGTTCGACTATTTCCGTTTCGAAATACCGGCCGATCTACATTTATTCCATTCAAAATTTTGACCCCCACCCGATACATTCACGCCAAAGTATCTACCATCAAGAGAATCGTGTCCAAAAATGAGCCCGATCGGACCATTTTTAGGGGTCGTGCATGATTTTTCTAGTTTTCCCATTTGATTAACATGGGAAGAACGGAAAGTTTCCATTCAAAAAATTGTAGCTCCGCCAATTTTATAGGTACATTGGTTCGGTTAGTTCCATTTGAAAGCTCTTGAAAAACCGCTTAAAATGGCGTGCGGACCTTTGGGATCCCATTGCATCTTCCATCAATAATTTTGTTGTTTCGTAAGAAATTATCGACGGGGGCGCTTCGAAGTTCGACCGGCGGATTGTTTGTCTTTGCCCACTTCGTTTATCATCTGGTTCCAGGCGCATCTGCGAAGGGAGGGTGTGGGGAGGAGTACTCCGCGCCCCAATACCTACGGTGGATGTCGTCACTAGGCAAATAGGCGAGTTTATGAGGATGAGGTAACGCTCGCGGCCGTGGTCCTGGGGCGATTAATCACCGCCAGGGCCCACGAGGCGGTTACGTCAGACCAGATTACGGGGCGTCAAGTTACTTCGATAGATTTCAAAGTACGAAAGTGGACGATGATTTTTGTTGAATGATGTAAAATATTTGTTTCGTCTTTCGGTGCAGGTGAGTAGTTAGTCGAAGACAATAAACTGACTGAAATTGGCGGCTTGGCGGCTCAATATATATCGCAGGTGCAATATCTTTACGCTTGCGGGAGAGAGCAGTCCCCATGCGCCGTGTAGCAGCGGCCACGGAACTACTCTCCCCGCTGCCTATAGTGACGCGTCTATCTTTCGCTTTCGGGAGAGAGCAGTCCTCATGCGCCGCGGAGCGGCGCCGACGGGACTATTCTCTGAGCTACTTATGATGATACATTGTTCGTTCTTCCCCTCCCGTCAGTTGGGAAGAGGTCCTTTCTAAAGGCGGTAGGTTTTTTTCTGTGATTTTATTTGATGGATAATTATGGCGTACAACAATTTGAGACAAGTTTCAATTACATTTCGTTCCTGCAATTGCGTTTTTTCGTGTCACTGTTGATTATGATCATTTTTAGCGAGTCATGGCATGTATGAGACACTTTTTTCTCGTAACTAGTCATTTCATGATGACGCAGGGTAATCGGTACAACGACGAGCAAATAGCTGCAGCTCTGGTTGCGTACAAAATCCTCGGTAAAAGAAGCTACACGTTTCTCAGGGATATTATTGAGGGCATTTTATTAGTATCCTACCTGCGAGAAAAGCAAGATGAGTCGAAGCTTGGCCATGGGTTTAATAGAGTGACATTGGCTTTTCTGAAAAAATAGGAAACGTGCTGCCACCAGAAACACGAATTGTCCAGTTGATTTGGGATGAGGTAAAAATACACAGTACTGATGCATTGCGGACATACTTATGTGGAAATGGTTTTTCTTACTCAGCTCGGTATTCAAGAAAAAGTGGAATGCGACGGAATCCAGGACATTGTTCATGGCTTCGAGAACTATGGCTACACTACAACCCCAAAAGTAGCCATACGGCACTTACAAGGAAACCGCGCGATGTGTCCCCCTCCGATTTTGGTAAAACCTTGCACGATTGTAGAGCCGGTCAAAATATTCGACACGTATTTTTTTTTATCTGCTAAGTCCTATATTTAGGGGCTAGAAACTGCCGTAGAAAATCGAGGGATTTTCCGTTATTCGATTATAACTCACGAGTAATAATCACGACCATGTTCGTGTGTGTTCACGAACGGAGGGAAATAGAAAAAAAGTTTCAATGGCGGAGTCATTGCATTTGATGCGCACTATACATTTGTGACAAGAAAGATCAATTAATTTGAATAATTAATCATTATTTATTTTAAACATGATTTTTTTTTCTTGTAATTCCGAGGATTTTAGTTCAAACGAAATGGGACTTTGTCAATGTATACTAGACTGGTTTTTAGGAAAAAAAATTTTCGCGAAACTCTCCACATTTGAAGTAGATGCTATAACAAGACTCCTGTCCAAATTTGAGCTTAATCGGACTATTCTAAGATCGAAATCATCGCCATCGAAACTAAGTGCAATCGATCCTATTACGTTTCCTTGAAATAAAGAAAAATAGGTACCGTGATGAATTTTTTTTGGATTAACAATAATAATAAAAAACGCAAAAAAATTACTTTAATTCGCCAGAACGGTCACGGGACGAATTTACAATTTCCAATTGGATACAATGCAAACAGATGGGTAGAAAAAAATATAAAGGCAACTAATTTACTCATCAATTAATTCTCTTATTAATTAAATAATAACAATTAATTGATATTCAAATATTAATCCAGAACCTTGTCATGAAATTATGTGGATTTAGGTGCTATAATAAGACTCCCGTCCAAATTTGGGCTTAATCGGACCATTGTAAGAGGTCTCGCCGCGATGAAATCGATTTTTGCCTTCGATTAATACGTGAAATCATTATTTTTCCAGTAAAAAGCGCCGCATTCGGCCAATATAAGTATCCGGCCATCGAAACTAAGTGCAATCGATAAGATTACGTTTCCTTTAAATAGAAAAAAATGGGTATTGCGACGACATTTTTTTAATTAACAACAATAATTAAAAACGTAGAAAAATGAGCTCATTTCGAAAAAAAGATAACGTAATGAATTTATAATTTACAATTGGATACGATGCATGCGGATGGGTAGGAAAAGTGATAGATAAAACTAATTCTCCTTCAATAATTATTCAACAATAACAATTAATCAATTCAAATTCAAATATAAATATTGAATTCAAATATCGACCCAGAAGTTCCTGTTATTAAATCATGTGGATTTAGGTTTAGTTAACGATTGCAGTAAAAAGTTATAGATTGAATTTTCGTTTTTTCTTCATCGGCGGAACAAATTTAATTGCATGTTCATGTATTATGTGTTTGATACTTTTTTCTGGTGATTTTCAAGGCATGCAAAATAATAAATATTTGCTTAGCCGAAAATAAAATGAAAGTATACACAACAACGACATACGCTACGAATTATTTTTAATGAGGAATCGAACAACTAATAAACATTTATAGTACCAAGAGTAATAACATTATGCAGCTGGGTTGTATTATTTGTAGCTATTATAATTGTTTGTATTTGGTGTCGGGTATTTCTTTCGATGGCTCTGAATTGTTTAACACAAAAATTGTCTTTGTTTTTCGTCGTTCGTTAATCGATTATTAAAATCTTGCATAAGTGCAACGCCTCTTTCCGCTGCATCATTTACAACCCGCAGGTTCCGTAATATCGTCAAGCCGTGTTGATAATTTCCATCCGTTTCCCACTCATTGGGATTTTTCTCCATAAACTGTGTCGATATGCCCAGAATTTCGAAAAGAAATTTCGACCTTTGGGTTATGAAATGACTCAAATTCTTTTTTATAAATGTATCGTATCTGTTTTTTACAATAAATCGTTTCGCATTGCCTTTGCGACTCTCTCGCGATTCCATTGCTTTCTTCATTTCGATTTTTACGCCATCCGAAATATTCTTGTCGAAGAATCCCAGTGGAGCCAATTCCTCCGACAAATACCACAAGTGAGCGGTTCCTTTTCCCAGTGCAGCTTCGGCCTCTTCCGCATTGATACTGCGGTAAGCAAGTAAATCTTAAACCAACTTTAGATCAGAATTGGGAGATTTTATTGCACTTGGTGCTGTAAACCACGATTTTATATAAAAACGAATAACAAAAATGCAAATTTCCCGCAATCCATCCAACTCATCGGGATTCAACAAAATTTGCTCTCTAAAAATGAACATTTTCAAGCTATAAATGGCCTTCGCTAGCCATCTAGCATGATGAGCTGCTCTAGGTGATTTGAATCTGATTCCATGAGCCGATATTTTGCCCAAAAATATGTAGGATAATTCTAATAACTCCCTATAATCATTTCGTGGCTGATGAATCTGAAACGCATATGTGTTTTGGGATAACTATGATATGGAAATTACATAACGTAGATACCATTGTAAATGAAAGAAAAAATGGTAAATTTACCTCGAACTGTTCTTCTACAAATTGTAAAATTTCATTTCTTTGATCTTCGTTGATCGCTTCGGCAATAATTCGGTCATTACAATCCGGAGTTGTAATCGGAAGTGTCAATGTTTGCCCACCGATGTTTGAAAGTCGTAAAAATCGAGACATCGGGCCCTACCGTTACTGGCCATGATGTTTCGAAAACTTTCCTCAACATTATTTCTTTTACATGATGTCGACATGCCAAAAATAAAACTTCGTGCCCCAGTTGTTTTTCAACGAGCGTGGCTGCACCTTTTAACCGGCCTGTACAAAATTGTCAATCTCTATGATATCTTTTCCATTATAGGAAGCAAAATGTTGATAACGTTTTCAAGTTTCTTGCTCATATTATTTTCCAAAATCCAATTTCAATGCATTCAAAAAGATGGTAAGATATTTGTTTGTTATAAAATGATATGAAATAACAAATTAATAACAGTGTCTATTGAAAAAATTATTTTGAAGTAGAATATTTTTTATACAATATTGCACGCATTAGCTCTCGTAAAATAAACACTGTATAATGACAATTATATTCACACGAAAAGAAAAGTATTGTTTTAAAATGAAAAATTTGTTCACAAACCGACGTTAGAACTCGTCGCATCGAAGCATAATGCTTTCACTAGATGCATGACGTTCTATTCTTCAATAATTTTGACCACATCATCAGCTTGGTTATTCCCAGTTGACGAAATCAATTGAGGGATCCCCAATAGCTGTTCTATATCGATTCCACTCGCGATTACTCCCAATCTTTCAACTTTGTCTACTCCGGTTAGAGCAAGTAGCCTTTTTCCATCCCAATGAATGGCCAAATATTTGGCCACTGTCAATTTCGTTTTTAACCGACTGGCTTCTTGTTCTCGTGATTCGATACGGCTTTCATGAATTGATACACGGCTAATGTTGTAATCAGCTGCGTTTAATCCGATACCGGTCAAAAATGCGCCCAATATATACGAAGCATCGCGACTATACTTGTATTTGTTCGATCGAGGGCGGCCCCTAATTCGGACGACATCACATTCATTTTTCTCCGTTTCGGTCCATCATCAAAACGACAACTTTCCAAAACATGTAGATGACTAGTTCGATCAAATGATGAGTGGGTAATATTCGATTCCGTATCTTGCGTGAAATCTAGCAACAATTTTCATAATAAAATACAAAAAAAAATGATGGAATAATGAATAGCCAATTTAAATCGGGGACACAAGAGCAAAATGTCGATGGTGGTGAGAAAAAGTACCAGACAAATAGAATTTAACATTTAACGGAAAACGTTGATCAAGTAATTACCTGAACCATAATTATCGATACTCAAACCTGATATACAGGCACTCAAAGCTTCAGTGAAACTTGAAACTAGATGGAATGGGAAATTATAATTCATCATTATTGATTTGAACAAAATATGAAATTGGTGCGGATCAATTTTAAATATTGAACAGATTTCAATAAAGTAATAATAAAATGATCATACCGCTTTCATCGTCACAGCTCCTTGCTTCTGCGTTCTCGATGTTAATTTCGCTCAACTCCTTATCTTGTACGTTATCGTTGAGACCACGACAATTTCTATTACGCCGACCGTTCAAAATTTCATTTTGAGTATCCGTTAGTTCGTTTTTCATTCCGGGGTCCGTGATATCAAATAAGTCGTTAATTTTTTCAGAAATTTTTTTTTCTTTCGTCTGTTTAATCATCGACCATTTTTTATATTGACTTTTCTGAAGTGACTGCCATTCTTTGTTCAATTTCAAAATTCGTTTAACAACATATTGAAAAGGGTAAGTCGGTATAGTGGCTCGATTCCAACGGAAAATAATTTTCTTTGCAACAACCGCCGCATTCTTTGCTATCGTCGTTTGCGCAGTTTTTTTTTTGATAAAATAACGATTGTAAAACTTGACGACCCGTTGGAAGCTGACGGCTACCCACATTTTCGACTGCATATCCAACTAGATAAAACTTAAATTTAGGCTTTTTACTCGACATTTCGCTGGTAATAACGGAGCGGTCGACTTATACGAATGCCAACAATCGATTGGCACTGGCAGCGTTAATGAAAATCATGGAAAGCCTAGCAGATTGAGTGCCTATCAAATCACCATAAAAATGCCTAAGGCATTTTGGTAGGCACTTTTGTTCAAAACGTGCCCGTGAATGCCCATGAATGACTATCATCCGAAGTGCCGAAATGTGACGGCATTTTCAGGCACACACCGGCATTTTTAGGCACTTTTCGGCAGTTTTAGGCACTCAGCGGCATTTTTAGGCACTCAGCGGCATTTTTTTTACCGTTCCCCGGCTCTGTTAGGCATTCGCCGGCATTCTTTTTTCGGTAAATGCCTAAAAAAATGCCGTTGAGTGCAGGCCTTTTGGGTAGAAATTCGGGGTCGGTCACTCTTAGGCACTTACCGTCACGATTTGAACAAAAATGCCTACCAAAGTGACTGTGAATGCCTCAAATAACCACGGCATTTAGCCAGTCACTGATAGGCATTTCAATGGGCATCAATTGGGATTTACTACGGCACCCAAGCTGCTAGGGAACGTGAGAATAATAACAAAGCTTCCTCTATGAGGAACAAAAAAAACTGAGACTTGCTTGTGTACTCTACAGCAGTATAGCAGAATAGGAAGAAAGGTCACGTTCCCAAATAAACAAGAAGCGAACAAATCGCACCTTACCTCATTGTAAAGTTGGAGACATAATTATACCAACACAATAAAATAATATTTCCTGTAATACTTAAAAGTTTATATGTATGAGTTGAATTTTGTCTTTTCACTTTCTTATTCATTTTCATTTTTCCCTGTATTTTACTGTTTACTCAATTATCGGCAAACGTTTAATTAAATATAAGAAATATCAGAATAAAAAATTAAAACCAATTACTTTTTTGAATCTGAATTATTTCGATAAAAAAATTACGAGAAAAATAAAATGATAATAAAATGAATCGATGGAAATGCAATCAATAGCTTTTCTCTGTTATCGTTAATTAAACCTGAATCTACCTGATTTATTAACAAAAAATTCTGGGTCGAGATTTGAATATTAATCAATTTTTATTGTTGGATAATTATTAATGGGAGAATTAGTTGTATTTATCACTTTTCCGACCCATCTGCTTGCATCGTATCCGATTGTAAATTATGAATTCATTACGTTATCTTCATCAAAATGAGTTCATTTTTCTACGTTTTTAATTATTGTTGTTAATTAAAAAAATGTCGCAATACCCATTTTTTTCTATTTAAAGGGAACGTAATCTAATCGATTGCACTTAGTTTCGATGGCCGGATACTTAAATTGGCCGAATGCGGCGCTTTTTACTGGAAAAATAATTATTTCACGTATTAATCAAAGGCAAAAATCGATTTCATCGCGGCAAGACCTCTTAGAATGGTCCGATTAAGCCCAAATTTGGACAGGAGTCTTGTTATAGCACCTAAATCCACATAATTTCATGACAAGGTTCTGGATTAATATTTGAATATCAATCAATTGTTATTATTTAATTAATAAGAGAATTAATTAATGAGTAAATCAGTTGCTTTTATATTTTTTTCTACCCATCTGCTTGCATTGTATCCAATTGGAAATTGTAAATTCGTCCCGTGACCGTTCTGGCGAATGAAAGTAATTTTTTTACGTTTTTAATTATTATTGTTAATCAAAAAAAATTCATCACGGTACCTATTTTTTTTTATTCCAAGGAAACGTAATAGGATCAATTGCACTCAGTTTCGATGGCCGGATACTTAAATCGGCCGAATGCGGCGCTTTTTACTAAAAAAAAAATTATCTCCCGTGTTAATCAAAGGGAAAATCGATTTCATCGCGGCGGAACCTCTTAGAATGGTCCGATTAAGCTTAAATTTGGACAGGAGTCTTGTTATAGCATCTACTTCAAATGTGGAGAGTTTCGAGAAAATTTTTTCCCTAAAAACCAGTCTAATGTATACATGATGGAAAAATAAAGTTCATGTGTTCTGGTGTTTTTCCATATCTTGCATATATGGGGGTGTGAACCACCCTTGAAGTTTTGAATGATATTGTATCATAATTGGTGATTCCATTCGTAATATTTACATCATTTGATGTCCGTAGCAAGTGTTGCATTATAATTAAACATTCAGAACTGCAATTTAGCAGACCGACCCTCCCAGGAGCTGTAAATTACCCTTGCAAATCGTAGGACTTTTCGTTTTTCGATCTGCGATCGGGAGGCCAGTGCCTCAGAAGCCTTGGCATCTGCACTGAAGTCAGTTATTTCCGTGCATACATCGGGAAATCAGGGGAATCAAAGGACGTGAAGAAATCTGTGGTTACCTGATTTATCTGTAGGTAAAAAAAAAATTTAGTTAGAAAAAAAATTTTTTTTAAATGACAAAAAAATAAATTTAAAAAAAATGAAAAAAAAAATAAATTTAAAATTTTGACAGAAATTTTTTTCTTCTATATTTTATTAAAAGTAATAGGTACTGCAAAACGTTCCATTAAAAGTAATGGGAACTGAAAACGTTCCATTGAAAGTAATGGGAAATGAAAAACGTTCCATTAAAAGTAATGGGTACTGAAAAACATTCCATTAAAACTGAATAATGGGTAATGTAAGCAATTTCCATTACTTTTAATGGATAGTGGAAAAAAATTACATTACTCATTACTTTTAATGAATAATGGAAGAAAATTACATTACTCATTACTTTTAATGACTAATGGAAAAAAATCTCCATTACTCATTACTTTTAATGGATAATTAAAAGAAATCTACATTACTCATTAAAAATAATGAGTAATGGTAAAAAATTTACATTACCCATTGAAAATAATTCAAAATGGGAAAAAATGCACATTACTCATTAAAAATAATGAGTAATGGAAAAAAATCTACATTACTCATTAATAATAATGAGTAATGAGTAAAAAAACCTACATTAATCATTAACCCTAGACGGGTCATATGGTTTTTCAGACCTTCACCGGGCCAAGCGGGGTAACGAGGAACCCCATTATGATCCCACGTGACAATCCGTCCCATTGGTCAGAAGAAGATTTTCATATACACCATTCTCTTCGTTTTTTAAAAACGAAGAGAATGGCGACTACTACATTCGGTTTTATTCAAGTTGAAATACTGGGAATGTTGTTTAAACCGGAAAAAGTGGAGAGAAAATTGAAAAAGTCGATTGCTTCACAAAAAGTTGCGCCATTTTTTTTTTGCAATCGAGCAAATTCAAAATTTCAAACGGAATTTTGAAGGGGATGAATAGCCCTGTAAGCTGATATGGGTCATGATTGAGTTCTTTTAAAAACGTATATTTATTTGAACGTATGAAGTTTGCAGAAAAGTGAAAAGTAAGAAGTTACGAGAATGAAGGCAGAATCCTTATTGTTCACAATAAATTGTCTTTATATAGGTCAATCTCCTTCTGTATTATTCATCGCTATTATCTTCCTGCATCATTTAGCATTCATTAATTCACATTGTCTCTTGAAATTCATGAATTTGATGAAAAAATGGATAAAAATGCGAAACAACACGTGGATATAACATTTTTGGAAATTTTGACATGAAACATAACCTAAAATTATCTAAAAAGGTTTCAAAAATTAAAAAATCATAATATTCTGTGAAAATACTCTAAATGGAACGATATTCATCAAAAATATGAAATAGACTTGCCAGTGCAAAACTCGACCGTTACGGGTCAAGTGGGGTTACTGGTAACCCCAGACGTTCTTAAGATCGTTCTCGTTCGGCAGACAGCGAGCGACTCGCACTACCAACAACGTCACCCCACTCTAGGATAGTCGAAGTGAATTATGGTTAGGGTTCGGACCCAAAATCTAGGTATACTTATTCAGGAGAGGGGAATGAATTTCGCGTGGGGTCACTGGTTACCCCGCTTGACCCGTCTGGGGTTAAAAATAATGAGTAATGTAATTTTTTTTCCATTGAAATTTTCACAACCCTGATTTTATCAAAGGAAAAAATTGCCCACATCACACGGAGCTACGGCCGATGTCGCTAATCACGCGCAATTCGAAAAAGCAATCAAACGCCACTTGGACGTACTCCAAAAATACAAATTTCGTGTCGTTGCGTCGACCTGCGATCAAGGTGGTCCAAATTTGAAAGCTGTCCAGGAGTTGGTTAGCCAGACCAATCGGCTGAGAGTCCTGAGAGATGAGGTTAATACTCGTCAAACTAAGCCAGGGATCAATATAATGAAACACATAAAGACCTTCTCGACCTTCAGTCACGACTAAAATAAGCTGTTGAAATGAAAACGTCGATAAATATTCATATACACTACCGTTCAGAATTGTCAGGACACTAACCACGCGCGCTGCCAGGAATCACTTCTGTCTTTGAACGACAACTCCGCAAGAAAAAATGCTAGAATTTTTTTTGGTCCACCGTTAAAAAGCCTATGAAATTTTCAATCGAATGGTCTCCATTCCATAATATTGCCACAATTTAGTACCGACATTGAATGTGCAAATCATTAAAAGAAAATTTCGATTTTTGCGAAATTGTCTCCGTCGACTTCGACTCGTTGCCAAACCTAGCAAAAAACGTTTACACATCCAAAATTAAGTATTGGTAATCGTTGCAATCTTACCATCATTTTAAACCCAAAAATCATAAGATATCTCGACGGGTTCTTAAGTAATTAAGAAAAAGTGCAGGCATGCATTATTCGTCAGCGAGCCAACGATCGCGCGCACCGGCAACCGTGGCTGCCTTCTCATCCGTAAGGGCAGGACCGAAACGGGCCGAGAGATATTTCCTTTAATTAGTGTTTACCTGCATCGAAGCTGGTTTCGTGTTACAAATAGAATTGCGAATTTTTGTACAATATTATCGAAAAGTTCGAGAGCAGTTTACGCCCCTTTAAGGGCGAAATATGAATGAAAACAAAAATGCGTAAGCTTTATGTTTCCATCATTCATACATTGACATAGTCACATGCCGATCGAACAAAAACTCTCGTAGACATGTTAAAAAAACTCATATTTTAAATAAGTAATGGTTAATTGTTTAAATTTATCGTTCGTTCTTATCACCACTGTATAGTTCTCGTAAAATGCAATAACTTTGCCATTGCAACTTTTTTTATATCTCATCCCGCTTACGAGTTACAAGTGAAAAATAAAAAATCCTACGATTCTTACGGGTGGTTTTCAGCTCCTGAGAGGGTCGGTCTGCTAAATTGGAACTCTAAATGTTCAATCATAATGCAACACTTACGCTACGAACATGAAATAATGTAAATATTACGAATGGAATTAGTAATTATGATACAATATCATCGAAAACTTTAAGGGTGGTTCACACCACCTTAAGTATATGCAAGATATGGAAAAACCTAAAAACACGTAAAGTTTTTTTTCCATCATGTATACATCGACACAGTCATATTTTGATTGAACTAAAAACCTCGGAATTATGTAAAGAATCACCCATTTTGGCTTCCTTATAAAGAAAGCTTTGTGACGGTCCGAAATTTTTTTTTCGGTATTTTGATGTCAATAGGTTCAAAATGTCCTAAAACATCCAGAAAACACATTTGGAGAACATGTCCGGATGTATGTATGTATGCGTGCGTGTGTGTGTGTGTGTGTGTATGTGCACTCGGGAGGTCCTTATTTAGCCTTTAAAAAAAAGTCTCACTCCTCACCTTCCAAATGATTCTAAACCATGGAAAATAAATTTTCATATTTTTTTGCGATTTTTAAATTCGATCTCTGCTTTGCCTGAATTAATTTGAAAGTTTTTAAAATAATTTATATCATATTTCCGAGCTTAATACGAAAATGATGGCGGCGAAAAATCTGACAAAAATGTATAATATAAAAAACTATTCCACAAAAACACCAAAAAATGTTGGCGGCTGTCCGACAAACATAAGCTAAAAAAAAATCGACATTGAATTTTTTTTAGATGCAAGCAACCGGTAAAAAAATCTAGAAAAAATATATATCATAAAGAATGATGTCAGAAGGTAACGAAAAAACTTTTGTGACTGTACACAAATTTGAAGTTAGCGGAAAAGTTTTTGCAAGAAATAAAACATTTTTTTTCAAGTTTAAGTCAAAATTTCAGGATCACTGAATTTTGCAGTAAACGAAAGGAGTCAAGTAGCGTGTTGGACACGCACATGATAGGGTTTCGTAGTGTAAAAGCTACATTCTGGAATTTTTGCAGATTTTTTGCATCGACCGTTTGAAAGTTAGAGGGGAGGACAATCTGATAACGTTGATAACTCTGATATTTGTTGCATTTGAGGAGACCTATCTGAGGACTCCCAACTCAATGGTGTGAGCAAAAACAAATTCGAGTACACGTTTCAATCTGCGTGAGAATTGTAAAAAAAATGTTTTTTTCCGAATTTTTTTTTTGTTTTTAGGTCGACGATCTTCGTCTGTGTACCAAATTTCATCTCAATCGGTACATAACTGAGAGAATGGGAGGACTGTGACATACAAACAGACAGATGGACGGACTTAGCGATACCATAAGGGTTCCTAGATTCCTACGGAACCCTAAAAACCTCAGTGATGTCTATGACATATAAAATGTTCATCGAAACCGGTTGACCCGTTGAAGAGTTTCACAGCATTTTCTTAGTTGGATCTTCCATTTGAAAATTGAGAAAAAAATTATGCAATATTTCCGATTTTAATGCAATTTGAAACTAAAAGTTGACGGTCCGCGATTGTCAGTGGCTTCTATCTTCTCTTATCAGTAAGGAATAAAAATAAAACATATCGGGTTTTTCACGGTACTTATTTTAGAAAATTCAGTAAAAAATAAATAACTATTGCACGGATCAACCGATTTGGACAAAAATTCAATATGTCATAGACGTCACTGAGCTTCTTCACTGTAAAAATCAGTGAACGTAAAATTTTGACATAACGTAAAAAAAATTTTTCATTTTTCCAAAAAAATTGTTCGTAAAGTTCAAATTTTCGTACAATCACCAATTTTTTTCTTCACTTTCTAACATCGTTTTTTACGATATGTATTTTTTCTAGATTTTGTTACCTTCTGCGTGACACCTAGAA
>OZ020172.1:2581295-2806946 GCA_963971145.1 Sussaba pulchella
TAGGAAATATGACATAAATGATTTTAAAAACTTTCAAATGAATTCAGGCAAAGCAGAGGGTAAATTTAAAAATCGGGAAAAATATGAAAATTCCGTTTTCATGGTCTAGAATCATTTGGAAGGTGGAGAGCGAGACTTTTTTTTTAAGGACCACCCTAATGTGCACCGCCCTCCAAAATTCAAACGTTCATAACTCGAGAACGGTTCAAGCCACCGTACTCAAATTTTGCACACATGTGGCGCCTTCAAATATCTATGTCATCTGTGATTTTCGCAATTATTGAAGCATTCGCTCGGCTTTGACAGCGATTTGAATTTTTTCAAAAATGTCTGTAACCACCCTAGCGTACGAAAATTTCGAGATATTCGGCTAAATAGTTTTTCACATATAGAGTTGCGTACAAGGACGTTTGGTATTGCATTTGAGCCGAATCCATGAATAACTTTAGATTTTATGATCTTTTGAATTTTTCAAAAAATCATTTTTTTTGCTTTATTTGTCGTTCACTTCAACCAATCGAACTATAATTCTGTGCAAGCTTAGGATGTAGTTGTGCTATAATACATATTAAATTTGGCCGAGATCGGCCGAACGGATCAAGATCTAGAGCAATACGAAATTTCTAAGTTCCAAATCCTGCAAAAAACACTCGACGGAACGTGCTCAAATTCAGACACACGCTCAAACTAACCATCAGCTTAAGTTGTTACTAGATTCGATAGGAATTACACAACGCGCTCGCATTTTGGGACACATTGAATTTTTATATACGTTCGAGTCGGTTTTTATACGGTAGAAAGGATTTACGGACATCCTGCATAAAACAGGCTGCAAGCTGAAACTTGCAATTTGTTCCCCCTTAATTGTCGGTAGTGAACGGAACTTCCTTTATGTATAAATAAATAATGGTCAATTGTTTAAATTAATTGATCGTTTTCATCACGAATGTTTAGTGCGCATCAACTGCAATAACTCCGCCATTGGATCTTTTTTGCTTCCTCATAGAGGAAGCTTTGTTTTCGCGAAAAAAAAATTTCTTGAGATGTTCATGAAAACGTGTTCAGTATCAAAACATCTAAAAAACACATTTAGAAAAAATGTCCGGATGTATGTGTGTGTGTGTGTGTGTGTGTGTGTGTGTGTGTGTGTATGTGTGTGTGTATGTAACATTGGCTGAGCGTTCATAACTTGAGAACGGCTCGAGATATCAAGCTGAAACTTGTCACACGTGTACATGGTTCACGGCGCATAGCACGATCAAACTTTTAAAAGATTCCACGGTGTTCTTTTGTTTTTACAGCATTTTTTAAAAATTCGAAAATTTATTTTCGGTCTCTAGCTCCCACATTTTTAGAGATATCGAGCTCAAATTCAGTATAATGTTGGACGAGTACAGGGAGATGCTCGATACCGAATTTGAAAAAAATCCACGCATTGCTTTTGTTTTAAAGCATTCTTAAATGTGAAAAAAACGGTGTTTTTACTCTAACTGGCGCAATTTTTGAGATATCGGACTTAAATTTGGTACGAAGTTGCGCTGTTATCCAAAGAGATCTCCTATTGAATTTGGGCAAAATCCATTGAGCCATTCATATTTTATGGCGTTTTGAAATTTTTCCAAAAATCAATGTAAGTGCTCTAACTTCCATAATTTTTTAGATATCTGGCTGAATTTTAGGACGAAGTTGCACTATCATCAAAAGAAGTTTCGCATTGAATTTGGACAAAATCCAACGAGACGTTCAGATTTTATGGCGTTTTGAAATTTTTCCAAAAATCAATGTAAGCGCTCTAGCTTCCATAATTTTTGAGATATCCGGATGAAATTTAGTACGAAGTGGCACTATCATCGAAAGAGGTTTCGTATTCATTTTGGGCAAAATCCATCTAGGCGTTTAAATTTGATGCGACTTTCAATTTATCAAATTTGACATGGAATTCACCATATATTTATTCTGGACTAGATTGATTCACGAACCGATTTCATATAAGAACAAGGGTGCAAAGTCGAACCTTGCACATTGCTTCCTCATAATTTTTTGAATTTGCCAAAGCTTCCTCTATGAGGAAGCCAAAATTGATCGACACAGTTCCTCATAGAGGAAGCTGTGGAAAATTCAAAAAATTATGAGGAAGCAATGTGCAAGGTTCGACTTTGCACCCTCGTTTCGATCTCCCATCGTTCACAAGTTATAATCGGAAACGAAAAATCCCTCGATTTTCGAGGGCACTTTTCTCCCTGATCAATGGGACTCGGCAGATTAAAAAAAATACGTGTCGAATATTTTGACCGGCTCTACAATCCTGCAAATTTTTATCAAAATCGGAGGGGGACACATCACGCGGTTTCCTTGTAAGGCTGTATGGTTGAATGTGTTGAAAATATTTGAAATCAATCGAATTTCCGAGACATGTACATTTTTCGAAAAGCAACCTTTTTTTTATTTCAAAACATTATATGATCCGTGATCCGACTTTTGATCACAATAATTTCAATGTTGAGGGAACGAAAAAAACTTCCTCTACGACGTAATTGATAAAAGTACTAAACAATTTTCAAGTTTCAACTTTGAGTGTTTAGTTTTTACTTTTATTATATTGTATCGTTATTACATGCCAGGCTTCTGCTTAAGGTGTTGATGCATAAACAATGAAAATAGAAAATAAAAACTGTGAGTTGAAACTCGGGAATTGTTTGCTATTTTCGTCAATTGTGACTTCGTTGTAGAGCGACTTATTTTGTTCCCGTAACATTTATATTATTGTGACCAAAAATATGAGCACGTATCATAGAGTTTTTACACACGAAAGTAAAGTTGGTTTTCGAAAAATGTCAAAGATTTTAGAATCGAATCCGTTCGACAGATCTCCACCAAACTCCATACATGAGGCGGTATTCCTCAACTGTCCAGAATTTAAAAGTCACATTTTTTGATTGGCTTCAAATTTGCACGGTATGTCTGCCTGTACAATGAGCAGTTACCCACCTATTTTTAGACCTCTACGATCATTTCCTTTTGAGTGACAGGGGATGAAAGTTCCAAAAACTTAAATTTTCGACGACTTCGAGTGGCCGTAACTCCCTTTCTGGAGGACCTAAATTCAATTTCAAAAGGTGTTTTCAAAGGGGGTTTTGGAAAGCGGGTTTTACGTTCTTTCAGGTTATTGAATTTGTTTTTAATTTTGTTTACATTTTTATAAACAAATTGCAAAGTGAAATGTTTAAACAATTTTTTTCGCTCTTCGGGCACTTTTTTTAGAAAATATTTTTAAAAGAAAGCTTAGTTTTTTTCGCACTGAAAACATATTTTTTAATCGTGAACACCGTAGAAGTGTGGGAGTTGTGCGGTTCGATCCAAGCAGAAATCGTGCTCGCTGCGCTCCGGCGTGCTATAACTCACTTTCTAAAAGAGCAAAATAGACTTTTAAGGGGTGGTTTGGAAAGCAATTTTTACGTTGTTTCAAAATATTAAATATACATATTTTTCAAATGGAATTTTCATAGATAAATTATGAAGTGAAATGTTTAAACAATTTTTTATGGCTCTTCGGGCACCTTTGATTCTCTTTTAAATATTTTGAAAAGAAAGCTTTGTTTTTTTTGCATCGAAAACATATTTTTTAATTGTGAACACAGTAGAAGTGTGGGAGTTGTACGGTTCGATCCAAGCAGAAATCGTGCTCGCTACGCTCGGGCGCGCTATAACTCCCTTTCTAAAAGAGCAAAATGGACTTTTAAGGGGTGGTTTGGAAAGTCATTTTTCATGTTTTCAAACTATTAAATGTACATATTTTTCAAATGGAATTTTCATAAGCACATTGTGGAGTTAAATGTTTAAACAATTTTTTTTTGCTTTTCGGGCACCTTCGATTCTTTCGAAAATATTTTTAAATGAAAGCTTAGCTTTTTTTGCATCGAAAACAGCCCTGGGCGGCCCGTCCGAGCGCGTGAGCACCCCCTCCGCTCGGATAGCACCGTACAACTCCGACACTTCTACGGTGTTCACGATAAAAAAATATGCATTTGATAGAAAAAAAAGCTAAGCTTTCATTTAACAATATTGTCCAAAAAATCGAAGGGGCCCGAAGAGCCAAAAAAATTGTTTAAACATTTCACTTCATAATTTGTTTATAAAAATTCCATTTAAGAAATATGTATTGTAACGAGACGGGATTTCTCGTTACTCTTTTTTTTTGCTCTCTCTTTACCACCTCTCCAAGTATTTTTATCCCCTCTACCTTACCGCGTCGATGACGAAATATCGTACGATCCTGCCACCTCTCTTACGGTACTGACGTAATATCGTACGATATTACCACCTCTTCAAGTAATTTCATCCCCTCTACCTTACCGCGTCAATGACGAAACATCGTATGATCCTGCCACCTCTCTCACGGTACTGACGTAATATCGTATGATATTACCACCTCTCCAGGTATTTTCATCCCCACCGCTACGGGAACTTATATAACATCGTACGATGTTTCCACCTCTCCAGGTATTTCCATCCCTACCATAAAAAGATGATGAAACATCACGCCACATTTCCATCTCTCCCCGGATTTCAAACCCTATAAGAACGCCGAGCGCGAGCAATTCGGGGTCTGACACTTCAGCAACTGCAAATGGTTGTTCGTATCTCCAATATTGGCCTTAGGCCCACTTAGCTAGTAGTTAGGGACCTCGGACTGATCGTTGGCCTCAAGCATTGCGCTTGAAAGTTCGCGACAGCTCCGAGAGAATCCGTGAGCACTGGCCCCGATTATTGCAATCGGACGTTCAGTAGCTTCTTAAGCGACAATTGAAAAAGGGTTGAGGATCGATCGTAATCTCGACAGCGCCAGGGCAAACGTGGCAGAAGTGTTTGTCTTCTTAAGACAAGTCAACTCAACACGTTGTCCAGGTTTTGCTCGAGTGCGCGTGACTGACTCTTCCTTGAAACAATTGGTCGCCCCCCTCCCCCCCCATCGCTCAGGGAATAAGGGAATAGAAGCTCATCTAACTAATCTGCGATGCAGTCAAAGTAAATCGGGTCATACCGCGATCAGTTAGAAACCCTAGTCGATACTCTGTTGCGTTTACGCCGACTGGAAGGGGTAAACGCATTAATACGACGCGTAGGAAGGAGGCGATAGAAAAATCGTGCGTACCGTAGGCAGGGAGGCGCGCATGCCATAAAATAAAGAAATAAATCATACTCTCCACGAACGACGCTCGATCCACGACGTCGGACGAATTCAAAATCATCTTGAAAAATCATAATCGAACGAACTCGGTCAAACCCCGGTCCTTCTGACCGTTTCAACAAGTAGAAACATCTGGTACGCTCAATAGAAGGGAATCGCGCATACACCCTACAGAAAATAAAATCATATTTTCCACGGACGACGCTCGCTCTACGACGTCGGACGAATTTAAAATCTTCGCTAGTAGAATCATAACCGAACGAGCTCGGTCAAACCCCGGTCCTTCTGACCGCTTCAAGCGCGTAGAAGCCTCTCGCGCGAACTTAATAAAAAAATAAAATAATAATAGAATCCAAACTCAAAGATCTTAACCTCACGGCCGGTGATGAAGGATCTGTACGTTCGAGAGAAGTGACACACATGAACGATTACACATAATCTGAGGCTGTCCCGAAAACCCACGTAAAATCCTTATTATTATCGAGTCCAGAACACGAACTCTCCTCGACTAAATCTAAGTATCCATCCCGATACACCGCCTTCGGGATTATTTTGAGGATAGACGGTGGAAAACCGTCTCTTGAGAAATCCCGAATCGTTTCAGTATATTTAATATTTTGAAACAACATAAAAATTGCTTTCCAAAACACCCCTTAAAAGTCCATTTTGCTCTTTTAGAAAGGGAGTTATAGCACGCCGGAGCGCAGCGAGCACGATTTCTGCTTGGATCAAACCGTACAACTCCCACACTTCTACGGTGTTCACGATCAAAAAATATGTTTTCGATACGAAAAAACCAAGCTTTCTTTTAAAAATATTTCAAAAAACAGTGCCCGAGGAGCAACAAAAATCGTTTAAACATTTCACTTTGCAATTAGTTTATGAAAATATAAACACAACAGAATGAAAAAAAATAACCTGAACGAACGTAAAAACCGCTTTCCAAAACACCCCTTGGAATTTAATTTAGGTCCTCCAGAAAGGGAGTTACGGCCATTCGGAGTTACGGGTGCGAGCGTCGAAAATTGAAGTTTTTGGAACTTTCATCCCCTGTCACTCGAAAAAGGATGATCGTAGAGGTCTTGAAATTGGGGGGTAACCAATCATTGGTGGGTTCGTCGCTGCTCATTATACAGACAGACATACCCTGCAAATTTGAAGCCAATAAAAAAATGTGACTTTTAAAGTCTGGATAGATGAGCAATACCGCCTCACATATATTTGAGGATAACAACATATATACACTAGGCGCAACAATCGAAGGATTGTTATACGCTATAATTACTGAGTAGTCATACAAGGGGGATTCAAACGCAAGGAATCTGTTACTGACCAAGTTTAGCTGAGACTCAAACCCTTTCTTACCGATAGTGGGTAACGGCCTGGCTGATCCCTTTTTCAAAGACAGCCGATGAAGCCATCTTGCACATCCATCTACCGGCGCCCGCTTGAACCTGCAGACCCACTTTACCGGTATTACGGAGCAATCCGACAGCCTGCCGACTTGGAGATTCCTGGCGCTCTCCTGCAGACCCCTTTACCGGTATTACGGAGCAATTCGACAGCCTGCCATCTGGCGTCCTCCTACAGATCCCCCCCCCCTTTTTCCGACAGCCGGTAGAGCCATCTTATAGCTCTCTCTACCGGCGCCTTTTTGAACCTGCAGATCGGTCTTACCGGCAGCTGGTAGAGCTATCTTACAGCTCTCTCTACCAACGGCCGCTTAAACCTGCAGATCTCTTTTGCCGGCAGCCGGTATTACAGGGTCATCTTGCAGATTCCATCGTACTCTTGGGCGTCCTCTTGAAGTTGCAGACCCCTTTTACCGGCAACGTGCAGAGCCATCATGGAGCTACCCGGCACCCTCTTGAACCTAGATCCTTTGCCAAGATAATCTTTAAACGTCCGAACGTTGAACGACGAACGATAAAGGTTGAACGACGAACGATGAACGTTCCTCTTTACCATCTACCGACCTACCAAACCTCCCTTTTACCATCGACCGACCCTTCCTCTTTACCATCTACCACCAACCCCTTTTTCGACATTATCAACGTTGAACGACGAACGTTGAACGACGAACTCTGAGCGACGAACTTTGAACGACGTACGTTGAACGAAAGTTTGAAAATTTTCCAAAAATCTCCCAGTGTGATATTAACGAAAAACGGTGGTGAACGCATTTGCGAATAGACTTCTCGCGCCAATGGTACTCTAATGTTATAATTTATTCATTATGGTGGCGGTGGCGGCGAGATGAATACGTTCGACTGAACGCGTTCGAGTGTATGATGTTATCGATGACGAAGAGGTGCGGGTGGGGAAGCAGGATGAATCGGCGGCGAGATCGCGTCGCACTTCGACATTACCAACGTCGAATGATAAACGTCAAACGACGAACGACAAACGTTCGAATGACGAACGTTGGCCGGAAAAAATCATGATTCTCATGGGAATCTGATGTGCCAAATTTGCTGAAATGGCGGTGAATCGGTGGCGGATACGATTGATGAATGTTGACCGGAAAAATTCTCCGAAAAAATCATAGTTCTCATGGTAATCTGATATACTAAATTTGTTGATACGGCGGTTAGATGAATCGGTGACGAATACGATCGCTTATCACTATTCCAAGAGGATTGATACTCTCAAACATCCAGGGGGGGGGGGGGGGGTGTTCGTTGAATCGTTGCGCGTCTCTCTCTCTCGCTCTCTCGCTCTCTCGCTCTCTCGCTCTTATTTTTGTTCAGACGTGTGTTGTATCGCTCCGCAGTTGTGCGGGCGTAATCGTAATACATCTCGGCTCTGTTTGATAAAAAGTGTGGTTTTCCGACCCGGCTAAGTGCGGGCTCCCCATCGAAACCCGTTCTTTACCGTGAGATCGCAAAACTGACTGAGTTTTTAGTGTTTTTTTCATTATGTATTTTCTGACAACTCTTATACGTGGAAGCAGCCATCTTGCTCACACGTTAGAAAGGATACCTTAAGTTTTTCATATGGACACTACTCAAAAGTGATCACGTTTCTACAGTGACTTACGAGATGTCGCTAGTGAACAAACCTCTCCTATCTTCTGTCTCGCTCACTCCCGTTGTCCTTACAGTATTTATTTCTCCCCATAGTGTTTCTTCCGTCAGTTATTTATTTATAACCTGCCCGTTTTTACGCATCGACCCTTTTTTTGTTTATAGAATGCATTTGTATAGTAATGTAATCATCTAATGTCTATTGCCTTTTGTTAAACGCGTATCTTTTTATATATTTACATAAACAAGTGTCAAATCGCTCCTTGTTGATCGTGCAACAATCCTGTCGCACGGATCTGACAACCGCTAGGGATGGATCGTGCTTATGTATACAAACCGTGTCAAAAAGACATCAAGACAATTGCGTTTAAATGCAGACTGTGTCATGCAACTTTCCACCCGAGCTGCCTACCCAAACATAAAGTTCTGGACGGAAATAACAAGATTGTGCGCTGTAGGGGTGAGGTTGATAAAGTCATCATTAAATGAGAATAGAAAAAAACGAAAATTAACTGACTGAGAACAGTCTGAAGAGGACATCGATAAAGACGACTGCAATAACGAAGACCACGAGGGAAGAGACGAGATAGATGGAAAAGAAATGGAGGATGAAGTCTCATTAAGCCTAGATTATAAAACAGGAATGATATTAGGACGATTAAAAAAACTAGAACGATGTGATGTGGAAAAAATAAAAGACGACTTAAGAAGTATACTTAAAGAGGAAATTCAGAAAGTGGAAAATCGAATTGTACGAGACATGAAGAAAGAAATCGAAAATATAGGTAAAAATACAATAACAAAAGAAGTAAAAAAAATAAACCAACAACTAGTGATCGAAACGAAATGCATTACGGGGGAAAAAAGGGTGTTGAGAGAAAGTAATAATAATAGAATTATAAGAGAAAGTACTGAAGCTGATGATAAAATTCAAACGACAGGCACAAGTGGACAGAGTCAAAACGAAATACACACAGAAGTAATAAAACCACATATGCAGATAGGGTTAAATCCACAAGGGCACAACCCATTAACGTTGAACCAACTATAGAACAGGCTAACGAAAAAACATAGGAATCGATTTAAAAAGTAGACATAATGAAGTTAGGGGTCGGAATACATAGAATAAAGAACGGACAAAAAAGAAAGATTATCTTAAATTGTGAAAATAGTAGTGATAAAGAAATTCTAGGACAAGCACTGCGAGAGACTATCGGAGAGCCGTACAGAGTCACGGTGCCAAACAAAAAGATGCCAAAATTAAAAATAGTCGGATCGGATCAAAACAGTCATCAAAACGAGGAACACGAGATGGAATTCCTCCAGAATATATCTGATCAAAATGACTTGTACAGCGACAACCCAGAAGCAAAAATGAAGATAATAAAGAAAACAGTGAAAGACAGTGGCTGTATGACCATTATTGTGGAAGTGGACCCGAAGACTCACAAAACACTAATGGAACGAGGAAAAATCAGAGTAGGATGGCAAATGTGCAAGGTATATGACCACATAAGCGTTCTTCAATGTTATGAATGTTGAAGGTATAATCACCGCGCGAAGGACTTAGTCAAAATACCAAAGGGTGTAGAATATGCGGAAGCACGCATGAAGAAAAAGAATGGAGTTCAGAAGTTGAAAAATGTAGTAACTGTACAGACTGTCTGACAAAGGTAGGATGTACGGAGGTAAATAACAATCATACCGCGACTAATAGAAAAAACTGTGAAGTATATAGAAGAATGGTAATGAGAGTACAAAATAACACATTGTATCAAGACCAATAGTCGAAAGAACGTAAGAAGGTCAGAAGAAAAGTTATTTCTACTGTTACTGAATGCGCAGGGTGTACAAAATCATATCCATAAAATAGACCAATTAGTAAATGATTATAAGCCTGAGACCCTATGTTTGACGGAAACACATGTGACGGAGGAAATAAATGATTATGAGATTAATATAGCTAATTACAATGTAGTAAGATGTGACGCTACAAACAGAAGAACGGGAGGAGTACTGACGTATATTAGGAAAAACTTGAAAGTTTAATTAATAACGAATAAGAACCTAGATCAGAACACACGGATAAGCACGATGAAAATAATCGGAAAGCGGAATAAAATTTTTATCTGTAACCCATATCACTCGCCAAGTACGGATGATGGAAGATTTATTGAACTTATTACTAAGGAATGTGATCATCTAGTCGATAAAGGGCATGTTATTATAGTGGGTGATCTTAACATAGATGTTTCGAAAAGTAATGGATATGCGAAAAGACCAATAAAAAATTTATTAAATATAGAACTAGAACAATGTGTAACGAAACCGACCAGAATTACAGATCGATCAGAAACTATAATTAATCTAGCTTTCTCAAATTTTCATATAGAAACCGAGGTTCTGCTGACGCCCAACATTACTGACCATCAGATTGTGCGAATAAAAATAATAGATAGTATAGATATAAACAATGACAATTTAATGGTAACGATTATCAAGAGAAATTATAAGCCAATTACGCTGGAAATATTCGGATCAACATTGAGAAGAAAGCTACTACATATCGGATTAAATAATATTGACGATACAGATAACTATGCCAATAAATATATCGGTGCGATAGTAGAAACAATAAACGAACTAGCCCCACTTACTAAGACTCATATTAAAGCTGAATGGATTGACAAGCCGTGGATAACAGTGGAAACCAGAAAAACATCCAGGGACAGAGACGTAGCATATGAGAAAGCATTACAAACAAATAAGCGATAAAACTGGGAAAAATATAGATAGCAAAGGAATAGTACAGTGCAGCAAATCAGAAGGGGTCAGCAGCAGTAATACGAAAAAAAAATACATCAAAACAAAACTGACTCAAAGAAACTATGAAAAACTATGGAAGAAATAATCGGTAAAAAAAACAGGAACACGACACAGGCCACATAATGTTCAATGAAAAACAACCGATCGACCCTACGGAAATTGCCACAGGATTCATTGATTTCTTTATAAAAAGTGTTAATGAAATCCTAAACAGCATCGAAGAACCAATGTACAACAGGATGAGCAGTACAACAAGAGGAAGTGCAGTAGAATTTCGAGAGTTCCAATGCGTAACACATAAAGACATTGATGAAATTATTAGTAAACTAGAAAATAAAAAAGGAACAGAGGAAGAAATAACGGCAGAGATTATGAAAATGGCGTGGGGAATTACAAGTGAAAATAAGATAATACTAATAAATAAATCACTAAGGGAGGGGACCTTCGCGAAAAATTGGCAGACGTTCAGAATCATACCTATACAAAAAGTTGCCAGTAGTAAAAAAGCAGAAGATTTTAGGCCGATCAATACACTAATTTATGAGAGGATCATCGAAAAAATTGTAACGAAACAACTTACGGAATTTCTAGAAAAAAACGGGCTACTCATTGAGGAACAGTCGGGTTTTCGGACAGGACGGTCATGCGAATCTGCGATACAGAAAACGCTCATTGAATGGAGAGAATGGATGAATTAAAGTAAAATGATTGGGGTAGTGTTTGTTGACTTCGAAAGGGCATTTGAACTTGAAACAGTGAGCAGGGAAATATTACTACAAAAAAATGAAGAATTATGGGATAGGCGCAAAAGTATTAGAATGGATTGAGTTGTTTCTTAACAACCGTAAACAAAAAGTTCAATTTAGGCAAGGAGTGAGCAATGAAAAATTGGTCCAGCACGGTGTGCCACAAGGTTCGGTGCTTGGACCGCTACTGTTCCTAATATACGTAAACGACATAGTCAATGAACTAGAGTATAGCGAATGTAATATGTTTGCAGACGATATGATTCGATATGTTAGTGATAGCGATGCCGACGATATACAAGAAAAAATTAATTACGATTTTAAAAAAGTAGATGAATGGCTGAACTAAATGCGCTTAATATAAACATTAAAAAACGAATTTTATGTGAATAAAAGACCCACGTAAGCAAGTACCGAAAAACAGGTGCAATGTAGCGATTGGGAACAAACGTATACACGAGATAGAGGAGGCTAAATACCTAGGCGTTATTATCGATGGAAATCTGACATTCAACAGCCAAGCTTGTTGTGCAACCAGCACACTCCAAGATCTTTCTTTTTCCCGAACGAATTATCACCTGAAACAAAACGCTAAAGGACCCATGTTAAGTATGAAATATTTATCTAACCTGTAAATAATCCCGTAAAGAATTAAGTGTTACCGACACTTGCATCGATTATTACTACTTACCGTACATGCGCGTATCCCCCGTCGATAGGGTAGATCCCTAGTTAGAAAATAGCCGCAGGAGTAATCCGATAGGCGGCGTTCCGCGAAATCTATTCACTTCTATCGCCCGGGGGCCCGCAGGCTCCTAGACCCGAACCTGGCTACTTTGCCGCTCTTCGAGCCGCCGCAGGGCTCTCGCGGGTGTAAAAGGCAGAGCGCGAGCCACCTCATGTCCAGTCTTCCCTCCGCTGACAAGCGGGTTGCTGGACACGTCCCAAAAACCTTTCCCCGCTGTAAAGTGGACACCTACCCTTCCTACCGCTGCAAAGTGGCCCCCCTCTCTTTCTACCGCTGCGAAGTGGTCCTTACTCCTCTCCCCGCTGCAAAGTGGACCCCCTCTCCTTCTACCGCTGCGAAGTGGTCCTTACTCCTCTCCCCGCTGCAAAGTGGACCCCCTCTCCTTCTACCGCTGCGAAGTGGTCCTTACTCCTCTCCCCGCTGCAAAGTGGACCCCTTCTCCTTTCTGCCGCTGGAAAGTGGTCCTCTCCCTCTAATTCAAAACTACTCTCTACATTTTACAGATGCCGAAACAGGACTCGTCGTACCTCCGTCGGAAGCTTCGGCGGGCAGCTCGCACCCGATCTCCCAACGCGGTTTTTCTTATCGAACGACGGCTCCCTGACTCCCGCAATCCCAACCGCGAATTAGGGCCAACATGGCCATTTTTTGGGCTCTTGCCCGTATGGTCAGCCTAAAACCTCCCTAACGTCTCCACCTCTCCTCTGCCACTCGCTCCTATCCCCTCCCCCCCCCCCCGGTCTCCATCACCTCCCCGCGGCTGAGGCTCCTCGTTCTTTTGACGAGGAGTTTCACGCCCTGTGGGAGGCGGTGGAGGAAAGGGCGGAAATTCTGCGCCTAAGACCGGTGTCCCCGATCGCAACTACTCCACCTCCTTCTCCCTACATTCCTCAAAGACTAACGGAGGATTCCGAGAATCGACCTCCCGAGTATATTCCTACCCGAAAAGCGACTCGGCCACGGCCACCTAGTACGCCTCGTCGAAAACCGTGCACCGATATTCGAAACTCGCCCGCCAGGCTTCCGCGGGTGTAAGAGGAAACAACTCCGTCTCGCCATCACGGCACATACCTGTATCTACGCGTTACCTCGGCCATCACGGTCATCGATTTCCGTTAATTTCTCCTCGTTTTATTTTTCGTCTGAGTTAATAAATATAAAATATATATCTCGTTAAACCGGCATTTTTGTATTATTTACCCTCCCATACTCCACCATCGCATATTGTTGCACAACAAGCTTCATATGCTGCGAAAAAAATAGCAAAAAGGTGAATTTCTTTTATAGAATGGGTGAGAGCACATCAATATATATGAGATTAACTATATATAAAACAATAATAGCACCACACTTTGATTGTTGCAGTACTCTGATGCTGAACATGAACGTTTACAGTAAGACGATGTCACAGAGAGCTCAAAACAGGGCAATGCGTGCAGTTTTACGATGTAATAGGTTTACTCCGATTGAAGCAGTGTTGGAAACTCTCTGCTTCATGCCCGTAAATCAGAGGGCGAAGTTAAATGTTTGTAAATTAATTCACAAAACGGTAAATGGGCTGGCCCCAACATACTTGAACCAATTAGTTGTGAACGCGAGCGAGGGACATACTTATAATACGAGGAAAAAGGATGATATCAGTGTACGATACAAAAGAACAAAAGCAGCTGAGAAATCGTTAATGTACAGTGGAAGCATTCACTATAATCAATTGCTGGATGAACTTAGGAAGGAAACCCGGATAAGGATATTTAAGCGAAAATTAAAACAATATATCAATGAACATGTAAGTGTGTGAGTTTGCAAGATGGGATACAAACAGCAATGGAACTGTGAATGTAAGCTAATTTATATTAATGATGTATTAATTAGTTAAGAATTATATAAAAAATTTAAAAAAACTCCCGGCTGGAGTAAAAATCGAACACAAAAAAAATTAGAACGAAAAAGAAGTAATCTGATAGAAAGCATGAATAAAATTCATAAATCTAAAAAGAATACAAATTAATAAATTTATAATGGAAAAAACGAATTAGTAAAATTAAAAGAATGAAATAAATAAATAAATTCAAAAAGGATGAAATAATTCAAGAAGTCATCTTAGTTTATTCATAGTTTGAATTATGATCGTTCGTTTGTATGAGTTCAATTTTTTGAATCGTGGTAATTTCCTTACTGCCCTCAATTCAGTCGGGAGACGTCATTCATTAAACATAAGTCGGGGGACGTTTTCTTTCGTATCGTCGGACATCTAAATCCAGATCGTCTTCATGTTCAATTATCTAATGGCGTTTTCTTTGCACTGTCAAATATCTATATCTTATATCATATTTATGGTTAATGAATGACGTCTCCCGACTGAATTGAGGGCAGTGAGGAAATTACCACGATTCAAAAAATTGAACTCATACAAACGAACGATCATAATTCAAACTATGAATAAACTAAGATGACTTCTTGAATTATTTCATCCTTTCGAATTTATTTATTTATTTTATTCTTTTAATTTCACTAATTTATTTTTTCCTTTTTAAATTTATTAATTTGTTGTATTCTTTTTAGATTTATGAATTTTATTCATGAGTAGTAGGGTAAGGCGGGTTCCAACTCACTTACCACGGTGACCTACCTTGAGATGGTCGGTAAGGTAGATTTCTCTTTGACCATGGGTGGGTTTGTGTCTGATCCCTCTTTTACCGACGGTGGCTATTTACCGATGGTGGGCCATTTTTTACCGACAGGTTCCAACAGGGATTGATCGTAAGGGTAGTAAGGACAGTTTCAAGCCACGTTCGAATGATGTTCTGCTTTACCGACAACAGCCTCAGATGGCGTTATCTGCCAAGTCTCGCTGCCAATCCGGTAGATGGCGTTGCCAATCGATTTACCCACTGCTCGATCCCAATCCCGCTCAATTGAGCGTTCTACTTCACCGACAGCAGCCTCACATAACGTTATCTGCCAATCCGGTAGATGGCGTTGTCTGCTATAGTAAATCTACCTCTTGCCCCGCCATCTGTTGATCGAACGTTGAACGATGAGCGTTCTACTTTATCGATCGAACGATGGACGATGCGCGTTCTACTTTATTGCTCGAACGTTGAACGATGAGCGTTCTACTTTACCGACAGCAGCCTCAGATGGCGTTATCTGCCAAGTCTCGCTGCCAATCCGGTAGATAGCGTTGTCAATCGATTTACCCACTGCTCGATCCCAATCCATACCCCGACCGCTCAATACTCGCTGACTACTCAGGATCGGTTTCGCCCCCCCCCCCCCCACTTACCACTGGGACCTGCCTTAAGACGGTCAGATCCCTGTTTTACCAACGGTAAAGCTGACCTCTTTTGTGCTGTGCACAGTGAATTATGGAAAAAAATCCGATATCTTAAAGTTTGAAAAAATTCGCTGACCCCGCCATCTGTTGATCGAACGTTGAACGATGAGCGTTCTACTTTACCGATCGAACGATGGACGATGCGCGTTCTACTTTATTGCTCAAACGATGAGCGTTATACTTTACCGACAGCAGCCTCTTGCCCCGCCATTTGTTGTCAAAAATCGAACCCTCAACGTTCCTTTTACCTATAGCTGATCACCAACATCTTACGACGCTTTCTCGAACCTTGTATTACGAGTCGAGAACGAATAATCTGCTGTTGCTTCATTTTCAAATGATAATGAATCAGTTGATTGCGAACTATCACGAGTAACGCACAATGCAAGATATTGAAATTATTTTGGATGTGCAAGGGTTTAAAGCACCCAACAGTGAGTTTGTGGTGAAGCAGGTTGCTGTGATAAAAATGTATTCTGATGGTTCATGGGAGTGCACAGAGTTTAGGTGTAAACTAGTCAAACCGTCATACGACTGGGATAGTTTATCAACCAAATATAAAAATGACAACTTGTGGATCGTGAGTCATTATGAGGGTATTCCATGGAACGTTGGCAATGTGTTATACGGTGAACTCAAACGATTGTTCGATAATATTGTGGAAGATGCTCGTGTGATTTACGTCAAGGGGGTGGAGAAAAAGCAATTGATTCGAACGATTATTGGAAACTCGAAACCAATTATCGACTTGGAAGATTTCGGTTGCCCAGCATTGCTGAAAACATCAGTGTCGGAATGCTCGAATTCTCCACATCAGGAGAGAGTATTGAATTACAATTGTGCTTCCGAAAATGTGCTACGTATGAAGATATGGTACTTTGAAAATTATTTCTTCGCACCACCATCTTTCGAAAGATCAATGAAAATTCTTCGAGCTATCGGAAACATTTGCAACATGAAAACAGAAGATATTGCTAGCTTGACCAAATATTTTATTCTCATGTATGCATACAACGATATCGAAGCTGCCTGGGATCGTCTACCCAACATCATGCAAATGGATGAGGATATTATGAAATATCGTCGTTGTCGGAAACATTATGGGAAAATGATTGATGCCGATGATTTCGATGGACCCCCCCCCCCTTTAATGAAAAACTGTCGCAAATGTATACTTTGAAAAAAATGTATTGAATAAGACCATTATTTCATTTTAATATTTCTTTTTCCTCCAAAACTCTCACAAGTTCGAACAAGTCTCGTTGTTGAAATATTTAAGAAAAATCGTTATGATCCTGAGAACGACACGATGTGGTGCATTCATGGTTAGGATTCGGGGGGTTCACAGAATAGTTGGATACATAAAAATGATTTGTAAACAATAAATTATTTGAAGAGAACATTGTATTTACATAGAGTGTAACGTGGTGCTTTTCGAGGCACGAGTTACTGCGCTTTAGCGCTTGCTATCATACGCTGTCAGCTGTCGACCACCGACCCTCCCTCCGGCAGCATTCCGAAACATCCAAGATATTACAAAAACGAGAGAAATTGCGGAAAATTCACAAGATTATGAAAATTAAAAAGATTGCGAAAAATTAGAGAAATTATGAAAATTAAAGAAATTGCGGAAAATTAGAGAAATTACGATACTTGACAAAATTATGAAAATTAAAGAAATTGCGGAAAATTAGAGAAATTACGATATTTGACGATATTGTGAAAATTAAAGAAATTGCGAAAAGAATTAAAGAACTTTGGAAAATTAAAGAAGTTGCGAAAGTAAATTAGAGAAATTACTAGAGATGAAAGAAACGACAGCAATACCGAATTTTGTTTTGTTAGAAAGGATAGGGCTTATATCTTGGCATAAATTTTGTATTTTCACGCACGTCGGACCGGAGCCATCGCCTACATCAGAGATTCGAGAGGTTCCGTTCCACAGCCGCTATCATACGTCGTTCCTTTCTCCCGTCAAGGAACGACATAGCCCCCCGGAAGTGAGGCGACCGGGATTGGTGTGAAGAATGCCTTACCGTCTGATGGAGAGAATGCCATCAGCGGTCGGATCCAAGGACGGAGCATTCTCCCGCCCTGAAGATCCGGACCTTGAGCCAGGAGCTGCGGTGGGCCAAAATTGAGGGTTCACGCATCTGCCTCGTGCTGCCCGGGTACCGGGGCTTGCCGTAAGGCCCGTTGCCCGGTTGAGATGGGAGGATTAAACGTCTCGGAGCCGCCCCTGCTACCCTCCGCTCCACCGACCATCGGGTGGAGTCTCGAGGACAGGATGCTGTCGTCTCTCCGCTGCTGTATCGCGGGGACGCAGCATGGGCCGGGTGTCGAACACCGCAGGCGTAGGCGAGATCAAATTGTTGTCGACAAGCACCTGAGGGGCATTTACCACGCTGCCGCCCAGCTGCGGGATCCATAGTCGTCCGTCGATAAGGAGGAGATCGGGATCCCGAGCAAACCAGTGTTGTCGACGTTTACCTTATGAAGCGGTGGCGGATTGTGGAGCGAGCCAACGTCCAGCGTCGCCGAGAGAGCGAGCACGTCTCGGCCGAGCCAGCGACTTGGGGTGGGGATCACTCGGACGAGGCCCCGCACGGCGAGCCTCGAGTCGCTCTCTTCTCGTTCAGCTATCGTCGGTGGTAGACCACACCAGCAGACTACTACACCATACCTCCCGAAAAGGAAGCGAACATCAGCGAGACCGGACCCGGCGTGCCGTGAGTAACGTAGCCCGTGCGTAAGCCATAGAAATCGATTCTAGATTGGGGTTAGTTAGATATTGCTGTCGAAATTATCGAAAAGAAAATACCATCCGAAATACTTCGTCGGTTATCATTCGGAGTACCACGCTCCGGCTACGGCCTCGTGGCCGTCCGGCTATCGCGCGTTCGACGTAACTGCTCCTGGAGCAGGCGCTATCATTTAATTCCAGTAGAATTGTTGTCATACGCTTTACCGCGTGCTGTCGGAGGTGAATGTGCTGACGAGAAGGGCCCACTCCCGAACGAGGGGAAATTGTTAAATTATTGTTGTTGTTAGCGTTAGCAATGTGTGAATGAGTAGGAATACCGATTAGAGAAGATCGGGGCGAAGCCCGAGAGGGATCCGAAGGGAGTGAATGGAATAGAGACTCGGTAAAATAATTTGGAGATATAGTATTGTTTTACCGGATAGCGTGTGTGAATGGAGCGATAAGGTTGGAGGATTATTCGTATTGATGAAGTTATCAGTCAGACCACGTGAAAAAGGAGTGGTTAGAGTAGAGCGTTAGGTTTGTTAAGCTGTGTCGCTCAAATTCGCTAACGTCGTAAATTGTCCGAGCACTGTCGCTCACTTACTCTCGAGGAGAAGTCGAGTAAATGCCCGCGGTCTTGTTGTATTGTATCACGTCTTATTGAGTGAATATCGAAGTTGTCATATCGCTCAGAAAATTATACCACGAACGACCGAAGTTTTGTTCAATAATTGCTGTCTAAATTTTGGCCGGGCTGGACCCGTGTAATAAGAAACGTTGTAATTCGGTCGCTCGGAACGCTTAGTAATCGCGACCGGACGATTATCCGGTTGCGCGAATAAATTAATTGCTATCATTTTGCTGGTGTTTCTCATTGGACCGTATTGGCCTACGCCCCTCTACCCGTGTAGGGCTGAGCTACCGTTAAGCCGCATCGCTCCGCGCTGTCGCAAAAATTTAGTCGGCCCCGGTTCACCCCGGGGAATAATTTCAGGGCCGTCTTGTGGCGGCTGGCGCCCAACCGCGCAGCGCAGGAGCGGCGAAGGTACCCGGGTAAAAACCGGTGTTACAAATGGCGCCCAACGTGGGGCCCACGGTCATTTAATTAACGATTGAGAAGCTGTCGACAGAATTAACGTGAAAGATCGGGAGAATATCGTGGTTTAACGAATAAGTTATGGTCGTTCGTTCGTGGTTTGATTAGGTTAACATAGGAGGTAGATTAATAGTAGGAATTTTCCGGTGGACAGTCGTTGAGAGTCGGGAGTGCTACGAAAGAGAAGAGGAAGAGGTAGCGAGAATAAGGCGCAGCGGTGAGGGGAAGTACTGGCGAAAGGAGTAGGCGCCGGAAGAACGGGGAAATTTGGTTAGCGCCGCAAGGAAGCGTGCGAAAGTGGGCACGCCCCTACCCCTACAGAGCCACCGGTTGCGCGAGCCAGTGGGCCCGCGTAACGCGGACTTCAGTATAACACCGAACCTTCGAGCTTCAGGTACGAAAACGAGCAAGGAACGGTAACAAAAAAAAAACAAAAAAAAAAGTAAAGTAAGCGGAAGACGGAAGAACGTCGCTGAGTGCTATCATTTCCGAAGAGCCCACGGGTCAAAAGTTTCGCTGTCGACACGTGCTGGGAGTGGTGGGAGCCACAGGTGAGTTTTGTTTGTTCTAAATTCCCCATGGGCTCGGGGAACAAGAATAATTAGTGAGTTTCGGTCGTCGCGGCCGACCCATAGTACGCTTCCGAAAATAGAAGATAATAGGTATTTTTCCCGCTCGGGGATAATCAGGGGGGTCAGGCTACTACGCGTGAAATTCGAAGAGTAACCGTTATACCGTCCCACCCAGTTGTCATTATCTCGCGAGCAAAATTCGGGAAACAATAAACACTACCGTCGTATTCCGTTGTCATGGTACTGCGCCTAAACGTCGGGTAATAATATTTACCGTTGTCATCTTCACTGGTCGTTACGCTACGCGGAAATTCGGGGAATCAGTTTCGTCGGAAATTCGTCATTTTCGGCTATCATTAGAACTCGCGAAAATTTCGATAACCAGTAGCGATACTATCTCGCTGTGCTGTCATCGGGGCTTTGTCGTACGGAAAACAAAGAGGAAAAAAAAAAAAAAAAAGAAAAAAAAAAAACAAGAAAGTCAGGAACAAAGACGAACCTCGTCGAGCGTGGTGTGGTAACATCGCGTAAAAGCATCGGGAAAAATAAAACGCCATCGCCGGCCGCGTAGTTGTCATATCGCGGGTACGGGGTCGAGGAATCGCTCTACCCGGACAAAGCAAAGATACGTCTCGTAAACAACGCAACGAACCATCGGGTTCGAGCTACCTCGCAGTGGGCTAGTACGCGCGCGCTAAGTCGTGTGTAAACACCGGGGCCCCAGTCTCACCAACAAGACCCGAGCTGTCGAATAAAACATCGCAGTCGCGGGTAGAAGATCCATCGCGTGTACGCGTTTCAAAAAAAAAAAAAAAAAAAAAAAAAAAAAAAAAAAAAAAAAAAGATGTCGAATCCCAATACCACCGAACCCGCGTGGGTGTATACCCTTGATCGCGAGGCGTTGTTACACGAGATTAACAAACACGAGTTGTCGGAAGTGGGGACGACCCCCACCTTACGACGACGATTAATTAATTATCTAGATCTAGTAAGGAACGCGTCGCTTGGTCGGGGAACAATGGAGAGTACTCCGCAACCAACGGGACAGTCGTTGACCGGGAACCGGGAGACCTACGCGAAACGCTTGCGCCAGAGGGAAGGGGTACCGAGTCCCATCACCCACCGCCGCCGCCTGTGCGTCTCGGCGCTCGGACGTCGGCGGCTCGAGACGCGGCACACGATCCGCCGCACGCGTATTCCCCCCACACGAATCCATTCGTAGGGTTCGAGCACGGCCTCGCGTCATCGACTCACGCGCCCGGTGGACCGCCGTTCGAAGCTATACATCCCCACCACTCTCCGTCCTCGCTGTCACCTAGTACCGCGCCCGCGGTCTACAACACCATTCGGAAATGGACCTTAAAATTCTCGGGCGCTCCGGGGGAGGACGCCGAGGCGTTCCTCGTCCGTATCGCAGAGGGCCGCGAACTGCTACCTGTCGACGACGACGCTCTCATCCGCTGTCTACCATTTTTTCTCACCGGTATCGCATTACAATGGTTTCGCACCGAGCGACATTTCTGGCGCTCGTGGCCCGAGTTCGAGTCCGCGTGGAGGTCGCGTTTCGGGGATCCCGATTTCCAGTTCGCGTGACGAGAGGAGATTTTGAGTCGTACGCAGGGAGAGCGCGAACCGGTAGCCGATTATATCACGTGCATCCGGACGTTACTCAACCGTTTAAACCCATCCTGGTACCCGGACGAACAACTGAATCACGCGTATCGGAATATGCTACCGAAACTGCGGATTGCGGTACCTCGGGTTCATGCTGTCGATTTTTATGCGCTCGAGCACCATGCGGTGTGTGCCGAGAAAAGTTATCAAGCCGCGACGACCTATAAGGCCCCTCCGACGCCGGAGAGATCCCTATTCCCAGACGTAGCGTACCATCCTCCGCGTAAAGCCCACGCATACGGCACCGTGGAGCATTTGCCGTCCCCCCCGAGGGAGAGTCCGATCCGGCAGTCCGCACCGACGAGTGTGTCCGTTGCGACACATGAACCGTCCGAAGGCCAGCCGGACCGCGCCTCCACCCCTCCGTGGTCGACGAATCCGTTTCTCCCCGAACCCGAAACGATCGCAGCGCTGTCGACTCCCCGCCCGACGAGCTCCGCGCGCATCCAGTGCTGGAATTGTCGAGAAGAGGGGCATCGGGGCTACGACTGCCCGAAGCCACGCGTCACCTACTGCTGGGGTTGCGGACGGGAGGGAGCAAAACGACCCACGTGTCCCACCTGTGCGGAAAACCCGAATCGAGGCCCGCGAGAGCGGGGAGCGGGGTCTCGACCGAAATAAAAATAGTTTTCACCCGCAGCTGTCATCTCGAATGGGAGCACAGCTACACCGCGTACGACCCGGATATCGCCAACACTTTGTTGTTTCTCACCATACGGATTTCTCAACACCCGCTATTAGCCCTCGTGGACTGTGGCGCAAATCGGACCTTCCTTGGCCCCGAGGCATTAGAAATTATCGATCACTTACAGATTTCGAGGATACGCACCGCAAATACCACCGTACGGAACGCGACGGGGGGAATCTCGGAAGTTAGCGAAGAAGCAATTATTCCCGTAACATTAAGGGGACGGACGAGCCAAATTACCGCTCGCATAGTACCCGATCTCGCGTTGTCATTGGCTCTCGGATTAGATAGTTTACATCATTTCGGGGTTTCGATCAGTTTCCGTCGCCATCGCTGGTGGTTCGACGACCAACCGAATATTGAATACTAGTTCGACCGAGTAATTACACGCGAACCGGCCGAGAGCTGTCACGGCTTACAAGAGTTGTCATCCACCGAGGCAGCTATACTCGAAAATTTCTTACGGCAGCAATTGCCGAAGTTAACAAATAATCCGGGGTTAACGACTCTCATCGAACACACTATAGACGTGGGTGGTCACGCGCCGATAAGACAGCGGAATCATCGCGTGACGCCGATTATTCAAGACGCTATCGATGAAGGTGTTGATCAAATGTTGGCAGCGGGCGTTATCGAACCCTCGTCCAGCCAATGGTCCAGCCCAATCGTTATGGTGCGCAAACCGGACGGGTCCCGCCGTTTCTGTCTCGATTTTCGCGCGGTAAACGCCGTATCCAAGAAAGACGCGTACCCGTTACCCTTCATGAGTCAAATCTTAGACCAGCTGAGTCAAGCTCGTTATATTTCCACCATCGATTTAAGCCAGGCTTACTTCCAAATTCCGCTATCGACAGACAGTAGGGAGATCACCGCGTTCACGGTCCCGGGGAGGGGATCATACCACTTTACGCGAATGCCGTTCGGGCTTACCGGCGCCCCCGCGACGTTCCAACGCTTACAAGATCGGATAATCGGAGCCAGCATGGAGCCAAATGTATTTGCTTATCTCGACGACATTATTGTCGTAACCGAAGGGTTCGAGGAGCATCTACTCTGGCTCCGGCGGTCGTTTAACAAAATCACCGAGGCCGGGCTGTTAATAAATCCAAAAAAGTGCGAGTTTTGCAAATCGCAAGTAAAATACCTCGGGTTCCTCGTAAATCACGCGGGAGTGCAGGTCGACCCGGACAAAACCGAACCGATATTAAATTACCCCGCGCCTCGAAATATAAAAGCTGTCATACGATTCCTCGGAATGGCGTCTCGGTATCGACGATTTATCCCTGAGTTTGCAACCCTCGCGGAACCGATCACCCGTCTCTTGCGGAAACAACAACCCTGGGAATGGGGCCACGAACAGCAACAATCGTTCGAGAAAATACGCGATAAGTTAACTCGCGCTCCGACGTTGACCTGCCCCGATTTCAAGTTACCGTTCACGATACAAACCGACGCGAGCACCGTTGGGCTCGGCGCTGTCCTCACTCAAACCATTAACGGAGTAGAACACCCGGTAGCGTTCGCGAGTAGAACGCTAAATGCGGCAGAGAAAAATTATGGCACAACCGAACAAGAGTGTTTAGCTGTCGTGTGGGCTGTCAATAAATTCCGACCATTTATAGAAGGTTATCATTTTACCATCATTACCGATCACAGCTCCTTACGCTGGTTGCATAACCTAAAAGACCCAGCAGGACGCTTAGCCCGATGGGCGCTGACTCTGCTTCAGTACGATTATACCGTCGAACACCGGAAGGGGGCGGAACACCACGTCCCGGACGCGCTGTCGAGAATGTATGAGGACCAGACTGAGTTCTGTGCCACGCTAGTAGGGGGAGGAAACTGGTACCTTGCCCGGAAAACCGCAGTAGTCGACGATCCCGATTTATTCCCCGAGTGGAAACTAGTCGACGACCGATTATATTACCACCGACCCGACGCGTTAATATCCGCCTTCACCGATGATTGGAACGAATGGAAGTTAGCGATACCACCCGACTCATACCGCGACGCGATAACGGAATGCCATAGCGAGCCATCTGCGGGACATTTGGGGGTAGGTAAAACCTACCGTCGATTAACGCTGTCATATTATTGGCCCGGCATGCACAAGAGTGTTGTCGAGTTCGTGCGCCGATGCACCGAGTGCCAAAAATCGAAAGTCGAGCAATCTCGACCGGCCGGATTAATGGGCCGTCGGCGAATCGAAGAACCTTGGGCTGTCGTAGCCGCGGATATAATGGGACCGTTTCCCCCCAGTCGCGGAGGTTACGCTTATATTCTCGTGATGCAAGATCTATTCACTAAGTGGGTGGAGTGTTGCGCGTTGCGTAAAGCCACCGGGGCAAAAATTCGTGAAGCGTTCGAAGAACTGATAATTTCCCGTTGGGGCACACCGGAAGTGTTACTTACCGACAACGGCACAGAATTCGTCAATAAAATCACGCGCAAACTGGCTGTCGAGTATGGTTTTCACCACACTACCACCCCCCCGTACCATCCACAAGCGAATCCAGTGGAACGAGTTAACCGCGTGTTAAAGACGATGATCGTCGCGTTCCTGCAGAAAGACCACCGCGAGTGGGATCGCCATCTCAGCGAGTTTCGTTTCGCCTACAATACCGCTGACCACGATTCGACAAATTTTAGCCCCGCGTTTTTAAATTTCGGTCGCGAACCCGTATCATCTCGATCTTTGCGACGACGCCTTGAGGGACCGCGAGACATCGAACCATCCGTACCAGATACCTGGTTCCGACGACAACAACAACTCGGGTTAATCCGCGTTTGGGTTAGGGAAAACCTAGAGGAAGCGTACCATAGGCAGGCGCATTATTACAACTTAAAGCACCGGGACGACAAATATAAAGTCGGTGACTGGGTGTTAAAAAGAAATCGCGTGTTGTCATCGGCCGCGCAAAATGTGGCCGCGAAGTTGTCAAAACGTTTCGAAGGCCCATACCTGGTCACCAGGATATTGTCGCCAGTCGTATACGAGTTGTCGAACACCGAAACCAAAAAGCCCATGGGGAAGGTGTCTATACAGGACTTAAAGCGCTACCAACCCTCCCACGTTACCCCACACAGCAGCCCGGAGAGCGAAGCAGCCAACCATCCGGAGTAGGTCGAGCACGACACGATGGATGATCTCACCGCCATCCAAAAAGAAATTAATGAAATCCTGGAGCCGTGGAGGACGGTGATCCGGGACATCTGAAGGTCGGAGCCGGGCCTCGCGGAGGCATTAACCGAATGCCATCGTTTATATCACGAGGGCCGGGTTACCACTCGAGGCGCGGTAATCCGAGAGATACCCCAGCTATCGAAGGGGGGACTCAAACCACACCCCCGGCCTCCGCCGACCAAGCCACGCAGACCGAGGAACCCGAACCGGACACTCCTCCGGACACCCCGGCGTCGCCCGATCCCGAGCCCGAACACCACCGGAGCGACCAAGACGAGTGGTCACAGGAGTCACTCGACTTTGCTGCCATGGCCCACGACTACTACACCAAACACCCTCCCCGAGGACGGGGCCGGTTGGTGGGGATAGCGCTCTCAAACCCCGGTAAGCGGGTATGGCAATCTCCCGACAGGACGGGAGAGACGGGCGGCACGCGACCGAAACAGACGCCCACCCCTCCGGCCACGAACCCACCAGCCTACCGATGCCGGAGTGGCTGTTGGAATTGTGGCAAACTCCATCCTCGCCGGCCGTGCCCGATCCCTCGTCGCTCAGACTACTGCTACCGCTGTGGGTGGCTAGGCCTTACCGTGAAGAACTGCCCCAATTGCTGCGTGGAGTGGAGAAAGCAGGGACCGTACGTCCCTGGGCTCGGACACATCCCACGCAGGTCCTAACAAGGGACGACGTCGACAGTTGTCATGGGGTTGGGAGGGAAAAAGGGGAGAATAAAAACTGCAGCACTGCTAGATCCCGCTGTCATCAGTACCACCTGGAGAAATAAAGAAAAGAAAATATATTAGATAACTAAACGCTGTCCACCGAAAAATTATTTTGCACCCGAAACCTTAGGTAGAATAGAATATAGGGGAGACGAACGTATCCGCTAGGAGAGAGGAAACAGGGGGTGGAACGGGAGTACCAGGGAGTGGAGCCGAAGCACGCTGTCACACCACCTTCATCAGCAGCCGCGAGTAAGTCACCAGCATCGGGGTAAGTCTGAAAACACACTAGAATTTATTAAGAAACCATAGTAATTGAAATTAAAAAAAATAATACCGGAGCAAAATGGAATTAAAGAAAAGTAACGGAAAGACGGAAATAAAGTCGTTCTGAATTTGAGAATACTACCGAATCGTATAGCTGCGTATCGGGCTGCGGGGCAGCCGGGACGGGTCGTCCTTTTTGGGGGGGAGGTATTGTAACGTGGTGCTTTTCGAGGCACCCCGTTACTGCGCTTTAGCGCTTGCTATCATACGCTGTCAGCTGTCGACCACCGACCTTCCCTCCGGCAGCATTCCGAAACATCCAAGATATTACAAAAACGAGAGAAATTGCGGAAAATTCACAAGATTATGAAAATTAAAAAGATTGCGAAAAATTAGAGAAATTATGAAAATTAAAGAAATTGCGGAAAATTAGAGAAATTACGATACTTGACAAAATTATGAAAATTAAAGAAATTGCGGAAAATTAGAGAAATTACGATATTTGAAGAAATTGTGAAAATTAAAGAAATTGCGAAAAGAATTAAAGAACTTTGGGAAATTAAAGAAGTTGCGAAAGTAAATTAGAGAAATTACTAGAGATGAAAGAAACGACAGCAATACCGAATTTTGTTTTGTTAGAAAGAATAGGGCTTATATCTTGGCATAAATTTTGTATTTTCACGCACGTCGGACCGGAGCCATCGCCTACATCAGAGATTCGAGAGGTTCCATTCCACAGCCGCTATCATACGTCGTTCCTTTCTCCCGTCAAGGAACGACATAGCCCCCCGGAAGTGGGGCCACCGGGATTGGTGTGAAGAATGCCTTACCGTCTGATGGAGAGAATGCCATCAGCGGTCGGATCCAAGGACGGAGCATTCTCCCGCCCTGAAGATCCGGACCTTGAGCCAGGAGCTGCGGTGGGCCAAAATTGAGGGTCCACGCATCTGCCTCGTGCCGCCCGGGTACCGGGGCTTGCCGTAAGGCCCGTTGCCCGGTTCAAATGGGAGGATTAAACGTCTCGGAGCCGCCCCTGCTACCCTCCGCTCCACCGACCATCGGGTGGAGTCTCGAGGACAGGATGCTGTCGTCTCTCCGCTGCTGTATCGCAGGGACGCAGCATGGACCGGGTGTCAAACACGAAGTTATCAGTCAGACCACGTGAAAAAGGAGTGGTTAGAGTAGAGCGTTAGGTTTGTTAAGCTGTGTCGCTCAAATTCGCTAACGTCGTAAATTGTCCGAGCACTGTCGCTCACTTACTCTCGAGGAGAAGTCGAGTAAATGTCCGCGGTCTTGTTGTATTGTATCACGTCTTATTGAGTGAATATCGAAGTTGTCATATCGCTCAGAAAATTATACCACGAACGACCGAAGTTTTGTTCAATAATTGCTGTCTAAATTTTGGCCGGGCTGGACCCGTGTAATAAGAAACGTTGTAATTCGGTCGCTCGGAACGCTTAGTAATCGCGACCGGACGATTATCCGGTTGCGCGAATAAATTAATTGCTATCGTTTTGCTGGTGTTTCTCATTGGACCGTATTGGCCTACGCCCCTCTACCCGTGTAGGGCTGAGCTACCGTTAAGCCGCATCGCTCCGCGCTGTCGCAAAAATTTAGTCGGCCCCGGTTCACCCCGGGGAATAATTTCAGGGCCGTCTTGTGGCGGCTGGCGCCCAACCGCGCAGCGCAGGAGCGGCGAAGGTACCTGGGTAAAAACCGGTGTTACAAGAGCATGATATTCGTTAAGCCAAATCTTCAGCGATTTTACATTTTCAGTAGCACAATTTAATTTGGGGATTTTTGAACGAAGAGGAAATCGGGTGAAAGATGAAATTGTTGGTAGTTTCCGCAGTGAAGAGCACTCGAGCGTTTAAAATTCACGAACGATCGAACTGGAACTGAGCTCTGATGCTCTTTGAACTCTCTCTGAAAAGACATAGGCTCCTTGTTTCGGGACACAATATCTCTTGGACATAAACAAAACACACACACACACACACGCGCGCGCGCGCGCACACGCATAGATGCAACGGACCTGTTGAGCATGAACAGAACCCACAAACGCACATGGAATGATTCTATGGACTTGTTGGGCATAAACAAAACACACACACGCAATGGTTCAATGGGTTACCAAATAATAAAAGTGAGATCCGTCTATAGTATTCATAGAAAAACCATATCATGTTACAACGACCAAATTGAATGGTGTGATAAGATTATCATGCTTACCGTTGACGCAAGAAGCGTACGTTGCGTTTCAATAATTCCGAGATCGTCTCAAAATTAAATAATATTTGCATGGTAAAAAGATTTTCCATGCTGAAGAGGAACAGCGGGGGGTTGAGCTGCTCGTTGACAGCCCCCTCCCACTCTCTTTCTCTCCACCTCTCATGCACAGTAAGTCTGCATCTCCAAACCCACTTTATTGCTAGAGACATGAGTTAATTTTGATGAAAATTAAGTATGAATGAATTATTATGCCGCTGAAATAACCGCTCAATATTAAGAACACCATTTCCCAGAAGAGGTTCATGAGGGGGGGCTCCAAGCCATTTTTGCGACCGGGTGTTCGACTGCTGATAGGAAAAAACTTCTCTGCGGGGTAATCTGATATGTCTGCGGCGCGTCAAGCGAAAGTAACTCTCTCTCTCTCTCTCTCTCTCTCTCTCTCTCTCTCTCTCTCTCTCTCTCTCTCTCTCTCTCTCTCTCTCTCTCTCTCTCTCTCTCTCTCTCTCTCTCTCTCTCTCTCTCTCTCTCTCTCTCTCTCTCTCTCTCTCTCTCTCTCTCTCTCTCTCTCTTTCTCTCTCTCGCTCTGTAAGTACAATCTGTCACTCCAACTGTCACTCCCGAAAACAAGCTTCTTTTTTCTGCCGCATTCTGCCTTCGGGCAATTTTGTTGCAGGCATTAGCAAGTCTTTCTGTTGCTTTCTCGCTTTTACTGATCGAATCGTGCGTAATCAGACGCCCTGGACCAGAAATCGCATCGAAAATACCGGTGACCATAACCTCACTTTCGCATAATCTAACACTTCATCGTGCTTGCGGCTCCCATCCTGAACAACACGCATGCGCAACATTTTCATTGGATCTACCGATCGTGCGACACTACCGGCAGCCATAGGAAACACAGCGACCTCGAGCTCGCGCATGCGCAATCGATCTGCTAGCTGCTGGTAAGCTAAACGTGGTGACTGATTTCTTTGGCTACAGCCTTCGATCGTGCGACGCCACTGGCTATCGTACACAACTTAGCGACCTTGAGCTCGCGCATGCGCAATTGAATCGAACTGCTAGCTGCTGCCGAACACCGAACCCCTCTCTACCTCTACTCTATCGTCAAACCTACACTATCGATAGCTGGTACGGCCTACTGACAATCACAAATCGCATAGACTAAAACTACTGTATCAACGGCTGGAAGACAAAATCATAAATCTAAGCGAAAATGGTACAGTGTGCTGCATGCAAAAACGACGTCTCGGCACAGCATGCTGAGTGTGTAGTATGCCACAAGGCGTACCATTCGATTTGCGTGCTTCCGGCATGGAGGAGCGGTAAATCGAACACGATACAATGTTGTAAAAGAACCACGAGGCACAATTCTTGCAATGACAGTGCAAACCCTGATAATGGCGAAACGGAAAATCAGATTATGCTGGTATTGAAGCGTCTATCTGACGAAATTGATGCTGATAAAACATCCCTCCAAGGCAGCCTGGGGGAGATAAAAACATCGCTTGACAGCCAGATGAACCGCATCAACGATGTAGAAGCGAAAGTCGACGAACTCCTAGTGCTCAAAACATCGATTGAGACATGCCAAGAGGATATAAAAACTGTCAAAATAATTAGCACGGAAAATAAACAGGAGATTGCAGAACTGAAAAACGAAGTGAATCATCTGAGGCAATTAAATACCAAGACAAATCTGGAACTTCACCGTAGTGACCTCTTAATCTCAGGGCTGCATGAAGCTGACAACGAAAACATAGTCGAAGTCTTATGCATGCTAGGAAAGATTTTAAACGTCAAAATCGAAGCAGCGGATGTAGTCACGGCCAACAGAATCAGAACGAGTACAAACACAAAGAATGCACCAACCTCAGTGGCCAGCTTACTCAAGCCACGCTCGCTGCTTGTGCGACTTAAATCGACTACAATACGGGATGAACTACTGAAGAAAAAACGGGAGCATAAACAACTTCTAAACTCACAACTTATGCAAAATTACTTTGAAACGAAGATCTTCATCAATGAATACTTGCCGTCAGAGGTATACAAATTGCGTACTCAGGCCAAAACCAAACTTGGCTCCTCTTATAAATATATCTGGACAGCAAACGGAACCGTACTCCTCCGGAAAGATGATGGCTGCCCGGTGGTGAAAATTCAATCCGAATCTGATCTTGACAAGCTAGTACAATGACTACCGGACGTTGCCCAACCACGTTCGCGCGGAAATACGCCAACAAACTCGAAACATGAACGACCATTGATCGAACAAGCATTAACGCCTGATGGCCCCACTGATCCATACCATGGAATACGAATCTTTAGCTTTAATGCAAATTCGGTCATCGGTCATATCGCTTACCTTCGAGACCACTTCCGCCCCGAACTGTATCAAATTATTGCTGTAACTGAGACGTGGCTCAACGAAGCAATCACAGATAAAATGGCAGCGTTACCTAACTATATCTTACTACGTAATGATAGAACTCGGTGCGTGGGGGGTGGTGTAGCAATCTACATTCACACATCATTGGAAGCAAGAATTCTAAGATTGTCAGAGCAAGATCATCAAGCAAGGGTAGAATTCATACTGGCCGAGATACGAACGAGCAGAAAGGAAAAACTACTTCTTGCAGTTGTATACAGACCACCAAAAGTCGGACAGATGTGTGACTTCGAAAATGCATACCTCGAGTTCTCACAGGCATACAAGCACACAATAATAACCGGTGACTTTAACTCCGATCTACTAGGGTCATCCCATGATGCCAACCACCTGAAAGAATTCATATTGAGCCATGATTTGTATCTGGTACCATTCTCAGCGACTCACCATACGTCGCACTCTAGCACGTGGATCGATATCTTCATTACCGAAAATGAAGAAAATGTCCTCGCGGCTTCGCAATCTGGGGAACCGTTTATAGCTGGACATGAATCAATTACCATCACCTACAAAATACCAACTCGTTTTGCAACCAGGAAAACAAGAACCTATCGCGATTTTAAAAACTTCGACACAAACATGCTGAAAACGGACCTCAATAACATTGACTGGAGACCATTCTACTCATCGCTTGACGTCAATGAGAAACAAGCCACTATTACTAACACTATCACTGAACTAATCCATAAGCAAGCTCCACTCAAAACCCGAATACACAACAAACGACCGTCACCATGGTACAGTGAAGAAGTCAAACGTCTCAAAGCCGAGCGGAATCGTACTTTTAAGGCCTGGAAACGAACAAGAGAGACTAAACTATATGAAAAATATAAACGACTGAGGTCCATCACTCTAACCAAAATAGAGACAGAGCGCAATAAATATTACTCTAGAAGGCTGCAAACAGCCAAAAATCCTCGAAAACTCTGGCGTGAGTTAAAATCTCTAGGCATCGTCGCTACCGCAGCTAACTCGACACCAACAAACCACAGTGCTGAAGATCTGAATGTCTACTTTGCCTCAATATGTACAGAAGCCAGCGATCTTTCCGTCTCATTCGACTTCACAAGCGTCCCATTTGATGACTCCAAGTTCTTCTTCATGGATGTGTCTGATGCGCATATATATAAGGCACTGCTGAGTATTAAAACCGAAGCGAAAGGCGCTGGTTACCTTCCAATCAGCTATTACGTCAAAGCTCTACCAACAATACTCCCGATGATCTCCGAACTGATCAACTTCTCGCTACAGTACTCAGCTTTTCCCGACGAATGGAAAAAAGCGGTAATCAAACCCATAAACAAAGTAAAAAATCCGCAAGCCGTGTCAGAATACCGGCCGATCTCGCTTCTATGCGCACTGTCGAAAGTACTGGAAAGAACAGTATATGACCAAGCTATCGAGTATCTTAATATGAACAATCAGATAGACCCATACCAGTCGGGGTTCCGACGGGGCTATAGCACACAAACTGCACTGCTGAAAGTAACCGACGATATCAGGCGGGGTGTGGACCAACGAATGGTCACCATCCTCGTCCTATTCGATTTCAGTAAGGCATTTGACAAAGTCAATCACGCTATCTTACTGCGCAAGCTACATAACAAAGGCTTCTCGAAGTCGGTGCTAAAATGGTTCGCTTCGTATTTAGGAAATCGTGAACAAGCTGTCGTGGATGAAAACGGGAAACTTTCTGACTGGGAGGCAATCGAACTTGGTGTACCACAAGGCTCGGTTCTTGGTCCACTCCTTTTCGCAGTCTTTATTGATGCCATCGCAGAATGCCTCAGTCACTCCAAGCACATGATCTTTGCCGATGACCTACACATTTACTTGCACTGCCTCCCACGTCATCTAGATACCCACCTCGATTCTATCAACGCTGATGTTCGTGCGGTACATGACTGGGCAAATCGAAACCGATTACAATTAAATATCAGCAAGACTAAGGTCCTCATCGTAGGCAGCGAAAGGTATATCTCAGAAATACACGCCAATGACCGAACGCAGCCACTACCTCGCATATCGATTGGTGAAGACATTGCCCCGCTTGTCTATTCTGCAAAAAATCTAGGAGTATGGATGACGTCGACATTATCCTGGAGGGAGCATATTAACCATATATCGAATCGTGTTTACTCCACGTTGAGGCAGTTAAGGCAACAGAGAAAAGCTCTCTCACTAGATCTCCGAAAAAAACTGATCTCATCGTTAGTGTTTCCTCTCTTCGACTAATGTTGCCTGGTCTACAATGATACCACGATGGAACTTAATAAGAAACTCCAAACTCTCCAAAATTCGTGCATACGCTACATATTTGATATCAAACGGATTGACCATGTAACACCATACAGGCGCCGCCTTAGCTGGCTCAAAGTGGACACAAGTCGGTCATACTTTATAGGGTGTATGACTTATACAATTCTTAAAACTGGCACACCGAAGTACTTATACGACTTATTCACTCGACGCGAGAACCAACGAAACAATGTCCGCACAGCACTCGAATTTTATCCGCCTACACCGCGAACGGAGACTTACAAGCGGTCATACCTGCTTACCGCTTGCCGTTTCTGGGAATCGCTACCAGCGGAAATTAAAAGAGCTAACTCGGTGCATATATTCAAAACGCGGTTATTTGCCTATCTACTCGAAGAAGACGGCAAGGCGTAGAGCACTCGACACATGCAACTACTTTTCTATATATTGATATTCGCTATTTCTTCTATATTTATCTTTATCTTGCTTTATTACTCATATCTTACCGTAACCTTTATTGTTATTCAAATTTTATTGTAATGTTATTCTATTATTGTTGCTATCTTTTATTGTTAATCGATTATTGATTCTATTATTATTATTATTATTATTATTATTATTAGATATATAAATTTTGTCAACTCTTGTTAATCCATTATTGATATGACTATTATTTTTGCTACTTTTATGTATCTACACATGTTGCCCCTAGGGAGAAATGCTCCAGGGCATAATAAACGCTTCATTCATTCATTCATTCATTCTCTCTCTCTCTCTCTCTCTCTCTTTCTCTCTCTCTCTCTCTCTTTCTCTTTCTCTCTTTCTCTCTTTCTCTCTCTCTCTCTCTCTCTTTCTCTCTTTCTCTCTCTCTCTGTCTTATTCCTCGTTTGACCCTCCTCTCCCGCGGAACTATAATCAGCGATAAATTCCTCGCGGAAGCTCAGATGCAGTTTAATCATATTGGATCAGTCTCTGTCGAAATAGCTGAGCGTAAAAAACATCTTGCTGATCGGGCGATTGTGACATGTGAAAAACTTATAGATTTTATGAATCAAGCGCGTGCTGATGATGAATCATGTGAAAGAGAACGGTGTATAAAGGCGGGGGAGGAAAATGTAGAGCTGCTGAGTGATATTTTACGTGAGGATGAATCGCTTACGGTTTATCAAAAAATGCGAATTCAAACGACTATATCAGCGCTCATATCTCTGACAAGAAAATTCCAAAGAAGCGGCGGTGGTGCATCGAATAAAGTGGAATGGCATGATACCAAGACAGCTTTTAAGCGACGTATAAAAACTGGATTGGTGCTCAACCTCGGTTACAAAGATGTCGGCGATTTTCTCGATGGTGGAAAAGGCTTAATCATCCCTCAATTGACAAAAACAGTGCAAGAAATTGGAAATCTTAAGGTGAACGTGATTTTCTCGGGAAAATTTCATTTAACGAAAATTGATGGAATCTTGGAGGAGGATAGAAGTTTCAGGACTCCGAGTGAAGCTATTTTTCCCACAACGAATCTCGAGGAATGGTTCAAAGACTTTGTAAAAGAACTTCTGATACAAAAAATTCAAGATCACGAGGCTAAGGGTTCGGGATGGAGTCTTAGTGAAATAAGCTATCTCACTGTCAACATGAATAAATATGTGCCGCTACGTGGAGGATTGTCAACGTTCGTTTCTTTACCCAAAGATATCCAGAAGAAGGTAGCAGTCGTAAATATCATCAATAATGACGAATATTGCTTCCTTTGGTCGGTGGTAGCAGCCCTTTCACCTGCAACGAAGAATGGTGATCGGAAAACATCGTATCCGCATTTCAAGGACGTGTTGGTGTATGAGGGTTTGGAATTTCCAATGACCCTCAAAAATGTGCCACGATTCGGAAAGATGAACAATTTATCCATTAATATATATGGTATTGCCGATCCGGAAAGAAGTAAGAAAAATGAGATTGAACCTATTTATCTAAGTAAGCATCGCCCCGATCTATCAGTTTCACCCACCATACATTTACTTATGATAAATACCTTTAATAAATTTGACAAAGAGGATGTCACTGTAATTCATCACTTTGCTTGGATAAAAAATCTTTCACGATTAGTTTCCTCTCAAATATCGAAGCACAACGCAAAGAGTTGGATTTGTGATAGATGCTTGAGTCATTTTCAGACTGAAAGTCGTCTTGAAAATCATAAAATTGATTGTATCAATCATAATAACTGTAGAATCGTTCTACCAAAGGAGGGTAAATCGATCATGAAATTCAAAAATTTTAAAAACAAGGTAGCCGCACCATTTGCGATATACGCCGATCTTGAATGTCTTAACTGCGTCCTACAAATACAAGATGTGGGAAAAATAGTGTCAGCTATCAAACTCATGTGCCTTATAGCATAGGGTTTTATCTTCAATGCAATTATTTCGATGCGATCTCGGGTTATAAATCTTTTCGAAGCGATAACTGCATACAATTATTCGTCGAAGAATTAAAAAAAATAGCTGTCGAAGTAGATGCGCGCTTAAAACATATCGTAGCGATGGAAGAATTGACGCCAGAGATGAATCAGATTTTTTATTCGGCAACGGAATGTCATATTTGCGAAAAATCGTTTACGCCGGAAAATATTAGAGTACACGATCATTGTCATTTCACTGGGAAATTTCGGGGCGCCGCTCATCAGGATTGTAATTTAAATTATACAAATTCTCACGTCATCCCAGTGATATTTCATAATTTATCCGGCTATGACTCACACTGCTTGATAAGAGCATTAGCAACAACCTTCGAGGGTTCTATACAGTTATTACCGGTAAACAAAGAGCAGTATATATCGTTCACAAAATCCGTCGACGGTACAATTGTCAAATTTCGATTCATAGATTCCTTCAGATTCATGCCTGCTAGTATTGACAAACTCGCATCTTATCTACCTAATGATGAGAAACATGTAACGAGAACGTATTGCACTAGCGCAATGGAGCTAAATTTATTGACGAGAAAAGGTGTTTTCCCTTACGGTTATCTCGATAGATGGGAAAAATTTGACAACACAGAGTGACCGACGAAGAAAGAGTTTTTTTCACGATTAAGCGACGAGGAAATCAGTGACGATGACTATGCTCATGCGCAGAACGTTTGGGAAACATTTAACATCCAAACTCTCGGCAATTATTCGGACTTGTATCTCAAATCAGACGTGTTACTGTTAACGGATATTTTCGAAAATTTCCGCCGTAATTGTTCGAGCACGTATAACTTAGATCCGTTGCACTACTACACTGCTCCGGGACTCGCGTTCGATGCATTGCTAAAATGCACCGGTGTAGAACTTGAATTAATCACCGATGTAGATATGCTACTTTTTTTCGAAAAAGGTATTCGAGGCGGTGTTGCACAATGTGCCAATAGATATGCGAAGGCTAACAATCGATTCATGCCCGATTACGATTCCAACGTAGATGAATCGTACATTATGTATTACGATGTAAACAATTTATACGGCGCGGCTATGAGTCAACCTTTGCCTCGCGGTTCGTTCGAGTGGTTGGAGGATCCGGCGGAATTGGATATACCGAATATCCCCGATGATTCTCCGACGGGTTATATATTTGAAGTGGATTTGGAGTACCCGAAAAACCTTGATAAAACACATAAAGATCTGCCTCTGTGCCCCGAACACTTTATCCCGCCCATTTCGGGGTGTAAAATACCGGAACTTATGACGACTTTGCTGTCCAAACAGAAATACGTGATTCATTATCGTAATTTGAAGCAATATTTGAGTCTCGGTTTAATTCTCACAAAAATTCATCGAACATTGAAATTCAATCAAACACCGTGGCTGAAACAATACATCGAATTAAATACAGAATTACGAAAAAAAGCAGTCGATGAATTTTCAAAAAAAATTTCAAATTAATGAACAATTCAGTTTTCGGAAAAACAATGGAAAATCCGCGCAAACATAGAGATGTAAAACTCTTGACAAAGTGGGATGGACGGTTCGGGGCGAGAGCGCTTATTGCCCGACCGACGTTTCACAGCTGTACCGTTTTCGACGAAGATATGGTAATTATAGAATTAAATAGACCGTCGGTTGAGTTTATGAAACCAATTTACGCCGGATTTACGATTCTCGATGTATCAAAAATATACATCTACGATTTCCATTATAATTACATGAAAAATGTATTCCGAGACAACGCGAAATTATTATACACCGACACCGACAGTCTCATCTACCATATATCAAATCAAAACGTTTACGAGCAAATGAAGTTGGATATACATAGATTTGATACATCCGATTATCCGATGGAAAACTGGTACGATATGCCGTTGGCCAACAAAAAAGTTTTGGGTCTCATGAAGGATGAAAATAATGGTAAAATTATGACCGAATTCGTAGGTCTTCGCGCAAAATTGTATTCCTACATCGTTATAGATAAGACGCCGAAAAATGTGAAAAAGCGTGCAAAGGGTATAAAAATGTCTGCGCTAAAAAAAATCAGGTTTGATGATTTCAAAAAATGTTTGTTGCATCATGCTAATATAACGAGAACGCAATGCTTGATACGTAGTCGAAAGCATAAGGTTAAAACAATTGAACAGCGAAAATTAGCGTTGAGTTGGAATGACGATAAGAGAGTCTTGCAACTTGGTTGTACCGACACCTTGCCCTGGGGATGTGAGAAGGATTAAACAGTAGTATGTGTAGAAAAATTATACTGTAAAACAATTTTATTAAAAAAAATCTTTTATCTGTAACATGTGCGTGTAAAAATGACGTTTTTCATTGGCATTGGTACAATTTGGAGTGATGAGAACAATGGAGTTGATAGTTTCGCGGGAGCGTTGCAGGTTGAGCTGCTTTCGAACGAGCGAGAGACGTGTGATGATTGACACCCTCCCACATCCCCAATATTTCACGGTGCCGAGCGTTACAGGCTGGCCTGCTTTCGAGAGAGAGAGAGAGAGAGAAACGCGTGAATGGATACTCTGTGGGTGTAAGTGAACTCTGAACCAAGGGCTTAGGTCGGGGAGGTGGAGAGCGTGCCGACGCGTGACCAGGTGGCGAAGAGCGAGAGCGTGCGAGTGGGAGAGAGAGCGAGCGGGAAAGACGTGTGAACGAACACAACGCCGATGTTTACTTTAGCGTGACACGCGAGTCCATTCTTCTTTTCATGAACCTCTTGCGAAAAATCATAATTCGATTGAGAGGTTTTATTATTGATATTCCAATTCCATTTCACCAAGCTCAAAAACATTCGCAGCGAGGATAATTGCTTGAAATTCTAACAAACTCCAAGCGAGCTCGGAACCAAGGGTCAAGGGAGGGGGGGGGGGCGAGCGTGCGGGCGAATGACCGATGTAGATTACAATAGCCGAAGGTCTGAGTCTCCTGACCGGGGCCATCATAAAAAAACCATTATCCTTCGCATGGAGTAGTCCTTTTCTCTTTAGTGGGGTAAAAAAATGCTTGAAATTCGAAGAAACTTTGTCCTCTGTATAAAGTAACCGTGGTGACGTAGGCGTAGACCGAGAGAGGAGGGGTAGAGAACGAGCGTGCGGACGCGTGACCGCTGAAGTAGTCCATTCTTCTTTTTATGAATCTCTTGCGAAAAATCATAATTCGATTGAGAAGTTTTATAATTAATATTCCAATTCCATTCCACCAAGCTCAAAAACATTCGCAGCGATGGTAATTGCTTGAAATTCTCACAAACTCTATCCTCTAAGTGAGCTCGGAACCAAGGGTCGAGGGAGGAGGGGGGCGAGCTTGCGCACGAATGACCGATGTAGATTACAATAGCCGAAGGTCTGAGTCTCCTGACCTGGGGCATCATAAAAAAACCATTATCCTTTGCATGGAGAAGTCCTTTTCTCTTTAGTGGGGTAAAAAAATGCTTGAAATTCTAACAAACTGTACAAAAACTCTATCCCTGACTATCGTAAAAAAATATTGCAGGCTCGATGTGTATACCGACGAAAACCAAACGACCCACGCTTGCCCTCGCGCTCTCTCATCAACCCCGTCGCTCGTTCTCTCTCCCACACGCCCGCTCTCGTCCTCTCTTGTTCTCGTCAGCATAATATTTATTATTCTCGCTCAAACTCTCGCCCTCACGCTCCAACCCCGTCTTGACATTCCATGAAAAAAACATTCACAGCGAGGGTAACTTCAAGCGAGCTGGCTCGAGGGAGAGGGCGAGTGGATGGGTGAGTAACCATAGCCGAAGGTCTGAGTCTCCTAACGAAATTCTCACAAACTCTATCCTCTAAGCGAGCTCGCCGGGGGAGAGCAAGCTGGGTGGGGGGGGGGGGGGGGGGGAGCGCCCAAGAGATGACGTTGACCATGCTATCGTAAAAACTGAATGGCTCTGCACTGGGCGACGAAGTCAGTCCGAAACAGGATACTTGACAGTGAACATCTCGTTCGTGAGAGAGAATATTCAAAAAATCATCATGTTCAACGGAGAAGTAAACGGACGTTTTGAGGGTTTGTTCGTGACGGTGAATGATCCCCATGATAACTGGGTTCAACGTGGAGATAGTGGGTACAATGATATGGTTCAGCGAATGAACAACTATTATAATCGCGAGAACAAAGGTGTGTTAGTGCCCGTCGCGGAATTGAATGTCGGTGATCAATTCGCGATAGTGAGTGCATCGATAGTTCGTCGAGGAGTCATTATCGATCTCGATGATGATTTTCATGCCGAAGTTTTTTACATTGATTTGTGATGTTCTGCATATTGCAGTAGCACCCAAATGTATCATCTCGAGGAGGAATTCCGTCACCCTCCACCGATGGCCGTACAGTGCGCATTGGCCAATGCGGTACAGTACTTCGGCGAATGGACGAGCGGACAAATAAATTTCGTGCAGGGGTACGAAGGCGCCGAAGTCTCGGTGAGATGCGTAGGAGATTTGGAGGACCAAAAGCAAACCGTTGAGCTTCACATCTCCGCACATATTGAAATGGGGATGTCTGTGACGTTAGCATACCAATTTCTAGCATCCCACTAAAAAACCTCGGAACTGCTAGCATCCAGCATAGTTCTATAGTTCCTGATAGGTTTTAACAATAGTTCCGTCGATTTACGGTCAAAAACGAAATTTGAAAAATGGGATGCCAACTTCACACGTGACATCCTAGCATCCCATCGGAATTCGACTTTTCGGGGATGGAAATGATAGGAAATGAATAGTTCTACATGCTGGAATAGGTTTTAACAATAGTTCCGTCGATTTAAACTCAAAACCAAATTTGGAAAATGGGATGCTAACTTCACGGCAAACTTCCTAGCATCGTATCGGAATTCGACTTTTCGGCCATGGAAATAATAGAAACCGAATAGTTCTACATGATGGAAAAGGTTTTGACAATAGTTCCGTCGATTTGAACTCAAAAACGAAATTTGAAAATTGCGATCCCAAATGTGTACGGAATTTTCTGGCATCCCATCGGATTTTAACTTTTCCACTTCCGAAAATGTCAATGCAGCAGAGTAACACCCAGTTGAAAATGTACAAACGATAGTTCCGTTGATTTGTAATTGATATGGGCAATTTCGATTCAGATAAATTCATATCGCTGCTCCGTTAGAAAAAAAATGGGATGCTAATGTATAACTCGAAATTTTGAGAAATTCTATGGTAAAATTGGGTGGTTTCCATCGTCTACAGTACTATCGAGAATAGTTCCGTCTTCTAACAATCCAAAAAAAATTGTTGAAAAATGTTAGGCGCTGTTCAAATAAAAAAAAATGATATGTTTATTTGTCGCTGAACTTTCTAGCATCCCATCGCAATTTGACTTTCCGGGTATGAAAATTACTGGAACTGACTGGTTTTACTTGCTGAGAGAGGTTATAATGATAGTTTCGTCGATTTGTAATTTATATGGGCAATTTGAATTTATATGAATTATTATCGCTGCTACGTTAAAAAAAAAATGGGATGCTAATGTACAACGCGAAATTTTAAAAACTTTTATGGTTAAATCGGGTAGTTTTCATCGTCTACAGTATTTTCGAGAATAGTTCCGTCTTCAAACATACCAAAAAAAATTGTTGAAAAATGTTTATCGCCGCTCAAATAAAAAAAAAAATTAAATGCTAATTTGACGCTAAACTTCCTAGCATCCCATCGGAATATGACTTTCCGGGCATGGGAATTACTGGAACTGACTAGTTTTACTTGCTGGAAGAGGTTATAATGATAGTTCCGTCGATTTGTAATTTATATGGGCAATTTGGATTTATATCAATTATTATCGCTGCTCCGTTAAAAAAAAATGGGATGCTAATGTACAACTCGAAATTTTAAAAACTTTTATGGTTGAATTGGGTGGTTTCCATCGTCTACAGTACTATCGAGAATAGTTCCGTCATTAAACAATCCAAAAAAAATTGTTGAAAAATGTCAGTCGCTGTTGAAATTAAAAAAAAATTAAATGTTTATTTGTCGCTTAACTTTCTAGCATTCCATCGGAATTGGACTTTCCGGGTATGAAAATTACTGGAACTGACTGGTTTCACTTGCTGGAAGAGGTTATAATGATAGTTCCGTCGATTTGCAATTTATATGGGCAATTTCGATTTATATAAATTCTTATCGCTGCTCCGTTAAAAAAAAAATGGGATGATAATGTATAACTCGAAATTTTAAAAACTTTTATGGTTGAATCGGGTGGTTCTCATCGTCTACAGTATTTTCGAGAATAGTTCCGTCTTCAAACGATCCAAAAAAAATTGTTGAAAAATGTTTATCGCCGCTCACAAGGGGACCACATGGGCATCGGATTTTTGTAATTTTTCATACTCATCGTACGTAAAGTTGACACCCCAAATATGAATATGCCGAAGCAGTTCGATGCCATATTCAGAAGTTTTCGAGAAAAACGACTTTCAAGTTTTGCGAGCAGTTTATGAGGACGAACGATATTCTACTTAACAACTGGCCGAGCGACCGAGGGGGCAGCGAGCAGGACCAGTAATCGGAAGGTCCTCGGTTCAATCCTTACCGTGGGGAATTTTTTTTTTCATTTTTTTTTTTAATTTCGAATACCTACGTATTTTAAATATAAGATTCATCAAATATATGCTAATTAACATATTATCATTAACAAATTATCATTTTTTATGAAAATTGCACGTGAGTTAATACAATTATTTAAAATAAATTAGAATAAAATTACAAATAAAGTTTTGGGAACGAAAATGAAAAAACCTGGGGTAGAAAATGAAAAAACCTGGGGTAGAAAATAAAATGATTATTTTATTGAAAGTTATCAAAGTTGTATTCATTTTTTTAACAACGGGTGTAGTATCACACGAGCCACAGTGATAAGCGTCGTAAAAACACGGGAAACAATAATTTTCACGGCATCTAGCACACCGTATGAATTCTGCGTTTTTACAGGCGCAATGTTTTTTAAAAATATCAATAGGGAAAGAAACTTCGTTGACGTTTTCAAACATTTCTGTCGCATCGTAAAGTTTTGAAGCGAACCACGCATACCTGATCATTTTACCGAAGATCGGAGAGGACAACTGATGGTGTACGATTGAATGAATTTTTATACAATCCTCTCGATCGTTGATTTCGCGGCCTTTTTCGATCAGGTAGGCGCAGTTTTAAAGACGCTTGATGAAATTTTTTACTTGACGGTAAAAATAAACATCGCATGGCTGTACTAACGGGGTACATTTTGGTGGAATAACTTGCAAGGTGCAAGTCGGCAGACGCTCATCATCTCGAAAAACTTCGTTGTACATTACGGGATTGGTTTGTCCACCACAAGAATAAATGAATAAAACAAACTTTTTTTTTTTACGTATGGTTTGGTAACGTTGAGTAAAAAATCTTTATATAAGTTTGTAGTGAACTTTCCCGATTTCGACGAAGTGACTGCGACGTTTCGGTACTTTTTGCGAAATAATGCGAAAAAATAAAAAATGATAATTTGTTAATGATAATATGTTAATTAGCATATATTTGATGAATCTTATATTCGAAATACGTAGGTATTCGAGATTAAAAAAAAAAAAACTTCCCATGGTAAGGATCGAACCGGGGACTTTCCGATTACTGGTCTTGCTCGCTGCGCGCTCGGCCGCTCGGCCAGTTGTTAGGTAAAATTTCGTTCGTCCTCATAAGCTGCTCGCAAAACTTTAAAGTCGTTTTTCTCGAAAACTTCTGAATATGGCATCGAACTGCTTCGGCATATTCATATTTGGGGTGTCAACTTTACGTACGATGAGTATGAAAAATTACAAAAATCCGATGCCCATGTGGTCCCCTTGTCAAATAAAATAAAAATGAAATGTTTATTTGTCGCTAAACTTTCTAGCATCCCATCGGAATTTGACTTTCCGGGTATGGAAATTACTGGAACTGACTGGTTTTACTTGCTGGGAGAGGTTATAATGATAGTTCCGTCGATTGCTAATTAATATGGGCAATTTCGATTTATATCAATTATTATCGCGGCTCCGTTAAAAAAAAAATGGGATGCTAATGTATAACTCGAAATTTTGGAAGATTTTATGGATGAATTGGGTGGTTTCCATCGTCTACAGTACTATCGAGAATAGTTCCGTCTTCAAACATTCAAAAAAAATTGTTGAAAAATGTCAGGCGCTATTCAAATTAAAAAAAAATTGAATGTTTATTTGTCGCGAAACTTTCTAGCATCCCATCGGAATTTCACTTTCCGGGCATGGAAATTATTGGAACTGACTTGTTTTACTTGCTGGAAGAGGTTATAATAATTGTTCCGTCGATTTGTAATTTATATGGGCGATTTGAATTTATATGAATTCTTCCTGCTGCTCCATTGAAAAGAAAAAATGGGATGCTAATGTATAACTCGAAATTTTGGGAGATTTTATGGTTGACTTGGGTAGTTTCCATCGTCTACAGTACTATTGAGAATAGTTCTGTCTTCGAACAATTCAAAAAAAATAATTAAAAAATGTTTATCGCTCAAATAAAAAAAAAATTAAATGCTAATTCGACGCTAAACTTCCTACTATCCCATCGGAATTTAACTTTCCGGGCATGGAAATAATAGGAAAAGAATAGTTCTACATGCTAGATGAGGTTTTGACAATAGTCCCGTCGATTTACGCTCAAAAACGAAATTTGAAAATTGAGTTACTAAATTTATACGAAAATTCCTAGCATCCCATCAGTTTTCGGGGTTTCGGGCATGGAAATGATGAGGAAAGGATAGTTGTACATGCTAGATGAGGTTTCAACAATAGTTCCGTCGATTTAAACTCAAAAACGAAATTTGGAAAATGAGATACCAAATTTATACGAAAATTCCTAGCATCTTATTAGATTTTGAGTTTTCGGGCACGGAGATAATAGGGAAAGAATAGTTCTACATGCTAGATGAGGTTTCAGCAATAGTTCCGTCGATTTGAACTCAAAAACGAAATTTGGAAAATGAGATACCAAACTTATACGAAAAATCTTAGCATCCCATCAGATTTCGGGTTTTCGGGCATGGAAATGATAGGGAAAGAATCTTTCTACACGCTAGATGAGGTTTCAACAATAGTTCCGTCGATTTAAACTCAAAAACGAAATTTGGAAAATGAGATACCAAATTTATACGAAAATTCCTAGCACCCCATTAGATTTTGAGTTTTCGGGCACGGAGATAATAGGAAAAGAATAGTTCTACATGCTAGATGAGGTTTCAACAATAGTTCCGTCGATTTAAACTCAAAAACGAAATTTGGAAAATGAGATACCAAATTTATACGAAAATTCCTAGCATCCCATTAGATTTTGAGTTTTCGGGCACGGAGATAATAGGGAAAGAATAGTTCTACACGCTAGATGAGGTTTTGACAATAATTCCGTCGATTTAAAATCAAAATCGAAATTTGAAAAATGATACCAAATTTATACGAAAATTCCTAGCATCCCATCGGATTTCATGTTTTTGGGCCCGGTAATGATAGGGAAAAAATGGTTCTTCATGCTAAATGGGGTTTTAACAATAGTTCCGTCGATTTAAACTCTAAAACGAAATTTGAAAAATGAGATACCAAATTGATACGAAAATTCCTAGCATTCCATCAGGTTCCGACTCTTCGACCTCCGAGAATGTCCATACAGCATTGTTTTACACGAAGACGTTTTGCTTCCTCATAGAGGAAGCTTTGTTTTCGTGACATTTTTTTTCGAGATGTTCATGAAAACGTGTTCAGAATGTCCCAAAACATCTAAAAAACACAACTGGAAAAAATGTCCGGATGTATGTATGTGTGTGTGTGTGCGTGCGTGTGTGTGTGTGTGTGTGTGTGTGTGTGTGTGTGTATATATGTAACATTGGTTGAGCGTTCATAACTTGAGAACGGCTCAAGATATCAAGCTGAAATTTGTCACACATGTAGAGGGTTCACGGCGCATAGCATGATTCAATTTTTAGAAAAATCCATACAGTTTTTCCGTTTTTACGCGATTTTTAAAAAATTCAAAAAATTATTTTTGGTCTCTAGCTTCCACAATTTTAGAGATATCGACCTCAAATTTAGTATAATGTTGTACGACCAGAGGGTGATGCTTGTTACTAAATTGGAAAAAAATCCATGCAGTGCTTTTGTTTTAAGAAATTTTAAAAGGTGTAAAAAAATGGTGTGCGCACTCTAGCTGTCACAATTTTCTAGATCGCGGACTAAAATTTGGTACGTAGCTGCACTATTATCAAGAGACGTTTCGGATTGAATTTGGGCGAAATCCATCGAGCTATTCATATTTTATGTCATTTTGAAATTTTTCAAAAATGAACGTAAGTGCTCTAGCTTCCACAATTTTCGATATATCTGGCTAAAAGTCAGTACAAAGTCGCACTATTATTGAAAGATGTTTCGTATTGAATTTGGGCAAAATCCATCCAACCATTCATATTTTATGTCGTTTAGAAATTTTTTTAAAATCGTCGCGCGCGCTCTAGCTTCCACAGTTTTTGAGATATCGGATCAAATCTTGGTACAAAGTCGCACTATCATCAAAAGATGTTTCGTATCGAATTTGGGCAAAATCCATCTAGGCGTTTAAAGTTGATGCGACTTTCAATTTTTTTAATTTGACATGGAATTCACTATGTATTTTTTCTGGACTAGATCGATTTACGAACCGATTTTATAGAAGAACAAGGGTGCAAAGTCGAACCTTGCACATTGCTTCCTCATAATTTTTTGAATTCGACAAAGCTTCCTCTATGAGGAAGCCAAAATTGATCGACACAGTTCCTCATAGAGGAAGCTTTGTCGAATTCAAAAAATTATGAGGAAGCAATGTGCAAGGTTCGACTTTGCACCCTTGTTTACCATAGTTTCGTCGATTTGTAATTGAAATAGTCAATTAAAATTTATATGGATTCTTATCGCTTCTCCATCAATAAAAAATGAGATTCTAACGTTCATCTCCGAATTTCGGAAAGTTTCGAGTTGGAAATCTCATACTTACAGGAAAAAAATCTTTTTCATCTCGTCAATTGCTTAAGGGCGGCGATACATGTAAAATTTAAAAAAACGATTTTTCTTTTCATAATTAGTTAGTTTAACATCTCAAAAATATGCCTGTGAATTTGTAGAATGAAATTCGCATTATTCATCGATTAAAAACTCATTTAAGTGCTCCGCCTCAACTCGGCGCTCGAGCGCTACTACTAAGTTCGTACCAGAGCGCCCAAGACTTTGAACGCGTTTTTCTCAAAACGACTTTTTTCAAACTGGCGTGCAAGATAACTCCAAAAGTTTTCAACCGATTCCCATGCAATTGGCACACATTTTCTGTATAGTATCAGCTTCTAGTTGAAATTTGAAAATGCCACAAAAACGTTAAAAAATTGCCATTTTTGACCCAAAAACCGTCGGAAAAAAAGGGTGAAAAATCGGACTTTTCCGTCTGAGTCGTGCCAATTTACGATTTTTCGACTTTATTGTTTTTTCTTTGGTTCAACTAGAAGATACATGTTTCATGAACACGCTCCAACCCTTTTTTTCATTTTAAATTGCTGTAACTGAAGCTAAAAATCACGCCGATTGATGCCTTTCGCCGTGAAGGCCTCAGGAGATTGGTTATTACGGCGGCCATTTTGAAAAATAAAATTTAAAAAATCGGATTCTTATATTTCAATATGTAATGAATAAACATGCTTGGTTTCGAAACGATTTACTCATTCCTTCCATTTTAAATAAGCCTCTGAAAAACGGTCAAAATTTAGGCGTTTAAATGTATCGCCGCCCTTAATCCAGTATTTCGGAAATTATATACCCATATAGGACTACGAGTTCCGAGCGGTTCAACACGGTAGTTTACAACCTTAGTACAGTGATTGGACCTTGTTGTCAAACTGGATGTTCACGATTCTGACGTTCGGATGATTAATTTTTGTTTGAACCATCTCCAACATCTTTTTCGATGTCGATTCTTACTCTTAGCATGACCCGGATCCAAAGACGTGGACGCGGTAAGATTTGGATCCATTTGAGGTTTTTTTTTTTTTTAAATATATTTTTATCGTTTTTTTAATAGTATTTTTTAGTTTTTTTGTATTTTTTTTTGTATTTCCTCTCATTTTCTTAGCATTTAATAATAATTAAGTATCTTCTTTGTCTTTTTTAAAAATATTTTAATATCATTCTTTTTTTTTTTTTTTAAATATATTTTTATCGTTTTTTTAATAGTATTTTTTAGTTTTTTTGTATTTTTTTGTATTTTCTCTCATTTTCTTAGCATTTAATAATAATTAAGTATCTTCTTTGTCTTTTTTAAAAATATTTTAATATCATTATTTTTTTTTTTTTTTCCAGATTTTTTTTTCCGCATTTTCGTATCTCGCACGCCGTCTTCGTTGACCTAATCGTATCGCGCTGTTATTTATTCTATAAGGTCATTTTCATCTTTGACGCAAGAGTACATGACCAAATGAGGCTTCACTTTCTTCGTGGACTTGACCGTTTGACGATTACAATTCAAGTCGTCGTATTCGTGCCAGTACACTCCGGATTTCGCATATGCGACGTAGTGACCGGGAAGATAATGGACGAGGCCAGCGATGGTGTAGAGCTTATCTCCTACTTTAACGCTTCCAGCCACTGTCTCTAGAGTACAGTCATTGATTTTTTTTTCTGCGTAATTCGGGTCAGTCAATACTGACGTGTCAACAAGTAGGTGCGGCCCATATTGCAACCGGTCATCGATTTTTTTTTTGCATTGACGACATGACCTTCACGTGACATGCCCTTCGTCGATTGCTTCTTGCATTTTGTCAAAGCCCTCGCCCAATATAACGTTCACATCGATGCTGATCAGCACGTTCGTCGCATCGAAACCGTACCCACACGGACAAGAGACTTCAGTCGTGTGACTGGGCAAATTGAGAAAATCGACATTCAGTCGATTTATTGTCCGCGTGCATTTTTCGGCGGTGAACAGGCTCAGTGATGATAATATGGAGGCTCTCTCCTTATAACTTGCCGACGATAAGATTGGTTTTTTGGCCGCTAGCACGTCCTGGCATAATCGTATAATGCGATTTTTTGTGTTCGCAACTTTCTCCGAGTAATAGCGATTGGCCGCAATCGTGCTTAGAACAACTTGAAAAAGTGCGTCAAAGGCACATGTATTTCTTACGTTCAACAGCTTTTTATCGACGATGACGGGCGAGCACGAGTTTCCGTTTTTAAACGACGGTAGCTTCACGAATTTCGTGTCTTTGATATGTTTCCATTCGGGGCAGTCGTCTAATTTTGTAGGCTTACGCCTTTTTTTAGCCGGTTCTCCACTCGGCTCGGCTGCGATTGAGCGTCGATCATTTCGCGTCCTTTTGCGGATGACACGCTCAGGACGTTCATTATCGGATGTGATGGGCGATTCGTTTCTAGCCTTACCACGCCAATTCTCCTGAACATTCCAGTTGTCGCACTCGGGAGTGCTTGACCGGACGTGCTTATGAAACGACGTGCTGGCATCGAGTTCGAACTCGTGGAGTTCACGATCGGAACTAACCGCGTGTGGGTCAGCGTTTGCTGTCGTCGATGCCGGTAATTCCACGATAGTTCGTGCAGACATCGAGCGATTGCAATGGATCGACTCCGTGTCCATTACAACGATAGATTGAGTATATTCCTCTTCCGGTCTTTCAACGGACAATTCGGGAAATTCTGTATCATCGACGCAAGACCTTTCGATTTTGTCGTTCGCGTTCGAGGCTAATTTTATTTTTCCATCGAGGTGATCCAAGTGCTTTAAGACGAACGCATCGATGCGCATCGGGAGCTCATTTGCGAACGACCGATTTTTCAAATCATTAAATTCAGCTTCGACCGACGAGGACGTTGCTACCGTTTGACCCACTCCGAAATGCGGTCGCATTATGCCCGTCCACAGGGGAACAAACGGTAGCAACTGTTTCCTGAAACGAAGACCGAACCCTGGGTTAAAACAAGCGTTTATACGGTTTGCTCCTCCGCAAGATTTCGCGACGTGTTTCGCAGAGCTGTATAGCTTATCAGCCCACGTTTCCCAGTTCAGGTCCGAATCATCGTTTTCTTCTGCGGTCACAGGCTCATCCTCATCGCTGGCACTGCGCAACTCAGTAACTCGAATACCGGAAATCACGTTGTCGAGGGACACCATTCTAACCTCCGATTCTGTTGCCAACCCATCTTTCGTATGTCCTACGAACTCGCTTAATGACACGATCAAAACGGACTCAATAAAGTGCGTTAGAACTTCAAAATCAGTAATTTGGTACGCTTTGGCGATGCACCGTTGGTAGAATTGCTGTCCTGCCTTTACCGTCGATTTTAGGCACCCCCATCGCGAAACCATGGCCGTTACGTGACTCACATCCAGTCGCAGATACGTCGTCGGTAGCGTGGTCGATGCTCCCATTACAGCCCTGTAACATCGGCCCAAGTAGTCCGCTAAACTGCAGCAACTGCCTAAAATCTCGGCTGCGGCATTTACTAACGCACGTCCGAAGTCGCTTACGACGATCGCGGGTCGAGGTAGGCGCCGCGCAAGAATTTGTCGAAGAAAGTCGGCGATTTGGAGCGACCGTTGGTCAGCGGTAACCATTTGGAATACGGGTACGCTACCCTCGTTGGTGATCAGCATGCACTGATATAGGAACACGTGAGCCTCGCTTACGTGTTCCCGTTTTGCTATCCCGCCGGTAGCGTCGATGGCTAAAGTGGCCCCTGGATCGGTCCTGGACCTAGCAGAATAAATTTTCTCCTGCTCCGGTGTCCAATATATGCAGTGAAATTTTTCGAGTTTTATGCTGTGCAAAAACCCCGCGTGATCACCGAACTTGCTCTCCCGGAGTAAGTTCAGTGGCGCGAAAGCAAATTCCAATCCGTATTTTTTCAGAAGCAGTTGCTCCTTAGCTTTCCGCAACAGATTGGTAGTCGGAATGATTGGCACGTTCGATTCTCCGAATTTTTTAAATTTTCGCGCCATTTCCCTCTGCATAACGACTGCACTTTTTTTCCATCGATCATTTCAGTGGCGATCATTTCCCGACGTTTACCTCGCAACGGTCGGTTTTTAAAACCCGAATGTTGATCGGAGCGTATACTTTCGATCTTACACGCTATAATTACATCAACATCGGCCATTGGTTTCCGTGCTAATACTCCGATTATTTTCGATTTGCATTCGCAACAATATCCGTTAAATGTTGAGTAACTAGACGCACAGGCACCCGGCGTCGTTTTATTGTGTTTGAATGCAAAGACACAAGCTATCGATTTATGCTGCTGAAATATTTTTTCAGCTATTATATCGGGTCACCCTTCCTGAAACTTCCAGTAAACTCTATTACCAAGAATTTTTTTCTTCGGTGCGATTGCCTCCCAATTCTGCGGTGATAATACAATTTGTATTTTTTTATCGAGTAGGTTGTTCGATGCCTCGGAACTCGGGTTCTTCTCTGTACTCATATCGAAAGAAAACTCGCTGTTACGGCTGACTGATATCGATTTGGATTTTTCAATTTTATAAATTTTTTCAATGAGCCTCCGAAACCCATTACGGTCGTCTTTGACGATGGTATAACCGTGTCTGGGCTCTATGTGCGATGCACATAGGGCCATACGATTCGCAATTCGGCGGTAAACTACATGACTCGGCGTCAACACTTTTCCATCGTCATCGATAGTTCGACAGTCGCTTTGAGTTAAAATTTCTTGTAATTTCACCTTATCATACGGCATAGCGTCGATGTGTAGGTAGTTTAGAAAAATGGACCTATACTTACATTTAAAAAAAATATCTGTATGTGAAAAAAAGAAAAAAATGATATATAATAGTAATCGACGCTCTAAGTGGGGGATCTACGTGGGGGAAGCTACGACGAACGACCACGTAGCGCACGGTGGGAGTAGTGGACGCTCTAAGTGGAGGATCTCGGCCGCCGCTACACGGGTTCCCCCACTTAGAGCGTCGATTACCATTATATATCGTTTTTTTCTTTTTTTCACATACAGATATTTTTTTAAAATGTAAGTATAGGTCCATTCTTCTAAACTACCTACACATCGACGCTATGCCGTATGATAAGGTGAAATTACAAGAAATTTTAACTCAAAGCGACTGTCGAACTATCGATGACGATGGAAAAGTGTTGACGCCGAGTCATGTAGTTTACCGCCGAATTGCGAATCGTATGGCCCTATGTGGATCGCACATGGAGCCCAGACACGTTTATACCATCGTCAAAGACGACCGTAATGGGTTTCGGAGGCTCATTGAAAAAATTTATAAAATTGAAAAATCCAAATCGATATCAGTCAGCCGTAACAGCGAGTTTTCTTTCGATATGAGTACAGAGAAGAACGCGAGTTCCGAGGCGACTAACGATCACCTCGATAAAAAAATAAAAATAGTATTGTCGCCGCAGAATTGGCAGGCTATTGCACCGATACGAAAAATTATCGGCAATAGAGTCTACTGGAAATTCCAGGAAGGCTGGACTGACCTTATGGCGGAGAAAATATGGCAGCAGCATAAGACCGTCGATTGCGTTTTTGCCTTCAAAAACAACAAGACGACACCGGGCGCGTGCGCGGCTAATTACTCCACTTTTATGGGATATTGTTGTGAATGCAAGTCCAAAATAAGTGGCGTGTTGGACCGCAAACCAATGACCGGCGTTGATGTGATCATTTCGTGTAAAATCGAAAATATTCGCCCAAGTCAGCAGTCGGGTAAAAAAAACCGACCGTTGAGGGGTAAACGTCGAGAAATCATCGCTGGAAGAATGATTGACGAAAAAAAAGTGCGGTTATGATGCAGCGAGAAATGGCAGGGAAGTTTAAACACTTCGGGGATTTCAACCCCCCAATTATTCCGACTGGCCATGTGCTGCGTAAGGCGAAAGAGCAATTACATCTGAAGCGGTACGAGCTGGAATTCGCCTTCGCTCCTCTCAATTTGCTACGGGAGTCTAGAGTTGGCAACCATGCAGGATTTCTTCACAGCATTAAGCTGGAGAAATTCCATTGTATGTATTGGACTCCAGAGCAGCAGCAAATTTATAAGGCGAGGCTCAAAAAAGATCCGGGGGCTGTTTTGACTATAGACGCTACCGGCGGCATTGTGAAGCTGCAGGACGTAGGCGAGCCCTACGTGTACCTGTACCAATGCATGTTGGTAACGTACGAGGGTAGCGTACCGGTATTTCAAATGGTCACTGGTGACCAATGGTCGCTTCAAATTGCGGACTTTCTGCGGCAAATTCTGGCGAAGGGCCTACCTCGACCTCCGATCGTGGTATGCGACTTCGGGCGCGCGTTAATAAACGCCGCAGCCGAGATCCTGGGCAGTTGTTCTAGTCTGAACGACTACTTGGGGCGATGCTACGCAGTTCTTGTGGGAGCATCGGCCACACTACCGATTACATACTTGCGATTGGACGTAAGTCATGTAACGGCCTTGGTTTCTCGGTGGGACTGCCTCAAATCGACGGTGACAGCGGGTCAACAGATGTACCAGCGATGCATTTCCAAAGCATATATGATTTCCGATTTGAAAGTGCTGACGTACTTCGTTGAATCGGTTTTGATTGTATCGTTGAGCGAGTTTGTCGGGCATACGAGAGACGGATTGCCGACAGAATCCGAAGTACGCATGGTGTTTCTCGACGATACCATTTGCGGAATTGACGTCACCGAGTTGCGCAGTCGCATCGATGACAACGATCATTTTACACCCGAAAAATACGATGACTAGGAGGCTGCGGACACTGACCTAAGCTGAGAAAAATGGGCAGACGATATTTACCGTTCTGCGAAAGTCGCCGCGAAAACTTGTCTCGGCGGTAATCGCATTAATGGTTGTTTTAATCCCGAATTCGGGCTTCGCTTTAGGAAACAGCTGCTACCGTTTGTTCCTCTGTGGACAGGCGTAATGCGACAGCATTTCGGAGTCGGAAAAACGGTAGCAACGTCCTCGTCGGTCGTGGCCGAATTTAACGATTTAAAGAATCGGTCGTTCCTCAAAGAACTTCCGATGCGAATTGATTTATTCGTCCTGAAACACCTCAACCACCTAGACGAAAAAATAAAATTGGCTTCAAACCCAAGCGACATAACCGAACAGTCTAGGGACGACGATAGGGTCCAACACGGCGGTGTTTTACATAGGAGCGATAGCGTTACGTCGGGAAGCAATGTTCCAGGAGCCGAAACGGCTGAATCAATCGTCGTGATGGACACCCAGACTATCGATTGCGATAATTCGATTTTCAAAGAAACCGTCGTAGACTTAAGTAAATCGATCACAGCCCATACTGACCCGCACGCGAGTAGTTTCGATCGTAAACTTGACGAGATTGATTGCGATTCCAGCTTCGATAAAGTGATCCAGTCAAGCACGCCTGAGTGCGAAAACTGGAACATACGCGAGAATTGGCGCGGTAAGGCCGGCAGCGAATCGCCCATACCGTCGGAAACCAAACATTCTAAACACACGCTAAAGGACTCCACAAACACGGCTGAGCCGAGTGGAGAACCAAGTAAGAAAAGACGAAAACCAACGAAATTGGACGACTGTCCGGAATGGAAGTTCATAAAAAATACGAAATTCGTTAAAATTCCGGTGTTTAAAAATGGAAATTCATGCTCGCCCGTCACGATTGGTAAGAACCAATTTAACGTAAGAAACACGTGTGCCTTCGACGCACTGTTTCAACTCGCACTAAGCGGAATCGCGGCGAATCGGCAGTATTCGCAGGTAGTTGGGGACAATGAAAATCGCCTACTACGATTATCGTTCAACGTGCTTAGGGCGAAAAAAAAGATGATATCAATGGCGGGCTACAAGGAAAGAGCTGCAATACTATCATCTGTAAGCTTATATACGGTCGAGAAATTCACGAGGACGATTAAACGCTTGAATGCTGAATGCAACGTCGTGGACTTGGCACAACATGTATTTCACGATGTACCGAGTCACACGACGAAAGTTTCGTGTCCGTGTGGATACGGTTTCGAAGCCACGAATGTTTTCATCGGCATCAATGTGAACGTTATTTTGTACGAGGGATTGGAGGCGATGCAAAAAGCAATCGACGAAGATCATGCGACGAAACGGTCATGCCGAAAATGCAAACGTGAAGTCGATGACGACGGGGAATATGGGCCCCATTTATTGATTGACACGAGTATATTGACTGACCCAAATTATCCAGTAAGCGGAACACAAAAAAATAATAACCTTGATTCGGTGGCCGGAAGCGTTGAGGTTGGGGGTAAGGTATACACCCTTTGCGGCGTCGTTAATTATATTTCGGGTCACTACGTCGCATACGCGAAAACGGGTGTCTACTGGCACGAATATGATGATCTGCGGAAAAATCGTCTAACCGTCAAGTCGACAAGAAAAATAACGCCACATCTCGTGATGTACGCTTGCGCGGGCGATAAAGCGTCATCATAAATTAGATGGGAGCGCGATTCGAAGAGGTTAACGAAGGTGGATTGTGAAAAACGAAGGTGCCAACGAAAAAAAAACACAAGGTATAAATAAAATTGCCATAAATAAAAAAACGAAAAAGAAGTGAATTAAAACACGAAAAATACTAAGAATACAATGAAAAAAATAAAGTAAAAAAAAAACACGGCAAATACAAAAAAAAAAAAGAATACAAAGGAAGAAAAAATTTAAAAAAATAAATAAACGGAAGAAATAAAACGAGGAATACAAAAGAAACCAATGGAAAAATGAAAAAAATAAATTAAAAAAAAAACAAAAAAATCACATATAAAACACGAAAAATATTTAAAAAAAACAAATAAATAAAAAAAAAATAAATAAATAAAAAATAATGGATCCAAAACTTACCACGTCTTCGTCGTTGGTTCCGGGTAACGCAAAGAGTGAGAACTTTAATTCAGAAGGATTTTAATAATGATTAAAACGAAAATAAATCACCCATAAATCGTAATCGGTAACATACAGGCCAACGATTAGAAAGATTAATCTGAAAAAACATAATAAGTAATGCTGATTAATAAGCTGGGTAAAAATCCACTCGAATTATAATAATAATAATAATAATAATAATAATAATAATGATAACAATAATAATAATAATAGTAAAAATTATTATTATTATTATTATTATTTTTTTTTTTTTTTTAATTTGAACAGCGCCTGACATGTTTCAACAATTTTTTTTGGATTGTTTAATGACGGAACTATTCTCGATAGTACTGTAGACGATGGAAACCACCCAATTCAACCATTAAATCTTCCAAAATTTCGAGTGATACATTAGCATCCCATTTTTTTTTTAACGGAGCAGCGATAATAATTGATATAAATCGAAATTGCCCATATAAATTACAAATCGACGGAACTATTATTAAAACCTCTTCCAGCAAGTAAAACCAGTCAGTTCCAGTAATTTCCATACCCGGAAAGTCAAATTCCGATGGGATGCTAGAAAGTTTAGCGACAAATAAACATTTAATTTTATTTTAATTTGAACAGCGCCTGACATTTTTCAACAATTTTTTTTGGATTGTTTGATGACGAAACTATTCTCGAAAATACTGTAGACGATGAAAACTACCCGATTTAACCATAAAAGTTTTTAAAATTTCGAGTTGTACATTAGCATCCCATTTTTTTTAACGTAGCAGCGATAATAATTGATATAAATCGAAATTGCCCATATAAATTACAAATCGACGGAACTATCATTATAACCTCTTCCAGCAAGTAAAACCAGTCAGTTCCAGTAATTTCCATACCCGGAAAGTCAAATTCCGATGGGATGCTAGAAAGTTTAGCGACAAATAAACATTTAATTTTATTTTAATTTGAACAGCGCCTGACATTTTTCAACAATTTTTTTTGGATTGTTTGATGACGAAACTATTCTCGATAGTACTGTAGACGATGGAAACCACCCAATTCAACCATAAAATCTTCCAAAATTTCGAGTTATACATTATCATCCCATTTTTTTTTAACGGAGCAGCGATAATAATTGATATAAATCGAAATTGCCCATATAAATTACAAATCGACGGAACTATCATTATAACCTCTTTCAGCAAGTAAAACCAGTCAGTTTCAGTAATTTCCATACCCGGAAAGTCCAATTCCGATGGGATGCTAGAAAGTTTAGCGACAAATAAACATTTAATTTTTTTTAAATTTGAACAGCGCCTGACATTTTTCAACAATTTTTTTTGGATTGTTTAATGACGGAACCATTCTCGATAGTACTGTAGACGATGGAAACAACCCAATTCAACCATAAAATCTTCCAAAATTTCGAGTTATACATTAGCATCCCTTTTTTTTTTAACGGAGCAGCGATAATAATTTATATAAATCCAAATTGCCCATATAAATTACAAATCGACGGAACTATCATTATAACCTCTTCCAGCAAGTAAGACCAGTCAGTTCCAGTAATTTCCATACCCGGAAAGTCCAATTCCGATGGGATGCTAGAAAGTTTAGCGACAAATAAACATTTAATTTTTTTTTTTATTTGAGCGGCGATAAACATTTTTCAACAATTTTTTTTGGTATGTTTGAAGACGGAACTATTCTCGAAAATACTGTAGACGATGAAAACTACCCGATTTAACCATAAAAGTTTTTAAAATTTCGCGTTGTACATTAGCATCCCATTTTTTTTTTAACGTAGCAGCGATAATAATTCATATAAATTCAAATTGCCCATATAAATTACAAATCGACGAAACTATCATTATAACCTCTCTCAGCAAGTAAAACCAGTCAGTTCCAGTAATTTTCATACCCGGAAAGTCAAATTCCGATGGGATGCTAGAAAGTTCAGCGACAAATAAACATATCATTTTTATTTTATTTGAACAGCGCCTAACATTTTTCAACAATTTTTTTTGGATTGTTAGAAGACGGAACTATTCTCGATAGTACTGTAGACGATGGAAACCACCCAATTCAACCATAGAATTTCTCAAAATTTCGAGTTATACATTAGCATCCCATTTTTTTTTTAACGGAGCAGCGATAAGAATTTATATAAATCGAAATTGCCCATATAAATTACAAATCGACGGAACTATCGTTTGTACATCTTCAACTGGGTGTTACTCTGCTGCATTGACATTTTCGGAAGTGGAAAAGTTAAAATCCGATGGGATGCCAGAAAATTCCGTACACATTTGGTATCGCAATTTTCAAATTTCGTTTTTGAGTTCAAATCGACGGAACTATTGTCAAAACCTTTTCCATCATGTAGAACTATTCGGTTTCTATCATTTCCATGGCCGAAAAGTCGAATTCCGATGGGATGCTAGGAAGTTTGCCGTGAAGTTAGCATCCCATTTTCCAAATTTGGTTTTGTGTTTAAATCGACGGAACTATTGTTAAAACCTATTCCAGCATGTAGAACTATTCATTTCCTATTATTTCCATCCCCGAAAAGTCGAATTCCGATGGGATGCTAGGATGTCACGTGTGAAGTTGGCATCCCATTTTTCAAATTTCGTTTTTGACCGTAAATCGACGGAACTATTGTTAAAACCTATCAGGAACTATAGAACTATGCTGGATGCTAGCAGTTCCGAGGTTTTTTAGTGGGATGCTAGAAATTGGTATGCTAACTTCACAGACATGAAATGGGGCTGGAGCTGATGGCACATAGAGAGCTGTGGCCTGTGTCGATGTGCGCCGCGATCGGATAATTGATAAGTAACATTATTATTATTATTATTATCAATATTATTAAATTATGAGACTGAATAAAATGTTCTTTTTCAGTTTACTGAGGGGAGGTGAACCATCTTCGGGGCCAACTATCAAGTAAATTTCAGTGATCAATGGCTCAATGGTTCTCGAAAAATCATATTCGTAAAATGCGTGTAATTTCGATGGTTTGTCAAAAAATCATATTCATAAAATGTGTGTAATTTCGATGGTTTGTTAAAAAATGAAAAATAAATCATAAAATGCGTGTAATTTCGATCGTTTTTCAAAAAATAAATCATATTCGTAAAATGTCTTATTATTTATAAAATGTGTGTTATTATTAAAATTCACCCTATGCTCCATTGATCGTCGTATTCGTGGTCGTATTCGCCATCGTCTCCGTTGTCGTATTCATCGTCGTATTTGTTGTCATCGTCGTCGTCGTCGTCGTCGTATTCATCGTCGTATTTGCGTCGTCTTCGTCGTATTCATCGTCGTATTTGTTGTCATCGTCGTCGTCGTATTCGTCGTCGTATTCATCGTCGTATTTGTTGTCATCGTATTCGTCGTCGTATTCGCCACCGCCTTCGTCGTCGTGGTCGTCGTCGTATTCATCGTCGTATTTGTTGTCGTCGTATTCGTTATTTCGATGGTTATCAAAAATCATATTCGTAAAATGTGTTATTAAAAATCATATTCGTAAAATTTCGATGGTTTTCCAAAAAATGCATGTAATTTCGATGGTTGTCAATAAAATATTTCTTTTATGAAAAATTTCGATGGTTTTTCAAAAAATGCATGTAATTTCGATGGTTCTCAAAAATATTTCTTTTATGAAAAATTAAAATTTCGATGGTTTTTCAAAAAATCATATTAAAATTTATCTTATGCTCATCGTTGTAAAATGCATGTTTTTCCAGCCTTCGTTCTCGCTCTCCTACAACCCATGCACTTCAGTCTGCTAGCTCGTGCTCTCCGTTCGCTCGTCGTTGCGTTCTCTCTCCTTTGTTCACGCTCCAGCTTGCCCGCTTCCTCCGTCTCCCGCTCATCAACACGCTTGCCTTTGCGCTCTCTCTCTCAACCTTCGTTCTCGCTCTCTCCCCACGCGCTCGCTTTCACCCGCATGCTCGTTTAACTCTCGTCCTCTAAAAGATCTTTCCGTGTTAAAAGTAAGACATATGATACCGCAAGAATATGTTAAGATTTTTTCATTCACCGTTCTTCATTCAACGTTCGAACGTTCATCGTTCGTCGTATAAAATGCGTAAATTTCGATGGTTCTCAAAAAAATAAAATTTCGATGGTTGTTAAAAAAATAAAATTTCGATGGTTTTTCAGAAAATCATAAAATGCGTAAATTTCGATGGTTGTCCAAAAAATTAAATTTCGATGGTTCTCAAAAAAATAAAATTTCGATGGTTTTTCAAAAAAATGAAAAATAAAATTTCGATGGTTGTCAAAAAAAGAAAATTAAAATTTCAATGGTTGTTAAAAAATGAAATTTCGATGGTTTTTCAGAAAATCATAAAATGCGTAAATTTCGATGGTTCTCAAAAAATGAAAAATAAAATTTCGATGGTTGTTAAAAAATGAAAAATAAAATTTTGATGGTTCTCAAAAAATGAAAAATAAAATTTCGATGGTTGTTAAAAAATTTAAATGAAAATTTCGATGGTTTTTCAAAAAAATGTGTGTTATTTAGGTTATTTAGGTTATTCGTAGGAGGGGGAAAATGCCGTTCTTCCGGGGGGGGGGGCAAAACCTGAGTATTGAGCGGGATCGAGCAGTGGGTGAATAGATTGACAACGCCATCTACCGGATTGGCAGATAACGCCATCTGAGACTGCCGTCGGTAAAGTAGAACACTCAATTGAGCGGAATCAAGCAGTGGGTAAATCGATTGACAACGCCATCTACCGGATTGGCAGATAACGCCATCTGAGACTGCCGTCGGTAAAGTAGAACACTCAATTGAGCGGGATCGAGCAGTGGGTAAATCGATTGACAACGCCATCTACCGGATTGGCAGATAACGCCATCTGAGACTGCCGTCGGTAAAGTAGAACACTCAATTGAGCGGGATCGAGCAGTGGGTAAATCGATTGACAACGTCTTCGTCACAAAACGTAAATTTCGATGGTTGTCCAAAAAATTAAATTTCGATGGTTCTCAAAAAAATAAAATTTCGATGGTTTTCAAAAAAATGAAAAATAAAATTTCGATGGTTGTCAAAAAAAGAAAATTAAAATTTCGATGGTTGTTAAAAAATGAAATTTCGATGGTTTTTCAGAAAATCATAAAATGCGTAAATTTCGATGGTTCTCAAAAAATGAAAAATAAAATTTCGATGGTTGTTAAAAAATGAAAAATAAAATTTTGATGGTTCTCAAAAAATGAAAAATAAAATTTCGATGGTTGTTAAAAAATGAAAATGAAAATTTCGATGGTTTTTCAAAAAAATGTGTGTTATTTAGGTTATTTAGGTTATTTAGGTTATTCGTAGGAGGGGGAAAATGCCGTTCTTCCGGGGGGGGGGGGGGCAAAACCTGAGTATTGAGCGGGATCGAGCAGTGGGTGAATAGATTGACAACGCCATCTACCGGATTGGCAGATAACGCCATCTGAGACTGCCGTCGGTAAAGTAGAACACTCAATTGAGCGGGATCAAGCAGTGGGTAAATCGATTGACAACGCCATCTACCGAATTGGCAGATAACGCCATCTAAGACTGCCGTCGGTAAAGTAGAACACTCAATTGAGCGGGATCGAGCAATGGGTAAATCGATTGACAACGCCATCTACCGGATTGGCAGATAACGCCATCTGAGACTGCCGTCGGTAAAGTAGAACACTCAATTGAGCGGGATCGAGCAGTGGGTAAATCGATTGACAACGCCATCTACCAGATTGGCAGATAACACCATCCGAGACTGCTGTCGGTAAAGTAGAACGCTCAATTGAGCGGGATTGGGATCGAGCAGTGGGTAAGCCGATTGACAACGCCATCTACCGGATTGACAGATAACGCCATCTGAGGCTGATGTCTGTAAAGTAGAACACCATTCGAACGTTGCCTGAAACTGTCCTTACGATCAATCCCTGTTGGAACCTGTCGGTAAAAAATATCCCACCATCGGTAAAAAGCCACCGTCGGTAAAAGAGGGATCAGACACAAACCCACCGTTAGTCAAAGAGAAATTTACCTTACCGACCGTCTCAAGGCAGGTCACCGTGGTAAGTGAGTTGGAACCCGCCTTACCCTACTACTTTCATGCTTTCTATCAGATTACTTTTTTTTCGATCTAATTTTTTTTGTGTTCAATTTTTACTCCAGCCGGGAGTTTTTTTAAATTTTTTAAATTTATTTTATTTTATACTTTTTAAAGATAATTCGATATAATTTTCTGCACGTCCGCCAATGATTGGAATAATTTGGCTCGAACAAGACGGCCACGTCGCAAAACAATCTTTCCTACTAGTGTCATTATGTACCATTGTTTATCGATTCAATATCGTAAAACGTGACCACTGTATAGAAATTTGATGAGACAAGACTTTGAAAGTATCGACTAGCTGCGGCACATGCTGGTTGTCCTTGGGCGCAGTTGAGTACAGTTTCAGCGAAATGTCAGCGCATCATGTGATTGTTCAGCGCGGCTCCATGTAGCCATGACAAATTGTCAGCCCATCGTGGAGTCTTGAGGGCGGCTTAATACAGCCTTGACCAAATCTCAGTGCATTATGGAGATTTTAAGCGCGGCTCTATGTAGCCTAGACCAAATGTCTGCGCATTGTACAGTTTTCGAGCGCGGCTCGACGTAGCCTTGACCAGATGTCAGCGCATTCCGCTCGTCCTTCCCAGTCATTATAGGTTTTGAATATGTCTTAAGCGAGTGAACATTGAATAAATGCTGCCTCGACAAGTGAACGTTGAATGAATGCTACTTCGACGAGTGAACGTTGAATGAATGCTGCTTCGAAAAGGACCTGACTCATATAGGAAAAACAATAAAAACAATTATACATATCAATAATAACAATAATAATATTATCATATCATATTAATTATCATATTAATAATAATAATATATATATATGAGGGATTCCACCTGAAACCGGCCACTTCTGACCCGACCGGTGTTCGATTTGGATGAAATTTTTTTTCCTCAAAGTACATGATGACGACAACATTTGACAATTTTTTCAATCTTTTGCCGGCATTATTTATTTAGTTATGATTTTTTTTAAAAAGTCGTCAACCGATTTTTCAACTGCAAATATCTCCAAGGCAAAATATCCAAATTTAATCGCTCGCACGTCAAAATATGCGGAATAAGGTCATGTTTTAGAAAAAAATGCTAAAAATTTTTTTTACTGTTATATATATTACTTTTTTTACATCTAAATTGCTAAAATCGACTTTCTGAAAAAACACCATCGTTTTTTTTTCGAAATTTTTTATCCAGATTCCTTGTCCAATTGTCGAAATTTTGAGCCCTGAGTGAGAGTGGCAAATTCATATTTACTATTTTTTCACGAATTTCAAAGTTTATCGAAATTGGAAAACTACAAACTTCAATGAATATTCCACGAGTGTAGATAAAAATTAAAGTCAAAATCATTCATTTTCGAGTCAAGCAATTCGATTAATCAATTTATTCAGGTTTAAATTATCGTAAAAGATTTCGATTCGGCAGAAGCTGAATAATTTTTTACGTGAACTCTTTTGTTCGGTTCTGGAATTATGTGATGTATTCTCTGTGTTTCTGGTATCCGTTTGGCCGCTCTAGAATGTGATTTGAGTTGTTTGCCAGCTGCTTCATAATCCGCTTGAGGTGAAAATTTGACCTCTATATTTGGCAATGTGATTGATCTTGAAGCCCATTCGAAGAACCCGTGCGGGGTAGGTATTTGTTGATTCGATGGTAATTGCAAACTTGCTCGGGCTGCCAATCTTTTTACCGTTCCTCCCACACCTCCGAACGGCCCTTTACCTTGAGTGGTCGTGAAAAAATGCCACTCCGTTTGAATCCTGAAATCTTCTTCATGGTGATATAAGTTGACGAAGTTAGTATAATTTTCAAATTGCTGCGGTGCACCATCTGAAAAATAATAAACTCTAGTCGGCGTCGATAGTGTCTTAGCAAAGTTTCTAATAATTTTACAGTATACGTGGACAGCTATTTCATTATGGTGGTTGCAGTCCGATAATATTACCAAGCTGCGGTGATTGAGCATTCCGTCTCGAGTAAATCACGACCGGAAATATCGTTGCTTAGTTATTATTCTAGTGAAATCCTGGTGCGGTATCTTGGACGACAAACGCGTCATTTTCCGCGAAATCGCAAACAACTAAATATTCATCTTCTGCCGAATCGAAATCTTTTACGATCATTTAAACCTGAATAAATTGATTAATCGAATTGCTTGACTCGAAAATGAATGATTTTAACTTCAATTGTTATCTACACTCGTGGAATATTCATTGAAGTTTGTAGTTTTTCAATTTCAATAAACTTTGAAATTCGTGAAAAAATAGTAAATATGAATTTGCCACTCTCACTCAGGGCTCAAAATTTCGACAATCGGACAAGGAATCTGGATAAAAAATTTCGAAAAAAAAAACGATGGTATTTTTTCAGAAAGTCGATTTTAGTAATTTAGATGTAAAAAAAGTAATATATATAACAGTAAAAAAAATTTTTAATATTTTTTTCTAAAAGATGACCTTATTCCGCATATTTTGACGTGCGAGCCATTAAATTTGGATATCTTGCCTTGGAGATATTTGCAGTTGAAAAATCGGCTGACGACATTTTCAAGAATTCATTACTAAATAAATAATGCCGGCAAAAATCTAAAAAAATTGTCAAATGTTGTCGTCAGCATGTACTTTGAGGAAAAAAAATTTGATCCAAATCGCACACCGGTCGGGTCAGAAGTGGCCGGTTTCACGTGGAATCTCTCATATATATGTGCATTCTGACAAATCGCTTCGTCTATAGTTTTGTCGGTCGGAGGATAAAGTAAAAAATTGAATCCGACAACAATTTTTTTCTTTCGAATTGCCAATTCCACCGAGGTAAACAATATCACTGGGCATAACCACATCGTCCAGCTTAACATTCACGTTTTTCACAATCCTGATAACATTATCATACGTTGAATGAAAAAGAATGTGTTAACGCAGTTATTCCGCTTGATGATAATGTATCAACAACGTAAGTAAGAATCAAGGAAACTTTATTTCTTTAGACATGTTGACAAGATGAATGTCAAACGACGAATAAAAGTAAACGCGTTAAACAAGAACAATTGAACAACGTGGAAACGCTCATTCACATATCGCTGGAATCATTCGATCGTGATTTACGTTCCGACACTTCCCCTCGAGATGTGAATTATGATCTATTTAATTGTTCTATTTTTTTCATGCCCAACATCCCGACGCATTTTTCATGTTTAGCTCTTGATAACTTTTTGGTGAATATATCAGCCGCCATGTCGTTGGTCGGAGGATATTCAATCTTGAGCTGGTCTTTGTTCTTCAAGATCTCCCGAACGAAATGATACTTTACGTCAATATGTTTAGTCCTATTATGAAAAATAGGGTTATTTGCTAGTTTTTGTGCACCGCAGTTGTCGCTCAACAAAGTGACCCGTCCCAGATCATCGAAGCCATGTTCTATCAGGAAGCGTCGCAAGTGTACCGCTTCTTTTGATGCTTCCGTGAGAGCCATATACTCAGCTTCGGTCGATGAAAGAGCCACAGTTCGTTGTTTTCTTGCTTCCCATGAAATCGCAAATTCTCCCAATACAAAAGCATAGCCGGTGTATGATCTCCTGTCGTCCGGACAATTAGCCCAATCTGCATCAACGTATCCCTTCAATGGTTGTACGGATTTTTCATAACGTAATCCAATACTCTTTGTTGCTTTCAAATATCTAAGGACACGTTTTGCGGCCATCCAGTGAGTCCAATCATAGCTGGAACTATACTGACTTAAGTAGCTCACTGTGTAAGAAATATCCGATTTTGTACATACTGACAAATACATTAGCATCCCAATTAATTCCCTATACGGCACATTCTTTATCTTGTCATTCTGAAATTTTTTCTCGCTCTTCGTCAATGTTGTGCCCAGTTCAAGAGGCGTAACAGTTGGTTTTGAATCGATCATGCCAAAACGTTCGAGAATATCGTTTACGTAACCCTCTTGACTCACAGTGACCGCGTCTTCAGTATGTGAAAATTCAATTCCTAGGAAATATTTCACGTTTCCGAGTGTCTTTATTTCGAATGCATTTGCCAAATGGTTTTCGAACTTATCGATCATCATTTCATTTTTAGAAACGGCCAGAATGTCATCGACATAGATAGCCACTAGTAATATATCTTCCCTTCGTCCCGAATAGTATACACATGGATCGTATTCAGACTTCAGAATCTCTAATTTGTCAAGCTCCTCGCATAATCTGGAATGCCATTGGCGTCCAGCCTGACGCAAACCGTACAGTGCTTTTCTCATTGAACACACTTTATTTCCCTTCTGAAGTTCCTGAAGCATTGTCTCGGCCTTTTCCTTGATCCCGCTAGCTTTTGGTTCAGCTGCGATTATTTTTATCAATGTTTTTTCAGTGTAATCAGGTACCTCCATAAAAATGTTCTCTTCCAATACGCCATTCAAATAAGCCGTCGTCACATCAAATTGCTTGATCTTCATATCATACTGAGCCGCTAGTGATGCAATCATACGTATCGAAGTAATTCGTGCAACTGGGGCAAACGTTTCCTCGAAATCTATTCCGGGACGCTGCGAAAATCCTCTTGCTACTATTCTGGCTTTCCTCTTCTCTAATGTCCCGTCTGCGTTGTACTTGTTCCTGAGTACGACTCTGCTGCCGATGATCCTATGATTTTCCGGTCGGTTCACCAAAACCCACGTGTCATTTTTTATAATTGCCTTCATTTCTGTTGCCATAGTTCGAAGCCATTCATCAGAGTCCAAGCCTGTTATAGCGTCGTGAACGGGTATTTCAGCTATACCTACGAACTCTTCGATTTTATCAACGTCCTGAACGATCTGATATTTTTTGTTCGGTCTTCCCCTGAGTCCAGTCATAATTTTCCGAGGTCTTCCCCTTCCTTGTCTTGACTCGTGCGCTGACTCTGTCACTCGTTGTCTGTCGTCGTGATTATCCTGTTGATCTCTCTCGTTCTTCGTGCTACTATTGTTTTCTTCGCTTTGATTTTCATTTTCTTCTGTTTCGAACCATTTATCGTCTTCCTCTTGTTCTTCGTTGCCGAGAGAAACGATAGGAAAATCAATAACGTTACGATCCAACATCTCTTCTTCCGTAAAGTCTTCGTTTTCTTCTTTGGACAACGTCTTCAAACACCGCACGAATTTCACATCTCGAGTTACATCGATTTTCTTCTTCTCTGCAATCCACACTATATGCTTTCGACTCTTCGGAATAACCCACAAAAACACCCCTTGTTGATCGAGATTCAAATTTTCCTTTATTTGGTTCTCGATTCAATGTGAAAACTTTACATCCGAATTGCCGGAAATATTTGACATTCGGTATTCTACCGGTCCATTTTTCAAAAGCCGTTTTGCCATCGTTACTTCGTGACGGACATCGATTTCGTGTGTGATTTGCCGTATTTATTGCTTCCGCCCAGAAGGACGGTGAGAGCCCGGATTGAATTAACATACACCTCGCCATTTCCACCAATGTCCGATTTCTTCTTTTCGCCACTCCGTTTTGTTCGGGTGTGTGTGTGACCGTCAATCGGCGTCCTATACCGTTTGTTCGAAGAAATTCGTCGAAATTATTATTGACGTATTCTCTTCCATTGTCAGTCTGGAGATATTTAATTTTTCTTCCCGTTTGATTTTCCATGAAAACCTTTACATTTTTGAATGCATCAAGGACCTCGTTTTTTTTTAAGAAACGGACGACGCACCATCCCGAAAAATCATCGACAAAGGTCACGAAATATCTTGCTCTTCCGTTCGATTCGATTCTCATTGGTCCACACACATCGGAATGAATTATCTCCAATATTTTCGAGGATTTTTCAACTCTCGTCGGGAGTGGGGTTTTAGTCATCTTCCCAGAAATACAGATTTCACACTCAGAATTTCCTTGAAACCCGTCAAAGTCCATTCCCTCAACAGTTCCCTTACGATGGCATTCCTGAAGATCTCTCATATTTAAATGACCCATTCTACGATGCCATTCCTCCATCGTTGTCAATTTCGACTCTGAGACATCGACCTCGGAGGTAGAGTTACACTGATCGGTCCATTCCCGTAAAAAATATAATCCATCGATTCGATCTGCTTGAAGCATTGTACGTCCCTCTTCGTCAACAATTAAAGCTTGACTTTTATCAAATACGACCTTAACCCTAGATTGGGTAACTGGGGTCTTACGGGACCCCACTCGACATTCAAACTACGCCCTCAGCTTAGCCAGATTCCTAATCGGTCTGGGACCTTAACCATAATTTACTTCGAGTGTCCGACTGTCGCTTTCGGTCGGTGAGCAACGAAATTAGTGCTGTGGGTGGACTGTGAACAATAAAGAAGACGGGATGGGGTCTCTTAAGACCCCAGCTACCCAATAATGTCAGAGAATTTTTTTGGTAAAAGTGTTTTTTCGTGAATAAATTTTATTTGAGCGTTTCGGACGTGAATTTTGCGGTTCGTATGTGAAAACTTATTTCGTTTGAAACGATTTTTTTTTTTTTTTTTTTTTTTTTTTTTAACACAAATCATGATAAAAAGTTTTTTTCAACAATGGCAAACAATTCGATCCGATGACTTTTCATGCATCATCAAAAACATGAAAGTTGAACCAATATCCAGTGAGAGATTTGTTCCTCACATTAGACGTATAATGTAATTTTCGTATAATTTAATATATTTTCAAACATTTATAATAAACTTTAATCGAAGTAATCAATTATACTAGTAATTTTCAATGATATTTTTCAGTCGTCAGATTCTTGTCATTTCCTCTTTTTCATACGTTTGAATAATTATATTTTTTTTTTGAAGAAAATTCGGTCAGATACTTTTGAAGTGTGACTATATATCTCTTAAATTCCATTGGAATTTTTAAGATCGCTAGCATTGTTGGAATACTACGGTAAGTTCTATGGAAAAAGTCGAATTCGCGAAATTTTTAGGTTTTTTTTCGGTTTAGACAACTTTGTCCATATGTTTCCGAAGTTAACAACAAATGATTGATACCACTGCCTTCCTTATTAAAAAACGAAGAGATTGCACTGCTTAAAAGTTGTCCTAACCGAATTTGAGCCATCATCCCACGCGGCTCAAGTCTCGGGTCTTAAAAGACCCCAGTTACCCAATGACGTATGAGCCAGCTATGTTACCCAATCTAGGGTTAAAACCTTGATCTGTAATTTTTCCGACTGATAGCAGATTTGTTCGTAGATCAGGAACATGACATACGTCCTGAATTCGAATATTTGTCAGCTTTCCACCCAATTCCGACTTGATCGATACAATTCTTTTTGCCGTAATTTTCGTCGAAGCACTGCTTGCAACATTCAATTTTCCAGACATTGTATCTACAATTTCTTTAAAATCTTTTGATTCCCTGCATAAATGAATAGTACATCCACTATCTAAGTACCAACCTTTCCGTTAAGATTCTTGGTCGACACTAAACGCTTCGAATTCAACTAATTTCTCATCTTCGACGTACAAGCACATATCTTCAACATTGTTTGCAATATTCTTCTTCTCGATCGTTTCAGTACAATTCGCCGCTTTATGTCCCATTTTCTGGCAGCGATAGCACTTGATCTTGAAATCCCCATATTTCGTGACGTTTCCATGATTCCATTGTTTTTCCCCGTATTTCGACACGCTTCCACTGCTTCCACTATTCCATTTATTTTGTCTCTTGACATATCTACTTCTGGCGATCAACGCGTTCGATGCACCCACCCGTGGGTCGTTCTTTCGTGCGTCGTATTCTTCAATAATCTTTACTCGTAAATACTCGGGGTTTGGTAACACATCGCGAGATTCGATAGCACATCGAAAGTTATTGAAGCTCGGTGGAAGGCTGTATAATAACATGACTGTTAGCAGATCCTTGTTGATCTCTACTTCCATTTCGTTCAATTTATCGACGGTATCAAAGAAATTTCGAAGGTGCGAACGTAAATCCCCATCATCATCCATCCGATAGAAAGCTAACTGCTTCAAAAGCGTGGCTTTTCTTGCCGGTCCCTTTGATTGATATATCGACTGCAATTTCTCCCACACCTCTTTCGAAGTATTAAAACCTTTTACCTGTTTAAGTTCCGAAGGATTAATTGATAAAATAATATCCGACTTCGCCTTTCTGTCATTGTTCTCCCATGACTTTATCGCAGCGACCGACTCCGCACTTCCAGCAATAAGATCAGGTTTTGCAGTTTCCCCGCTTACGTATGTCCAAGCATCATTTTTCGTAAGTAGCGCTTCCGTCTGGATCTTCCAGGAATCAAAATTATCCTTCGTCAATAATTCAATCCTCACTGATCCAAGCGACGTCATTGTGTCTTCGATGCGTTTCAATTTTCCTTTTTAGTCAAGTTTTCTTCTACTTCTTACTAATATTGCGTTAGACCTGGGCCCATAACCTGTTAACGCAGTTATTCCGCTTGATGATAATGTATCAACCACGTAAGTAAGAATCAAGGAAACTTTATTTCTTTAGACATGTTGACAAGATGAATGTCAAACGACGAATAAAAGTAAACGCGTTAAACAAGAACAATTGAACAACGTGGAAACGCTCATTCACATATCGCTGAAATCATTCGATCGTGATTTACGTTCCGACAGAATGAACTCATTAAACAATATCGTTCGTACGTGAAATCAGTTGATGACCATAAATAAAACAATATCACCGGGCAAAACCACGTCATCCGACCTAACCTCCACATTCACATACATCTCAATTTCACGCCCGAATACAAGTATCCCGAATTATTAATTCGACGTGCTTGGTAAAATCGTCAGTAGATCAATCCTGCTAACCAACTAATTATTGAACGTTAAATGGAAAATGCACTCTTTAAAAAAATATCGTTCATACGTGAATTCAATTGATAAAAAATTTTCACTCTGAATCATTCGAGAAAAAAAAAAAATTTCCGTTGAAAGTTCTGTTTCGAGGTTAAAACGATCGACCAATAGCGCTGTCTCTCTCGCACTCAGCGATATCATCCAGAGCCTTGATGCAAAGCACACGGATACGTTCCACTACACTTACACACGCGCTGTCACAGCAGATGATGCCGTGAAGTCTGCGATTCATGCAGTCGAACCCATCAAAATTGCGATTTGAGAAAAACGTTCGAAAACGTTCAAATTTCTACATTTAATATCTCTGTCACGTCCGCCGCACGTATATATATATATATTAGGGTGGTCCTTATTTGGCCTTAAAAAAAAAAGTCCTACTCCCCACCTTCCAAATGATTCTAAACCATGAAAAATGAATTTTCATTTTTTTTTCCGATTTTTAAATTCACCCTCTGCTTTGCCTGAATTCATTTGAAAGTTTTTAAAATAATTTATATCATATTTCCAAGCTTAATACGAAAACGATGGCGGCAAAAAATCTAAAAAAAATGTATATTATAAAAAACTATACCACAAAAACACCGAAAAATGTTGGCAGCTGTTCGACAAACATAAGCTAAAGAAAAATCGACATTGAATTTTTTTTAGGTGTCACGCAACCGGTAAAAAAATCTAAAACAAATATATATCATAAAAAATGATGTCAGAAGGTAACGAAAAAACTTTTGTGACGGTACACAAATTTGAAGTTAGCGGAAAAAGTTTTTGCAAGAAAGGAAACATTTTTTTCAAGGTTAAGTCAAAATTTCAGGATCACCGATTCTTCCAGTAAAAAAAGTAGTCAAGTAGCGTGTTGGGCATGCACATGATAGGGTTCCGTAGCGTAAAAGCTACATTCTGGAATTTTTTCAGATTTTTTGCATCGACGATTTGAAAGTTAGAGGGGGGACACTCTGATAACGACTTTGAAAGCTAATATCTCGTAAGTGAAGAGTTAAAATGAAAAAGTCTCAAAACGTTATTTGTTGCATTTGAGGAGACCTATCTAAGGACACCACACTCAATGGCGCGAGCAAACAAAATTTCGAGTACACGTTTTAAAGTGCGTGAGAATTGTAAAAAAAATGTTTTTCCCGAAAATATTTTTTTTGTTTTTAGGTCGACGATCTTCATCTGTGTACCAAACTCAATCTCAATCGGTCCATAACTGAAAGGCTGGGAGGACTGTGACATACAGACAGACAGACGGACGGACTTGGCGAAACCATAAGGGTTCCTAGATTTCTACGGAACCCTAAAACCCTCAGTGATGTCTATGACATATGAAATGTTCATCGAAACCGGTTGACCCGTTGAAGAGTTTTACAGCATTTTCTTAATTGGATCTTCAATTTGAAAATTGAAAAAAAAATTATGTGATATTTCCGATATCAATGCAATTTGGAACTCAAAGTTGGAGGTCCGCGATTGTCAGTGGCTTCTATCTTCTCTTATCAGTAAGGAATCAAAATAAAACATATTGGGTATTTCACGGTACTTATTTTAGGAAATTTATTAAAAAATTAATAACTATTGCACGGATCAACCGATTTGAATAAAAATTGAATATGTCATAGACGTCACTAAGGTTCTTTATTGGAGAAATCAGCGAACGTGAAATTTTGACATAAACTTAAAAAAAATTTTTTTATCATTTCCAAAATTTTTTTTCGTGAACTTGAAATTTTCGTACAATCACCACATTTTTTTCCTCCCTTTCTAACATCATTTTTTACGATATATATTTTTTCTAGATTCTTTTACCGGCTGCGTGACACCTAAAAAAAAAATCAATGTCGATTTTTATTTTTATTTTTAGGTTATGTTCGCCGAACAGATACTCACTTTCCTTGGTGTTTTTGCCTTATAGTCTTTTACAATATATATTTTTTTCAGATTTTTTTTCCCGACCTTTTTCGTGAAAATAGGAAATATGACATAAATGATTTTAAAAACTTTCAAATGAATTCAGGCAAAGCAGAGGGTAAATTTAAAAATCGGAAAAAATATGAAAATTCCTTTTTTATGGTCTAGAATCATTTGGAAGGTGGGGAGCAAGACTTTTTTTTAAGGACCACCCTAATATATATATATATGCAAATATGCAATTTCTCTCATTGGGAATTTTAAATATTACCTCTATATAATAAACATTGGGAATTTATAATATTATCTCCATATAATAATCGAACGAGTGAGTAATAGTGTGAGTGTGAGCGTATTGCGAATAATTATATAATCTGGCGAAACAATTGTACCGGCTAGTTTTCTCATCGTTTCTGCATTATTACAAGTTTCTTTTTAAATTCCATTTGAAAATCTTTACTATAAAAATTCATTCACAATTATCCAAATCTCATTCGAAATTATTAGAAATCAATTCATTATTCAACTTCAATAAATAAATGTGATAGACGAATGAATGAGATCTGTTTCGGAAATTGTTTCCTCCTGCCCAGTTCTCCAAGGATCGCCCTGTAGAGGACGATCACCGCGTACCCACCAAAAAAATATAAACCTTTACGCTTCCCGTAAAGGGTTCAATAGTCGCGTGCGAGACCGCTCGGCACGTGACATCTCCGCGAGTTCAGATCTGATCATAAATATTATGGAAGCTAAACCCTCTCTGTGACTTCCGACACCGATGTACATCAATTTGTAAGAAGAAAATCAGCCGTTTGGCCGGTAAAGCATTTCCAACAAAACGCCAATTCACGTTGGTCACGACGAAACACATAACTCCCGTTTTCAGCCGGGAGTTAAAAAATAGTGTTATTATTATTGTGCCATAGTGTATATCGTAGTATGAAATAATGCATCGTTTTATTATTATGTACGAAATATGTAGCGCAGAAGCGCAAAAAGGAATAGCCACGGGCTAATTAAACGTATATCAATCAATCGGGTAGGTCTCGAAATCCCGAATCTCATTCAGCCGAAAACGTATATATAGATATAGTGGCGTAGCTCCTGTACCGCGTGAAGATGGTTTTCGGCGGAATGAGATTCGGGATTTCGAGACCTACCCAATCAATCAATCTCTTGCTCTCTCGCTCTCTCGCTCTCTCGCTCTCTCGCTTTCTACACTTCTAATCACAGACACATCATTTAATCTCAATATCCGCAACATGGCTACACCCTAGGGTGGTTCTTAATCTTGTTATGTCGGAATTTCCGTGGTTTCCGCCCACAAAAGTAATCAACATAAATAGAAAAAAAATTGGGCGCAAGCCGGAATTTGTCCGATAAGCCTAACACCCGGCGCATCGCAATCGAATTTTATACGGAAAAATTCATGCATTTGGCATTTTGTTGGGGAAATTTTTTATTACTTCAAAACTATACATGATAAAAAAATGTCCGTCCATGATATTGTAGGACATTCGATGTTCTACAAAAAAGGTCTCCTGTAAAATTTTCGTGAATCGAATATTTATTACGTATTTTGTAAAAAAAATAGCTTTTCATGGCTGGCTTAAAAAAGCAAAAAAAAACTTTACGTGATAAGAAAATTTCATCCGACAATTTTGTAGGATATTGAATGTTCTACAAAGAAAGGTCCTTTATAAAACTTTCGTGAATCTGATATTTATTACTTAATTCGCAAAAAATGGCTTTTTTCAGCCAGCTATGAAAAGACATTTTTACGTAATAAATATTAAATTCACGGAAATTTTACAAGAGACCTTTTTTGTAGAACATCAAATTTCCTACAATATCATGAACGGACATTTTTTTATCATGTATAGTTTTGAAGTAATAAAAAATTTCCCCAACAAAATGCCAAATGCATGAATTTTTCCGTATAAAATTCGATTGCGATGCGCCGGGTATTGGGCTTATCGGACAAATTCCGGCTTGCGCCCAATTTTTTTTCTATTTATTTTGATTACTTTTGAGGGCGGAAACCACGGAAATTCCGACATCAGCCGATTAAGAACCACCCTAATACACCCACTCCTCTTCGATGACTTGATTACAATACCGGGCTACTTTCTGATTAGAAACGATCGCGAAGGAAAAGATGGCGGGGGCGTAGCCTGCTATGTCCACTCATCTCTTAAGGCCCACATACTAGCTACGTCCCCTGGTCCTTTCGCAAACTCACCTCCGTACATCCTTCATATCCGCGGTGTCACGGGCAAACCCCCACTTTTCACTACGATGTATCGCCGACCCAAGGGTCAATTACTAAACGAATTTATTCCCCCCCACAGTCGCTTCTCGCATGCTTACGAGAATATCATCATAGCACGTGATCTGAATTGCGATCTTTTAAAAAACAACTTCGAAGCAAACTACCTCACTAACTTTGTGTCCTCACAAGCCTGGTCAATTCTCTCCTCAGGTTCGACCTTCCATACAGCGTCCTGCGACTCGCTACTCGACGTCATTATCGTCGACTGTAGAGAGAAGGTACTGCTTTTTAACGAGGCGAGAGATCCATTTATCGCAAACCATGACGTCTTTACCATCACATATAAACTTCGAATAATTCAAACTGCTCAGCGAACGATAACCAGGTGCCGCGCCGCTATAATAACATTGATAATAAAGCTTTCCTCGTAACTCTCCGAAACCAACTCAATGACCAAACCGTCCCTCACAACTTAACATTTTCGACTGATCTACTCACAGAAACCTTAACTACAGCACTACACTCGACTCTTGACATTCACGCATCGACTAGAACGTTTACGCCTAAAAAACAAGCAACTCCCTGGTTAACTGAAGAGCTAAAATACAGAATTCGTCAACGCCGGAAACTATTCACTCGAGCTAAACGCACTAGAAATCTGCTGGACTACGAAATCTATCGACATCACAGAAACGAGCTCTGCGCCTTGATCAAAACGACGAAACACAAATATCAATTTGACAGACTGGCCAAACTAACCAATCCAGCAAAATGTGGCACGAACTAGCCACTCTCGGCCTTGTACGCCCAACTCTCTCGTCACCTCTAAACTCCTTTACAGCCGAAGATCTCGACACACACTTTGCCTCAACTTCTCGTACATCCCAGCGTGCTCACTCATAGATCTCACAACCATTTTAACTACAACTCCAGATCATCAGCCTCTGTTTACACTACAAAATATCACAGCCGATACGATATCTAAACTTATCAATTCTCTGCAAATAAAATCTCACACTACAGGTCCAGATCACATTCCATTAACAGTACTAAAGATCGCAACGCCCCTACTTGCCCAACATCTCGCCATACTGTTCAACTTGTCTCCAGAACACTCACACAACCCAACACAATGGAAAAAGGCGTACATAAGACCTTTGCTGAAAGTTCGGTTACCACTGTCACCCTCTGATACTCGTCCTATTGCGAACCTCAGCGAAATTTCCAAAGTATTCGAGCGTATAGTTTTCGAACAGTTGACAAACTACTTGCACGACAAAAACATCCTTCATCCAAAACAATCTGGCTACCAATTTAGCTTCAGTACTCAGAGTGCACTGCTCCGCATAGGCAATAATATACGCAAAGCAGTTGACGGAAGACTCGTGACCATCTTGATCATGTTCGATTTCAGCAAGGCGTTCGACACGATTTCACACAAACCTCTTTTGGTCAAGCTGCAAAGAATCGGTTTTTCACCGTCAACACTGGATTGGTTCCATTCTCGCTTAACAGGTCGATCACAAGCCGTCATAGATGGGGATGAAACATATTCAAATTAGCAGCATACAACCTCCGGAGTTCCCCGGGGATCAGTCCTCGGGCCAGTATTGTTCTCAATTTTTATAAACGACATTTCACTCTGTCTCACACACGCTCATCATATGATATTCGCCGATGATACACAGATCTACCTGCACTGCCCCCCCCCCCCCCCCACCAGCTTCGCTCAGGACTCGAAAAAATAGGAAACGACGCGCGCGCAGTATTCGGATATGCAACACAAACCATGCTCACGTTAAATTCAACAAAATCGAAAATCCTCATATTAGAAAGTGATGCGTATGTAAGGTCTGTTGACACAGCAAATATCCCACCAGTAATCGTTGATCAAACAGCTATACCGTACACTACAGCAGCTCAAAACCTAGGAGTAGTATTTCAATCGAACTTATCATGGAAAAACCATGTTTCTCTGATCTCGCAAAAACTTAACCTCACACTACACAAACTCAAACATCACAGGAACTCACTCTCGCAGGAAATCCGAACTCTACTTGTACGTACACTAGTCTTCCCGCACATGGATTATTGCTGTATGGTTTACATGGATGCAACAAACGAACTCGACACCAAACTGCAGCGGCGTGTAAGCGCCGGCATACGCTTCATATTCAATATCAGACGTGATAAACACATAAGCTGATACAGACACACGGTAGGATGGTTGTCGGTACGAAATCGCCGCGTTGAGAGACACATGACAGCGTCGACAATATTTAAAATACCGAAATACCGAACGGCTACCTATCGAGGATTTTTTTCGCTATCGGCAATATATTTTTGGCACGAGCTACCGCCTCACATAGGTACAGCTACATCGCTCGCAACTTCCAAAAAGTATTTGTCTGATGTCTCACGAACAAAGCTCTGTCTCCGAATGAATCGCCGACTGCTAGCAAACCATGTCGAATCTACTCGCTCCACCGACAGGTCCATCCAGAGAATTCAATAAGTCGAACGTAGATGTCAACCTTCAGCTGAAAGCTGATAGTATAAAAAACGTGTTTAATTTTAATTTTTTAAGTTACGTTTTGAGTTGATTTAGGATATAACCTACGTTATATCCTAGTTATAAGTAAACGTGAGCTATAAATTGTATTCGTCGAACCGTTTTCTAAACTGTAGCAGTGTGTTAGCTACAGTCTACTTTTGCTACTAACGTGTTATATTTTTGCTAATTCTGAAATGTAATTCTCAAATTTGCCTAACAGTAGGAGTGTGCGGGTACCCGATGCACTCGGGTACTCGGTCTACGGTCGGGTCGGGTAGTCATCGGGTCAGGTTTATTGAAATACTCGACGTATTCGGGTACCCGAACGCGATCGAGTACACGAGAGTTTCGGGTACCCTAACGCGTTCGGGTACTCGAAGTATTTCGGGTACCCGAACGCGATCGAGTACTGGAAGTGTTTCGGGTACCCGAACGCGATCGAGTACTCGAAGCGTTTCGGGTACCCGAACGCGATCGAGTACTCGAAGTGTTTTTTATTTATATTCATAATTTATATTTATAATATATATTTATAATTTATATTGATAATTTATATTTATAATTTATATTTATAATTTATATTTATAATTTATATTTATAATTTATACTTATAATTTATATTTATAATTTATATTCATAATTTATATTTATAATTTATATTTATAATTTATATTTATAATTTATATTTATAATTTATATTTGTAATTTATATTTATAATTTATATTTATAATTCATATTTATAGGTTATATTTATAATTTATATTCATAATTTATTGTAACGTATAGCGCGACAGACCGTTGCCGCTCCAACGGCCTTATGGGCACCGTGGTCAGCCCCGAAATGATCGAAGAATATCGATAAATCAAATAGAATAACGGAAACGAAGGAATGTGACAAATAATACGTTGGGTCACCGCTCCAAATAATTCCGAAGTTATAATATAATAATTCGGAATTATTTCCCGTGTATAACATGCGAAACGTTACCGGTACAATCAACAACACCCCAGCGGCCTTGGAGGGCCAACGACCCGAAATTTTGGCGCGTGGCAACGGACAGGACACCGTCGGAGGAGGGGACTCCGACCAATCAAAGGACGAAATCCGACTATCGAAGGCACCCGAATTCGTATGAAAGGAGCCACCCGACAACCAGGAAGACAGTAAATTATTTGTTTCAGAAACCTCCGTACCTCCAACCATCGCCAGACCAGCCGCAGAACACAGCCACTTTGAGACAGCATGGAAAAAAGTGGAGTTCGCGAAAGCGACCGAGAAGATAGACGGAGGAAACCGAGAAATCCAAAGAGGAGGAAACCACCCGAGGCGTCAGCAGTCTATGTTGGAAATCACAAAGATTCCAAGTTCCCTCCTCTCTGCTAAATCTGTTACAGCATAAAAAAAAACATTCCGGGGAGGCGCCTCATAAGCGCGAGCAAGGGCATCGATTATCAATCCATCTCCGGCCGAGCGAGAAGCGCACCCCTGCTTCTAACGGGATCCGCTGACGGATCGATACTGGCGTATCGGCAACCAGAGCACCGCGAGAGCCCGATCAGCCGTAGCAAGGCCGCACGGAGGGGGTACAGCGAGCACCGAGGTATCGACCGTCGATCGAGCGTCTAGCAGCAGGAGAGGGGCTAACCCTATCACCGTTGCAAGCACCAGCGCGCCAGCTTCGCGGCCCCGCGGGGTGAAGAGGAACGTCGCGTCGAGAAAAACACCGCCCGTCCCACTTCACGTCCCCCACAATTTAAAGAGCGAAGCGACAGGTGCATGTAGGGGAAGCGATATAACGCAAATTGTATACGGCGGCGGAATAAAAACGATTTTACCTATTTTCTCGTGTCGCGACTTTTCTTACGTACTCTTGGCCCTAATTTAAATATTGTAACAAATATCTACCGTTACATTATATTTATAATTTATAATTTATAATTTATAATTTATAATTTATAATTTATAATTTATAATTTATAATTTATAATTTATAATTTATAATTTATAATTTATAATTTATAATTTATAATTTATAATTTATAATTTATAATTTATAATTTATAATTTATAATTTATAATTTATAATTTATAATTTATAATTTATAATTTATAATTTATAATTTATAATTTATAATTTATAATTTATAATTTATAATTTATAATTTATAATTTATAATTTATAATTTATAATTTATAATTTATAATTTATAATTTATAATTTATAATTTATAATTTATAATTTATAATTTATAATTTATAATTTATAATTTATAATTTATAATTTATAATTTATAATTTATAATTTATAATTTATAATTTATAATTTATAATTTATAATTTATAATTTATAATTTATAATTTATAATTTATAATTTATAATTTATAATTTATAATTTATAATTTATAATTTATAATTTATAATTTATAATTTATAATTTATAATTTATAATTTATAATTTATAATTTATAATTTATAATTTATAATTTATAATTTATAATTTATAATTTATAATTTATAATTTATAATTTATAATTTATAATTTATAATTTATAATTTATAATTTATAATTTATAATTTATAATTTATAATTTATAATTTATAATTTATAATTTATAATTTATAATTTATAATTTATAATTTATAATTTATAATTTATAATTTATAATTTATAATTTATAATTTATAATTTATAATTTATAATTTATAATTTATAATTTATAATTTATAATTTATAATTTATAATTTATAATTTATAATTTATAATTTATAATTTATAATTTATAATTTATAATTTATAATTTATAATTTATAATTTATAATTTATAATTTATAATTTATAATTTATAATTTATAATTTATAATTTATAATTTATAATTTATAATTTATAATTTATAATTTATAATTTATAATTTATAATTTATAATTTATAATTTATAATTTATAATTTATAATTTATAATTTATAATTTATAATTTATAATTTATAATTTATAATTTATAATTTATAATTTATAATTTATAATTTATAATTTATAATTTATAATTTATAATTTATAATTTATAATTTATAATTTATAATTTATAATTTATAATTTATAATTTATAATTTATAATTTATAATTTATAATTTATAATTTATAATTTATAATTTATAATTTATAATTTATAATTTATAATTTATAATTTATAATTTATAATTTATAATTTATAATTTATAATTTATAATTTATAATTTATAATTTATAATTTATAATTTATAATTTATAATTTATAATTTATAATTTATAATTTATAATTTATAATTTATAATTTATAATTTATAATTTATAATTTATAATTTATAATTTATAATTTATAATTTATAATTTATAATTTATAATTTATAATTTATAATTTATAATTTATAATTTATAATTTATAATTTATAATTTATAATTTATAATTTATAATTTATAATTTATAATTTATAATTTATAATTTATAATTTATAATTTATAATTTATAATTTATAATTTATAATTTATAATTTATAATTTATAATTTATAATTTATAATTTATAATTTATAATTTATAATTTATAATTTATAATTTATAATTTATAATTTATAATTTATAATTTATAATTTATAATTTATAATTTATAATTTATAATTTATAATTTATAATTTATAATTTATAATTTATAATTTATAATTTATAATTTATAATTTATAATTTATAATTTATAATTTATAATTTATAATTTATAATTTATAATTTATAATTTATAATTTATAATTTATAATTTATAATTTATAATTTATAATTTATAATTTATAATTTATAATTTATAATTTATAATTTATAATTTATAATTTATAATTTATAATTTATAATTTATAATTTATAATTTATAATTTATAATTTATAATTTATAATTTATAATTTATAATTTATAATTTATAATTTATAATTTATAATTTATAATTTATAATTTATAATTTATAATTTATAATTTATAATTTATAATTTATAATTTATAATTTATAATTTATAATTTATAATTTATAATTTATAATTTATAATTTATAATTTATAATTTATAATTTATAATTTATAATTTATAATTTATAATTTATAATTTATAATTTATAATTTATAATTTATAATTTATAATTTATAATTTATAATTTATAATTTATAATTTATAATTTATAATTTATAATTTATAATTTATAATTTATAATTTATAATTTATAATTTATAATTTATAATTTATAATTTATAATTTATAATTTATAATTTATAATTTATAATTTATAATTTATAATTTATAATTTATAATTTATAATTTATAATTTATAATTTATAATTTATAATTTATAATTTATAATTTATAATTTATAATTTATAATTTATAATTTATAATTTATAATTTATAATTTATAATTTATAATTTATAATTTATAATTTATAATTTATAATTTATAATTTATAATTTATAATTTATAATTTATAATTTATAATTTATAATTTATAATTTATAATTTATAATTTATAATTTATAATTTATAATTTATAATTTATAATTTATAATTTATAATTTATAATTTATAATTTATAATTTATAATTTATAATTTATAATTTATAATTTATAATTTATAATTTATAATTTATAATTTATAATTTATAATTTATAATTTATAATTTATAATTTATAATTTATAATTTATAATTTATAATTTATAATTTATAATTTATAATTTATAATTTATAATTTATAATTTATAATTTATAATTTATAATTTATAATTTATAATTTATAATTTATAATTTATAATTTATAATTTATAATTTATAATTTATAATTTATAATTTATAATTTATAATTTATAATTTATAATTTATAATTTATAATTTATAATTTATAATTTATAATTTATAATTTATAATTTATAATTTATAATTTATAATTTATAATTTATAATTTATAATTTATAATTTATAATTTATAATTTATAATTTATAATTTATAATTTATAATTTATAATTTATAATTTATAATTTATAATTTATAATTTATAATTTATAATTTATAATTTATAATTTATAATTTATAATTTATAATTTATAATTTATAATTTATAATTTATAATTTATAATTTATAATTTATAATTTATAATTTATAATTTATAATTTATAATTTATAATTTATAATTTATAATTTATAATTTATAATTTATAATTTATAATTTATAATTTATAATTTATAATTTATAATTTATAATTTATAATTTATAATTTATAATTTATAATTTATATTTATATATATTTATAGTTTATATTTATAATTTATTCGTAATTACCGAAAATCCGTTGGACGTACTGAAATAAGATGCACAACATTATTGCAGAAAAAATAATAAATTTAACGATAAATAATAGAAATAGATGCTGTATTAATCGATTGTTATTGGCAGTAACGTTGTGCATCTTGTTTCAATACAGACTTAACGAGGAAGTCGAGGGTTACAAAACACAGCCCCCGCCTCGACTTCGGCCTCGACTTAATGAGAAAGTTAATTGTCCGTATGAATGACCGCCCGCTAACCGTCTCATTGATTTGAGGCGGAAACAAATGTTATGCTCGGTTGACGACATTGACTTTAGCACGACTCCAATGCTAAACTCAAAAGGTTCAAAATCTTGTCCCAAGCATAGACTTCTGCCAAAAAATCGTCGATTTCGAGGTTACAAATTTGAACAAAGGAAGGCTAAACTTTCACATTGACTCGAGGCCGTTTTGCATTGAGAATGGCCTAGACTCGAGGTAGACTAAGCCGCTAGGCATCATGTTCGGGTACTACCCGAAAAAGTTCGGGTACTCAACGATGATCGGGTACCCGTAAAAGTTCGGGTACTCAATCATGATCGGGTACCCGAAAAAGTTCGGGTACTCAATCATGATCGGGTACCCGAAGGGGTTCGGGTACTCAATCATGATCGGGTACCGGAAAAAGTTCGGGTACTCGAAAGATTAGGTTACTCGAAAACTCCGGGTACCCGGCCCGAAAATTCCTAAATTACCCGACCCGACCCGACCCGAATAAATATCCGGACCGCACACCCCTACCTAAGAGTAATTGTTGGGGCATAATAAACAATCAATCGCCCTCTCTCTCTCTCGGTTGCGCGTTACGGTTGTGCTTCTTATCGTGTGCCAAGTAGAAATTCTCTGTGCAAGAGTGAATCTTTATTTTCTTCGGACTGTGAACACCAATATAACAATAAACCCTGTGCGAACACGTAGAGAAAACCAAATTCGTTACTATCGAAAACATTGTTCTTCAAAAAACAATAAAAAGTTTATTAAATTCTAAACTCACTTCCACTCGCGTATCATAAAGTGACAGTTAAGGACATGCGCGTGAGTGCTAATTTGAAAACACAACGATAAAAAGTCAACCAAGCTTATGGCGTAGCGCCAGCTGTCCGGGTCATTGCTCCCACGCAAACTGTGACAAATACCGAGATAATGCGAGACTGAACGGCGCGGGCGCACCTCGACACACTAACACTTTGATAGGCCAAAGGGCACTGATCTATCGGACAACATCGATCCTACGGCATCACTATGAGTAGCGAACCGGCGGCGAGCCAACGAACGATCTCATCACTTCCATCAGCGCATGCGTATCATCGCCGTCCACCGAGGCTCCGTCGTATAGCCGCTGTCAAAACACAGCTGTCACCTACACCACGAAACACTGACGTCACCTGCCTTGCCGCAGACCATCAACCCCACCATGTCGACGTCGCACAGATACACAGGCGCTCTAAAGAGAGATCGCGAATCGATCGGCGCGCGCGCACTGTGCCATAGCGAATTCTCAAACCGACACTTCGACGAGACACTGTCATCCCCACAATACGGCTGTTCGCGTTCAACTTCTCTCTCGCACTCGCTTCGCCGCATGTGAACTTCGAACACCCGTATGTCCCGACCCATATGCACAAAGTGCTCGAAAAAAGTTGCGGGAGAATATCACACGTGCTCGACTTGCAAAGCTTTCTACCATCCGGGCTGCGCAAGGGCATGTTGTGAAACGAAATCCGCTCGAGATTGCTGTGTTGCGAGTCAAATGAACCCAACTGATAAGTAAACATTCGATTTTACCCCTAAAAGCCCAAGTGTATTCGATTCCTCAAATCTAACACCTAGAACCCCGCCTTCTGGCAGTAAAGAAAATCCCCGGACGCCTCGGTTAGTAACACCACCATCACCACCATCATCAAGCATGGAGGGCAGTACGAATGGACAACTGAGTGCTATACTAGAAAAACTTAAAGCTATCATGGAGAAACAAGAAACACTGACGGCGTTTATGGAAAAACAAGATCGCACGAACACTGAAATTTTAGTCGCAATCCAAAGACTTCCAGAACTCATAACGAAAGTAGAGGAACACGAAACACGCATAAAAAATCTGGAGCAAAAGCAAGAAAATGCTTCTCGTTAACCGCAACCGGTAGCAATGCAACACGCACCTGTACACTCCCCACCGAACGAGCTCATCATAGCAGAAGTCACCCCAGCTGTAACAGACGCGCCGGTGGCCATAGCTCACTAAGTATTTTCCGCACTAGAGGTATTGGCGCTGACTGCAGACATTCTAAGTATAAGCGAAATGAAAACGAAATCAACAGCGTATCCCATAGGCACGTCGAGCGGAGCAGATTTAAATTCAAAAGGTGCGCTAAGAACAAATTCGTTCATAGTCAAGCTAAAATCATCGGCAACGTGTGAATTCGTCATGGAAAAGAAGAGGGCAATAAGGAATTTGTATATCAGGGAGGTGTTCGAGAAGGATGAGCCGGGACTGATTTTTGTCAACGAGCTGTTGCCGTCAGACGTGTATAGCCGCTACCGTCGCGTAAAAGCGAAAGCTGCAACAACAAGCCGTACGTCTCGGTGAGAGCGGCCAAGATATACGTGAGGCGCGACGACGGACAATTCGCGAAATTAATTAAATCAGATACCGACCTCGAAAAAATTTTATGACTACCTAAAGTAGTCCGATCTCTTACTATAGAACAGATTCGGAAAAAAAGCCATAAACGTAGTGCACTTTAACGCAAATTCCCTGCTTGCTCATATCGATTTTGTTCGTCTAAAATTTGCTTCTAAGTCGCACGACATTATCGCCGTGTCAAAAACATGGATGTACGGAAAAATTGCGGATGAATTGGTGGCCATTGGTGGCTACTTTATGATCAGGAACGACCGCGAAGGTAAAAAGGGTGGAGGCGTCGCTATCCATATTAATTCTATATTCAAAGCACGTGTTCTAGCAGTGTCACCGAGCGCCTTTCCAAATTCGCCGGAATTCATAATACTTAAATACGTAGCTAGGATAACCAACCCTTGCTATTTGTCGCAATTTATAGAAGACCGAAAGGACTATTACTAAATGATTTTATTCTTAGGACTAATTGTTTTTTACACGCGTTCGAGGACATAATTGGAACAGGAGATCTAAATTGTAATCTTCTACGCGATAATTTCGATTCCCGATATCTAATCGATGCGGTGTCATCTTTGGCACTGTCTATTCTTCGGATAGACGCTACGTTTCACACTGCAACATGCGACTCTCGGCTCGATTTAATGATTGTAAACAGCGACGAAAAAGTGATCAACCTCAAAAAAACAAATGAACCAATCATTGCCGGTCACGACCTACTGGAACTCGAGTATAGTTTTCTCATAAAAAAGCAAGAAATTAAGAAAATCACCAGACGCAGCTATGGAAATATGGACGCAGCAGCCTTCGTCTCCATCACACGCGACAGATTGGATACCCGATTTAGTACTGGTACCTCATCCACACGATACCTGGCATCGACGTGTTTACCGAAAATCTTGCAACAGTCATCAAAGAGGCGCTTGACATCCACGCACCTGCTCGGTCTTTCGTGATCAAAATACCGCCAGCTCCGTGGGTCACTGAGGAAATCAAAACAAAAATGCGCCTCCGTGCTACACTCTTTAAAGGGCTAATCGTTCGAATAGTTTGTTAGACTTTGAGTTATACAGGCGTTTTCGGAACGATTTAACGAGCGAACCAAGCGCGCTAAGGAAAATTACCAACCAGACAGACTGGCAAGGATAACAGACGCTGGAAAGATGTGGAAAGAGTTAGCAAACCTGGGACTTGTGAAATCTAGTCACACGAACCCTCTCAATTTCTTTTCTCCGGACGGATTGAATGATCACTTCGTGTCCATCTCTCTCTCGCCACCGACATGCATCGAGGATGAGCTCGAAGTTATTCTGTCACGGCACAGAGACGATTTACCATCATTCTCATTAGCACCAACAACACCAACGGAAATTGTCAAACTCGTCGAAACTTTACCGGTTAAATCATACTCCACGGAACCAGACCAAATGACGCTCTATATTCTAAAACTTGTAGCATCGCTTGCAGCAGGGCATCTAACTACAATATTCAACTCCAGCATTGAACACGCGCATTACCGGACAGCCTGGAAGGAAACGTTCCTTAGGCCCTTACAAGGGGACCTTACGGGGTGGTGATTTTTGTTTGGAGCGAAACTCTCGTCAACGAAGGATCCAGTCCAATAATAGTAGAGGTGTAATTTTTTTTTCACCTCTTTTTTTGGATCTTGGAGTATTTTTGGAGCAGCTCCTGCGTGAAAATAATCTAATCGCAGAAAAATCATTGATTGTGATTACCCAGGAAGCGATGCTGATTGAAGAGGAAATGTATCATAATACATTGGAGATGCTCGCCGATAAAAACATCATAGTGGATGATGAACTGATTATGATGAACGAAATTGATGATGAAAAGATTTATAACGAAGTTGGAGGGTACGACTCACGAGAAGACTACGAACCAGAGAAAAAGCAGCAAAAGGTGATAGAGTTCATTGCCTTGGAGTAGAAAAGAGGAGTCGTGAAAATGGCCAGAGAAATTCCCAGCTGGACCCTGCAGACGCTTAAAAAAAGGAGGTAGTCGTTTAAAATCGATGAGTCACCTAACCAGATGGGAAGAGCATGTGAACAAGCTGCAAGCTCAAACTTGCAATTGGCTTCCCCTGACTTTTCGGTAGTGCACGAAATCCTTCTATGAGGAAACATCTCTCGATTTATTTTATTTAATTTTTTTAATCTTCGGCTTCCTCATAAAGAAAGTTCCGTTCACTACCGGAAAATCAGGGGAAGCCAATTGCAAGTTTCAGCTTGCAGCTTGTTTCATGCAGGATATCCGTAGATCCTTCCTACCGTATAAAAACCGACTCGAACGTATATAAAAACAAGCTGCAAGCTGAAACTTGCAATTGGCTTCCCCTGAATTTTCGGTAGTGCACGAAATCTTTTTATGAGGAAGCATCTCTCGATTTATTTTATTTTATTTTTTTTAATCTTCGGCTTCCTCATAAAGGAAGTTCCGTTCACTACCGAAAATTCAGGGGAAGCAAATTGCAAGTTTCAGCTTGCAGCTTGTTTTATGCAGGATATCCGTAGATCCATCCCACCGTATAAAAACCGACTCGAACGTATATAAAAATTCAATGTGTCCCAGAATTCGAGCGCGTTGTTTAATTCCTATCTAATCTAGTAACAACTTAAGCTGACGGTTAGTTTGAGCGTGTGTATAAATTTGAGCACGTTCGGTCGAGTGGTTTTGAATTTTCAGTGGTTGGAACTTAGAAATTTCTAATTGCTCTAGAACTCGATCCGTTCGGCCGATCTCGGCCAAATTTGATATATATTATAACACAATGACATCCTATACTTGCAGAGATTTACGGTTCGATTAGTTGAAGTTACCGACAAATAGAGCGAAAAAGTTGATTCTTTGAAAAATTCAAAAAATCATAAAATCTAAAGTTATTGATGGATTCGGCTCAAATGCAATACCAACCGTTCTTGTACTCAATTCTATATGTCAAAAACTATTTAGCCGAAAATGTCAAAAATTGCGGACGCTAGCGTGGCTACAGACATTTTTTTTTAAATTCAAAACGCTGTTGAAGCCGAACAAGTGCGTCGATAATTGCGAGATTTACAGATTACATAGATATTAGAAGGCATCACGTGTGTGCAAAATTTGAGTACGGTAGCTTAAACCGTTCTCGAGTTATGAACGTTTGAATTTTAGAGGGTGGTTACATACACACACACACACACACACACACACACACACACACACACACGCACGCACGCACGCACGCACGCACGCACGCACGCACGCACGCACGCACGCACGCACGCACGCACGCACGCACGCACGCACGCACGCACGCACGCACGCACGCACGCACGCACGCACGCACGCACGCACGCACGCACGCACGCACGCACGCACGCACGCACGCACGCACGCACGCACGCACGCACGCACGCACGCACGCACGCACGCACGCACGCACGCACGCACGCACGCACGCACGCACGCACGCACGCACGCACGCACGCACGCACGCACGCACGCACGCACGCACGCACGCACGCACGCACGCACGCACGCACGCACGCACGCACGCACGCACGCACGCACGCACGCACGCACGCACGCACGCACGCACGCACGCACGCACGCACGCACGCACGCACGCACGCACGCACGCACGCACGCACGCACGCACGCACGCACGCACGCACGCACGCACGCACGCACGCACGCACGCACGCACGCACGCACGCACGCACGCACGCACGCACGCACGCACGCACGCACGCACGCACGCACGCACGCACGCACGCACGCACGCACGCACGCACGCACGCACGCACGCACGCACGCACGCACGCACGCACGCACGCACGCACGCACGCACGCACGCACGCACGCACGCACGCACGCACGCACGCACGCACGCACGCACGCACGCACGCACGCACGCACGCACGCACGCACGCACGCACGCACGCACGCACGCACGCACGCACACACGCACACACACACACACACACACACACACACACACACACACACACACACACACACATACATCCGGACATTTTTTCCGAATGTCTTTTCTGGATGTTTTAGGACATTTCCGTCACAAAGCTTCCTTTATGAGGAAGCAAAAATGGCGAAACTTCAATCGACAAATATTTGCTAATCGATTTATGGACGTATGACCGTTTCGTGGAGGCTCGAGAATGTTGTCAGCGAGTAACAACGAGGAACTTGCAGCAGTGGGCTTCGTCCGCTGCAAGTCGGTTCCCAGAGTTATACTTCAAATTGTCTGACGGGAGGGTCGAGAAATTTAAAAGGAAACACCGGATTCGTCAGCCGAAAGTGACGAAATACGTTACAGAGCGAGAAACAGTGACGATGGAAGAAACCTTGGCGGCCGCGGAAAGATTTCGACGGGAATTTCGTGATATGCGGCGAAAATATGACGAGGATTAGGTCGTGAATATTGATCAAACACGGATGTCAAAAAAATTATCTATCCTTCCTTATTCATTGAAGTATAATTTAATATGATTCATTTGGAATTTTTCTGAAATATTTTCCAGGGTGCCAATATCAGTCCACGTTTAACAGAACTCTTGCCGCGAAAGAATCAAAGACAGCTTTCGTAAACCGGAAGGACATGAAGAAAGTCACGCATTTATACTGCGCAATATGCAGAGACGATAGGGACATTTTCGTAAATGTTAATGAAGTCTGCTTTCCGATCGACGTTTTGAGAAATCCGTGTTCCTGTACGTCATCGGCGTTTATTAGATTTGCCAGGTAGATGAAAACATTCTGCTTCCCCTGTTTTTTCAACAAATACCGCACGGGATCGTGTTAGCAATAAGCTCGAAATAACGATTCGAGTCCTGATACTTGTGTAAGCAATGTGCGAATGAATTCATGTCGAATTATTAAAATTACTTAAAATTGAACTAATAATTATTCCTGTGTCTTAATTTTCTGTAATTTTTTGATAATTAATTTTATTCCATATTCAACGTATAATTTTTATGCGAATGAATAAAGGACTATTTACAAAGAGACAGACAGAGAAATAGGCGAAAAAACGTTTGTTCATGAAGAATAAATATCAAATGTTATTCAATTGGCATAATATCATTGCATATTATAAACAAATTGTGTAAATGAACATTTCAATGAGAAAGTATGAAAAAAAAAAAAAATTAATTTAGCCGGAATAGAAGTCGCAACTTTACGGTTGCTAACCCAGCACCTTACCACTGAAGCCATTACGGCTAGTCGAAATGACAGCTGTGAACAGTGTATGTAACGCTGTGAACAGCGTTACAATATTTTTCAAAACCATTTTACTCGAAAACAAAAAAATAGTGCGCCCTATCACTTTCACAAATTACACCTCTAGTCATGATCCTTAGATGACGAGAGTTTCGCTCCAAACAAAAATCACCACCTCGTAAGGTCCCCTTGTGAGTCACCCTCAAAATCATCATTTGGTATTACCATGAGGGTAATATAAATATTATTATTACTGCCTGTTCTCGATACAAGTCTTTCTACCGACTTCTATTCAAACATCACCAGTTCAGGCTTCTAACGAACATTTTGAATCGATATCGTTAAGGAATCAAAATCGATAATCGCCCTATTCTTCCGCAACCATTCGTTACCGAGTATCATCTCCGATGTTAAATACGGAATTACAGGAAAAACATGCTCTAATACCAAAATTCCAATTTGAATTTTAAAATGAACTTGTTGCTTCATGGTTGTTTTCTTTTTGGTAATCGCAGTGGTAACATATACGTTCGTTGCCAGAAGTTCCTTCAAAGTAACCACGGCTCCCCGTGTGGAAATCTGGTACGGGTAAACTCGTTTGAATCCAGTGCCTGGCCGGTTCTCCTGGTCAAGGTTTCCTGTAGAGGAACTGGATATGTCCTAGTTATGACATATGTATAGATGCCACGGCTTTCCAGGCGGTAGCTAGCTATTCTGTCCCAAATTAACCGTGGAGAGGCTAGATTAATTTAGCTAGCACACATCAATAGATGACGACGCCATCTAATGTCTTTTGTAGACACCAGTCGGCGCCGCAGCTATAGACGCGCCATGTGTGTGCTCGCGGCTTCTGATTGGTCAACGGGCAAAGCGACTGTTGCCGGCACATGCCATGCGATCAGTTTGTGGCACTGCCGTTTGTCAATCAAACCTAACCTCACTTTTAAGAATTATTTCGCGAGCTGAACAACAAAAACATGAGTGACACAAGAAAACGAGAACTTGTCCGGGAACGAGTCAAACGACACCGTGCCGTTAAAAAAAATGTCGAGGAGGTATTAAGAAGACGTTCGCGGGACTACCGTCGTCAATGTAAGTATTTAATTTGTCAATTTCTCCTTGTAATTATTATTTCGATTTTCCGGAGCCTTCATGACGGTCGACCTTAACCCCTAACTTAACAAAAACAAAAAACCGATAAGAAATAAACATTCTCTGGTCGGAATAAAGATATCTTTATTTCTTATCGGTTACGTGAGAAATATGAAAATTGTGAGAAAACCGGAGAATCTTTATTTCTCATCAGTTACGCTAGAAATATGAAAATTGTGAGAAGACCGGAGAATGTTTATTTCTCATCGGTTACGCTAGAAATATGAAAATTGTGAGAAGACCGGAGAATCTTTATTTCTTATCGGTTACGTGAGAAATATGAAAATTGTGAGAAGACCGGAGAATGTTTATTTCTCATCGGTTACGCTAGAAATATGAACATTGTGAGAAGACCGGAGAATGTTTATTTCTCATCGGTTACACTAGAAATATGAAAATTGTGAGAAGACCGGAGAATCTTTATTTCTCATCGGTTACGCTAGAAATATGAAAATTGTGAGAAGACCGGAGAATGTTTATTTCTCAACGGTTACGCTAGAAATATGAAAATTGTGAGAAGACCGAAGAATGTTTATTTCTCATCGGTTACGCTAGAAATATGAAAATTGTGAGAAGACCGGCGAATGTTTATTTCTCATCGGTTACGCTAGAAATATGAAAATTGTGAGAAGACCAGAGAATGTTTACTTCTCATCGGTTACGCTAGAAATATAAAAATTGTGAGAAGACCGGAGAATCTTTATTTCTCATCGGTTATGCTAGAAATATGAAAATTGTGAGAAGACCGGAGAATGTTTATTTCTCATCGGTTACGCTAGAAATATGAAAATTGTGAGAAGACCGGAGAATGTTTATTTCTCATCGGTTACGCTAGAAATATGAAAATTGTGAGAAGACCGGAGAATCTTTATTTCTCATCGGTTACGCTAGGAATATGAAAATTGTGAGAAGACCGGAGAATGTTTATTTCTCATCGGTTACGCTAGAAATATGAAGTCCCCCCAAGGTTTCGGAGGGGGACTATCTAACGCAGCTCGGGGCCGTCTTATCGAACGTAAAAGATTGGGGTGTTCCACGCCATTGTCGACGCGCAACACGCCGAAACGAAAATGATGAAAATATAATCGGATAAGCAAAAAAATATCAAAACGTTTAAAATAATTTTAAAAAAACTTATTTAATATAATAATATTATTTAATATTATTTAATATTAAGAAAAAATAAAACTGATTTATTTTCTAATACATATTGCTGTTTTATCCGTGTAAAATTTATTTCTAGGCTATTAAGCGTCCGAATCCGTCCCCCGTCCCCTCCCCCTCCTACGAGGGGGAGGGGAAATTTTTAGCGGTCAAAATTATATAGGTGGTGGCTAGTCCCTAGCCGGTTTTCCGGGACCGAACGGAGTAACGCTAGCCAGGCCCGGACCCGCAATCTTGGACAGCGGCGGGACAGGCCAAGCGTTACACATAGCACCAGGGCCTACCCAGACTGCCGGGCTAGGACCTGGACATAATCCGGGAAACGTACCGGGACGAAATTTCCACACGGGTATAAGACGTCCATAGAATTCCTCAGAAATGCAAGTAATTTGGCTCCCGGTATCAACGAGTGGGGAAAGCGATATATTGTCAATTTTTATTTTCAACCGGAAGCATGGTGCAAAAGATTCATGCACACGTTGCGGCTGATTCGAATCACCATCGATATCTTTTCCGAGATCCTGCACAAAATCATAAAACTCGGGACATACTACTGGATCTCGCTGTAGCATGCCTACTGGGAGTTTAAAGACGCGTTATTAAATGCATTAGAAGCTCTCGAAATATCAGCGCCATGCTGGTTTAACTCGAAAGTTCGTGGGGGAAATCGGACGTCCGGTAGAACGTTTCGAGCAGGGCGGAACGGTGGGTTATGCGAATTACTAGAACGATAATTTTTACCAGGCCTATAGTTCGATCTGTCTATTCTATTTGGGTTATGTTGATATCCGTACTGATTTCCGTAGGCTTGCATTCTGTTAACCCTACTTTCTTGTATTTGATTGTTAGCCTGGTATTGTCGGTTACCGTCCCTTCTCCATTCTTTTCTTTCGAATTCTGTTTCACTCCGGATGCTCTCCAGCTGAGCTAAAACTTGAGCTACTATTCTTGTGTCTGAATAATCGAGAGTTGCCAACGCAGTCTGGATTTTAAACGAGAATTGTTGAATAATAGAATAATTGATTTCGTATGGTGTTAGGGGAGGATCAAAATACTTTGCATCGCGGATTTGTTTATAAAAATACGATTGCGTCGAGCCTTTCTTCGAATTATAACGCCGCGCTAGCCATTGGTTTTTAAATTTTATTTTTACCGGTGTCGAATAAAACTCCTCAAGAAACATCTCCTTAAAAGTCTCGAAATTCGGCAAATCATTTTTGTTAATATCGTACCAGATGTTTACGCGCCCTTCCAGAATACCTTTAACTACCAGCATTTGATGCTCTAGTATAAGGTTTTTATATTTTAAAAAACGATCAAGGTCATTAATGAATTCCATCGGATTAATATCGTCGTTAAATTTGAGTATTTTGAAATTTAAGTTTGGACCCTGAAAATGGTTTACCAACCAGTCGATCAATCTCTCATTCGCATTACCTTGTGGTGGCGGATTGTACATGTTATTCCCTACTTCTTCAATATTGCGTTCACCATTGCCGTTTCTAGCTGCTTGTTGGTTTAATTCTTGTTGACGCTGTTGTTCACCGAGTATCCTTTCCAACTCCAATGTACGTGCTTCGAACATCGCTTGCGCGTCTCTCAAGCGTGCCCATTCTTCGTTAATTCTCGCGTTTGCGACAATATCGGCATCTTTGCTAGCCATTGTAGTAGGTATAACTGTCTTTGAACCACGTGTATTAAATCCTTTCTTATGTATACGCGCTTGCTTCTTATAAGCCGCCTGTTTACTCGAGCGCGAAACAATAGGTGTGGACTGATTAGTTTTTGCGATCGCCTGAAATCGCGTAATCCGCGGTTCCGATATCGAACCGTCGCTGCTGGGCATATATTGTATTCAGGGGACTTATTATTATTACCGGTCGTAGCCGTTGCCTCGAGTTGGGCGCCAAAATGTAATGAAATTTTCATTTTATTTGATTTACGAGAATATTATGAAAGCAACTCACAACATTTATTTATTTATAAATTGATTGATTTTATAAGGGATATACGATAATGAAATAGAATGTTATATTGTGGGAATATTATGAAAAGCAAATAACACAATTCATTTATTTATAACATGATTAATTTTATAATGGATGTACAAAGCAGCGATCACTCTGGATCCTTATAATAAACGGGAATGATATTGAACATTCAATTTGCACGCAATGCCGAAGATAGGCAAAAAATAAGGTTACCGAAATTATCACGACCACTGTCGGGATTTGAATGTAGATCATATTTTATTTTAATAATCACGGTTATGAGTATAGACGAGAAAAAAACCGAAAGAATATACACGTAAAATAAATTCAACATATCAGTCATTCCATGTCAAATCGACCAATGGTTGGAATCAACCCCTTTCAATGTTGATGAAATGTAATGAGATGTTTCCTTCAATTACAAAACAAAGTTCTATCAAAGGAAAAAAAATTCAAATTTTTTTTTAAAAGTTATGCTAAATTCAAAATTTCACTACTTCTCTAGTTCTTCAAGTTTATTTTTTAAATATCTCGAATACTATCATAGCTGCAAAAAAAGTAATCGAATTTATTTTGAAGTGCATACTTGAGGCTATAGAAAAAAACTATATAACAAAAAAAAATTTGAAAAACGCAAAATTTGTAAAATTCTGTATTTTTTAATTAAATTCGTAAAAATTGACGATCAACATTTTATTTTTAGCTCAATTTTTTTTTAATAATACCTTGTACTGATCTTGGAAGATCCTGAAATTTTCAGAATGGTGTTTTTTTTCTTTTCCAATATATGATTTTTTGAATGTTGGTGAGAAATTTTTTTTTTTTTAAATCTTCATGCTAAGTAAAGCTAAGCAATCATGTCATTTTGTAAATTTGAGCAGTGAAAATTCCAATTAATGATATAATAATGTAAAAACAATAACATTATTTACACTTCTTGGTAGAAGGGAGATTGGTACAGAGTCGTATATCGGCCATTCCGGCTGCTTCTCATTCGTTGGTCGTGCATAGGCGACGCCTTGTGGTCGACGAGGAAAAGACGCCGTCGTTTTTGCTCATTTAGCGTATACTCGGTAGCCTAAAGCAAATTCTCGGCCGCATTGAACCGCTTGCGTACAGGCATAGCTCGGAGTGGTGTGTGTGAGTGCATATACAGGAAGGCTGGCTAGGATGTATTGTAGTAGAAGGGAGGATTCTCGACGCCGCCGTGAATTTCTCTTTTCGACAAGCGTTCTTCGCTAGCCGCGCAACGATGAGCGAGGGTTGATGTATATTCCACCGAATCTAGACGACGTTCTAAACTGTCTATCTCCGAAAATCTTCGAATGACCTCAGGATGTTGCCCTTTACAATTTGCATGTACATCGATTTTTTCGCGTTTATTTCTAAATAATTTTAGTTATAATTAAATCGCGTATTCTGGGAAATTTATGTTTTCTAAACTGAATTGTTTATCTTACCAAAAAATTATATCTACATTGATAGTGTATATTTATGTAAAATTTCCGAAAAAAACGATTATTGCAAATATTGTTTTGGATTGGACACAAACCTTTGAAAATTGAGTTTGACCGGTAGAAAGCTTATAAATAATCGAGTCCATTGATATTTTCATATCAGAAATAACTCACAGCACTCCTGCCTTCTCAAGAGAACACAATTCATACACGTTCGCACAATCTTTATAATAACTCAAGAACCAGCTAAGATTTTCTGTGGTTCATGGGCTCAAATTAAAGATAAAAATGTAGAAGTGAGGCGTGAGAAATTTTAAGTAAAAAAAAACTAACTTTGTCTATAAGTCAAAGTCAAAGTAGAAAATTTGGGAATAATCCTTAATGATGGAAATATATTTTTTTTAATATTAATAAATTCAAACATCCATAAGCTTTCCAATAGTGCTTGCAGAAAGATCTTAGCGTTTTTCATCTCAAAGTTGTCAAAGTTAAAAAACCAGTGATTTTCACGAGCGCGCTCGCGGCCTGATAATGTTCTCCGGTAGTGTATAAAATAAAGAATTACTGTTTTAATATTCTGTTTTAATTTTCATGTCATGATGAAAAGTTTTTTTTCAAAATAAATAAAAAATCATTTCTTATTAATAAATAAATGAATTTTAATTATCATTTCAAACTTCACATCCTTTATATATTTCTACTAGCCGAAACAAAATGTCCACGGAGTCGCAGAGAATGTTTTTTTCTGAAATCGGCTCTCAGTCAGTTTCGATACTTCTTCGGCAATCAAAAGTTAATCTCGTAAAACTAAAGTCCTCTTAATCAAAGAAAAATAAATAATAAAATTAAATAAAAAAAATGCACAGGTACCTGCCTCATTATTGAGATAGAGAGCTGAAATTTGAATTATCTTCTTCTTATGAGGTCAACTTCAGATTTTTTGAGTGGAAAACATTTTTTTTCAATACAAATACATTATATAATAATTTTTGAAAAGTTGACCGGTACGCCTTAATATTAAGATAAAGCGCTAAAATTTAAAAGATCTTGATTTTTTGAGGTCACTACTAAATTTTACAACGAGGAAAAATTAAAAAGAAAAGTTTACAAAAAAGTGAAAAAAGAAAATTAACGGACACGCCTTATCACCATATCGAGATAGAGAGCTAAAATTTGAAAAACTTGTTCCTTTTGAGCTCAACTTTATATTGTTGAAATAGGAAAACAATTTTTTAAACGTCTATAAAAAAATATTGAACACTTTTCAGGCGTCCCTTAGTGTTAAGATAGAGAGCTCAAATTTAGAGGTCCAGTATATATATATCGGGTCTTTCTGGAGGTTTCCGCAGCTGAGGACAGTTAGGTCAAAATTTTTGTCCCCCAATTTTTTACATTAATATATGTCGAAAATGAAGAGACCCGTATTTCAGCCTTTTTTTATTTTGAGCCCCCGCTTTTGAGTACAATCAAGCGAATTTTTTGGATTATTGACCATGCTCGGTCATTCAAATCGATTTACCTCAGCAACGGTTAGTGATGACCTAAAAAACCACCGGTGTTTTTGAACGCTCTATACAATGAAAACATTTACGATTATGTAGTTATTTATTTATTGATTTATTTATTTATCTATTTATCTATTTATTTGGTTATTTATTTATTTATAGTTATATATATTTATTATCATGTACTGACGGATTTGTGTAGATTTAATAACGTGTCTATTTGGTTATCTGTTTGCGGTATGTGTCTAGTTATATAGGTATTTATGTGCTGTAATAGGTAGTTAGTAAGTTAACGTATAGTGATGATTTATTTATTTACTTAGTTATTTATTCATTTATTTATGTATTTATTTAGTAGGTATGTAAGCGGCAATTAAGAGAAACAGAAGGGGCATTATTACGTGACACGCATGATAGTGACTTAGGTATTGATTTGGTTATCTGATTATTTATTTATTTATTCGTTTATTTACTTATGTATTGACCTATTCATATATGCGTTTACACGGCTAGTTGTTTAGCTATTTAGTTAGTTAGTTACGTATTTAATTATTTATTTATTTAATTATCCATTTATGTATTTAAGTCTTTATTTATTTATGCATTATTTATTTATTTAATCAGTAAGGCAGAGAGACATACAGGGAGTTAGTTATTCAGGGGGCCCCGAACCATCTTCCTAATTATTAGGACAGCGAAATAGTTATTGGATAGAGAATGGGGAATGAAGAGAAGGAGGAGGAAGGGAAGAGGAGGGGAAGGCCAACGAATACAGAAAAGGTGGCGAGAGAGAGCCCAGGGGCAAAGTCGGAAATAAAAGACATGCGGAAAAGAAAGAGGGAACAGTTAGAGGGAAAGAAAGAGAGAGAAGGAGATGCGGGGACGGAGGCTTTTCGGGTGAGCAAGAAAGTACAAAGATCGCCACAGAAAAGAGAGGGAGTAGAGACAAGCCTAGAGAGGTTAACCCTTTCGCCTACAATCACGTGTGAGACTCGTGGTGAGAAAATGGGGCCAAAAGCGAACAGCACGGGTGAGGGCCGTGGTACTTCGATCGGGTCGGATGCAAACAATACGAGCTAGGCTCGTGGTTTCTTGATATGGCCAGATGTAAACACCACGGGTCAAGCTCGTGGTTAATTTTCGCAGGTATTTTCGACTCAGTTATGTGTGATTCTCTACTCTACTTACACGTTAAAACATATTTTCTCGAATAGGTTTGAAAAAACCACTGAAAAATGCCGAGAAAAAAAAATTACGCCTTGATGGGGATAGTTGTGTTAGAATTGCAGATAATAATTCGAGTAGGTAGTACTCTCAATAGCGACAGTGAAAGCAGCGATATCACATCTCGTCTGCGGAAACGTTGTAAGCGGCTGGTCATTGAAGATGATACTGACGATGAAGACCACGTTAATTATCAACTCTCAAAGCAATGGATTTGGAAGGAAAAAAAACGAACCAAAAATCTGGAATTACACGGAGACTCCTGGGATAAAAGTGTTAACTTTACGTCATTTAGGTGCAAACAAAAAATAATTGGACGTATTTAATATCATATTCGATGAAACGTTCTGGCAAAATATTGTAACGCAGACAAATCGATACACAGAACAAATAATAAGTGACCGATATAAAAGACGAAAAATCGACGAAACTTGGTTTCTCATAGATCGCAATGAAATCAAAATATATTTCGCATTGTGTATCATAATGGCTAACGTAAAAAAACCAAAAATTCAAATGAATTGGAGTAGAAGGGCCGTTATAAAAACGCCAATATTCAGAAAAACGATGCCGATGAAAAGATTCATGCAAATAACTAGATGTTTGCATTTTGCGAACAACGATATGGCTGACAATACAGACAATTTACGCAAAATTGAACCTGTGATAAACTTTTTCAATGAAAAATTCAAAGAAGTTTATACAATGGAAGAGACATTGCGATCGATGAATCGCTAATGAAATTCAAGGGACGCTTATCGTACAAACAATTTAATCCATCGAAAAGGGCGAGATTTGGCATTAAATTTTATAAATCATGCGAGTCAGAATCGGGTTATTGCTATAACTTCGAAGTGTACACAGGTCGTGTTAAAATATATTCTGCTGACAGTGCATCTGGGAGTGTTGTGGAAGAGCTATTATACCCAGTGCTACACAGAGGACATACTTTATACTTGGACAATTGGTACTCTTCACCAAAACTGTTTCTCACTTTGGTTAAAAGTGAAACCAATGCCGTTGGGACGGTACGTGTAAGCAGAAAGAATATGCCAAAAGATTTTATTACAGCAAAATTAAAAATAGGAGAATGTAAAATGAGAAGTTGCAATGGGATACTGGCATAAAAATGGAAGGATAAGCGAGATGTTCACATTATTTCAACAAAACACGAAACAGCTGAAATGACTGAACAAAGCAACAAACGATTCATTCCTACGTCAAAAACAAAATGCGTCTATGAGTTCAACAAAGGAATTATTGGAGTTGATAGGCAAGACCAAATGCTAGCGTGTTACCCTATTATGAGAAGATTTGAGAAGGGATACCGAAAAATGTTCTTTTACGTGTTTGATATAGCGCTTTTCAACTCCTACATTTTGTTTAACAAAGTGAATAATATAATGAAAAAAAGAAGTTACGCTGAATACATAATTTAAGTAGCCGAATCATTGCTGAAAAATATACCGTCGCCAGAATATGGAGGATGCAGACGATTGTCGAATGGAGATTTACCACAGAGACTGCATGCGCAACATTAGGGTCATTTTCCCAAGCATATAGACCCAACACTATCGAGATTAAAGCCATCGAGACTCTGTAAAGTTTGTACACGGCAAAAAAAACGTAGCGAAACAACGTGGGAATGCAAACAATGTAAAGTTGCATTACACGTACCCGTATGCTTCGAGCGTTATCATACAATCGACGATTATTAATTTTTTTGGTAAATAAACTTTTTTAGATCTCTAATGGATCTTTGTAATTATTTATTGAATATCTTCCAAAACGAAACCAATTGTACCCTACACATGTATTTAATAAATGTCATAAGATGTGTGCGACTGGCACAACTTCGAACGGCGAGCCGAGCCGTGAACTGGCTCAGCGCGCGACCGAGCTTGGTGTTGTTTTTAGCCCGCGCCGTCGGCGCCCAAGCGGTAGGCAAAAGGGTTAATAAGAGAAATGGGAGAGAAGCTAGGGAGAGAGATAGGAGAAGTAAGACAGGATGTGAGGAAGGAAATAGGGTGAATGAGAGAGGAAATGAGGAGAGGACAGGAAAAAGAGAGGCAGGAGAGAAAGGAGCGAACGCAACAGGTGAAGGTGCTGTCGGAGAGATTAGGAGAGGAAGTGGAGAGAGGAAAGAGACAGAGGGGCGAAATGGAGGAAAGAATCAGGAAAATGGAGAAGGAGAGAGAGAACAGAGAGGAACAAAGAACGGGAAGCACAGAAGAGGTAGCGGGAAGGACGGAACTGGAAGAGCTGGTGAGAAAGATGGAGAGCACGATGGAGAAAAAAGAAAAAGAAAACAGAAGAAGGAGGGTGATAATAAAAAGAGTAGAAATGCAAGGATCAGCGAGAGACATAGCAGCCCGGGTGCTGGAAAAAATTGAGGTGCAAGCAAGGATGGAGGGGGCAAGAAAAGTGGGAAGGAGGAAGGAAGGGAGAAGCGAAGGAGTCATAGAGGTGAGTATGGAAAGCACAGAAGGAAAAAGGGAGATAATGAGAAAGAAAGCGAGCCTTAAAGGGTGGAGGGAGATAATAGAGGAGAATCTGACCTGGAAGCAGAGAAAGATGCAATGGCTTGTAAAGGAGATAGCAGATGAAGAGCGAAGGCAGGGAAACTGGGCGAAAGTAGGGTTCGGAAAAGTGACAGTAAATGGGAAGACATGGTATTGGGACGAGAAGAGAGAGGTGCTGACGGATGGGAGAGGAAACGAGAGAACGAAAGAGGGAGAGAAAGAAGGGAAAGAGGGAGAAAGGGTGGAAGAGGGAGCAGAGGGGGCAAAAAACGGATGAAGAAAGAGGAAAAAGATAAAAAAAGGAAGAGAGCAGGAACAGGCAGGAGGGGTGGAAGATAGCAATATGGAACGTAGCGGGACTGGCAAATAAAGATAGGGAGTTTTGGAAAGGAATAGAGGAGTGGGAGGTAATAGTGCTCATAGAGACATGGCTGGAAGAAAAGTACTGGGAGAAGATGAGAGGTAAACTGCCGAGAGGATACAGATGGACGAGACAAGGAGCAAGGAAGAAAAACAGGAAGGGTAGAGCGATGGGAGGAATGCTGATGGGAGTGAGAGAGAAGATGGCAATAGAGGGAGAAGAGACACAAGAACAGGAAGAGGGAGTAATATGGGGAAAAGTGAAAGCAGGAACGGAGATATGGAAAGTGATGGGGGTATACATAAATGGGGACATGAACAGGAAGACGGAGAGGCTAAGTGGATGAATGGAGAGGCAAAACGAGGAAAAAATAATTATCGGGGGGGATTTCAATGCGAGAACAGGAACGGAAGGAGGAACAGCGAGGGAAACAGGAGAGGAAGAGGGACCGGGAAGAAAGTCGAAGGACAAAAAGACAAACAACGAAAGAAAGAAATTAATAAAGATAATAGAAGGAACAGGATGGGGAATATTCAACGGAAACATGAGAAGGGATGAGGAGGGGGAGTACACATACACGGGCGGAAGGGGGGAGACAGTAATAGATTATGTGTTAGGGGATGAAGAGACAAGGGAGGAATAGAGGAGATGGAGGTAGGAGACAGGGTGGAGTCAGATCACCACCCGCTAGTGGTAACGGTGAAAAGAGGAGGACGGAGAAGAAGAGAGGAAGCGAAGAGAGTCAAAACAGCAGGAGCAGGAAAGTGGTCGGAAGCGATGAAAAGGGAGTTCGAAAGAGGGATGCAAACAGTGAAAGTAGAGGGAGGAGTGGAGGAAGCAGTAAGAGAGATTAGAGAAAAAATCAAGAGCGAAATAGAAAGAAGCGAGAAAGCAGGGGGGAGGGTCAAAAAACAAAGAAAGGAAGGATGGTGGGACGAAGAATGCAAGGAAAAGAAAGTGGAGGCAAGAAAGGAACTGAGGAAATGGAGGAAGAGCGGAGGGCCAAAGGAGCCATACAGGAAGGAAAAGCGGGAGTACCAAATGCTAACAGAAAAAAAGAAAAAGGAGGAGAAAGAGAGGATGATAAGAGAAATCGCAGAGGCAAAATCAGAAAACCGAGTATGGGAAATAATAAACAAAGGGAGAAGGACACATAAGAGAACAGGGGGCAAGATAGGGAAGGAGGAATGGAAAAGATACTTTATGAGCCTAGTAGGGGGAGTGGAGGGAAGGGTAAGAATGGGGACAGAGGGGCCAAGAAGAGACAAAGAAAAAACGGAAATCAGCAAAGAAGAAGTAAAGAGGGTAGTGGAGAAATTGAAAGAGGCAAAGGCAACCGGAGTGGACGCGATACCCAACGAAGCGTGGAAGTACGGAGGCGAAAGAGCAATAGACGCGGCGTGGGAAGTGTGCAGCAAAGTATGGAGAGGAGAGGGATGGCCGGAGGAGTGGAAAAAGGGCATTATAGCGCCAATAGTAAAGAAAGGGGAAGGCAAGAAAGTGGAAGATTATAGGGGGGTGACGCTGATGCCGTCGTTGTATAAAATATATACGACGGTGTTAGCGAAGAGACTAGAAGAGGAGGTAGAGAGAAAAAAGAGTGCCGCCGAACCAAACAGGACTCAGAAGAGGAGTCGGGACAATAGATAATATAAATGTGTTAAACTACATTGCGAATAGGGAGATATTAACGAGAAGAGGGAAGCTAGTGGCGCTCTTTGTCGATCTCAAGGCGGCGTTCGACTCAGTAGACCGGAAAATAATGTTTGAGGCGATGGAGAGAAGAGGAGTAAGGGAAGGGCTAAGGGAGAGAGTGGAGGAAGTATATAGAGAGACAAGAAGCAGCGTTAAGGTAGAGGGGGAGATAGGGGAGAGATTCTGGCCGGGAAAAGGGGTGAGGCAGGGGTGCCCGATGAGTCCGGCACTATTTAATATACTGACGGCAGACATGGAGGAAGAGTTAGAGAAAGGGAGATGGGGAGGGGTAGTAGTGGGAGGAAAAAAAATCTGCTCCCTGGCATATGCGGACAATGTAGTAATATTGGCAAAGAATGAAGAGGAAATGGGAAGTATGATTAGGAGGTTAGAAAAGTATTTTGAACAGGAAAAATAAGAGGTAAACGTAGGAAAGACAAAGGTAATGAGGTTCAGGAATGGGGGAGGGAGAAAAACGGAGGTGGTATGGAGGTGGCGTGGGAAAAAGATAGAGGAGGTGAAGGAATTTAAGTATTCGGGATACGTCTTCAAGAAAAGCGCAGGACAGGAGGCACAGGTTAGGGACAGGGTCAGAAAGGCGGGGATAGTAATGAGGCAGCCGTGGGGCATAGGAAAAAGAATATTTGAGAGGGACTGGGAGAGAAGGATGTGGCTGTTTGATACACTTGTATGGATAGTAATGGGCTTCGGGGCGGAGATATGGGGGTGGGAGGAGAGAGTGGAGATAGAACGGACCCAGGAGAGATATCTAAGGTGGACGATGGGATTAGATTGGAGGACACCAGGATGTATGGTAAGAGAGGAGGCGAAAAGAGACAAGCTGAGGACGAGGGCAGGAAGGAGAGCGTAGAGATATGAGGAAAAACTGGAGCGAGGAGAGGGGAGCGAGATTGCAAGAGAATGCCTGAAAGAGATCAGAGAGAGAGAGAGAGAGAGAGAGAGAGAGAGAGAGGGAACAAGCGGGGGGGTGAAATGGGAGGAGGGGAGAAGGAAGACGAGAGGGGGGAGGAGAGGCACGACGGGAACGGATATGAAACCATTGAGAAAAAGGACAAGGAAGAGCAGGAAAGGGAAAGATAGGAGCAGATAGTGGAGTCAAGATATAATAGATGGTATAGGGAAGTATGGAAGGCAGGAATTCCCCAGTACTTGAAGGCAGGATGGAAGGAAGAGAAAGTGAGAAGAATAGCGAGGCATAGGTTGGGGAACGAAATGAGCGAAGGGAGGTATTGGAAACCGGAGGACGAAAGGAAATGTAGAATATGTGGGTCAGAGAGCGAGTCGTGGGAGCATGTCCTGGACAGGTGCAGAGCGGGAGGCGAAAGGGATAGAGCGATAGGAGAAAGAATAAAAGAAATATTAGAAGAAAAAGGAGGAGGGGAGGAATGGATGAAGGAACTGGACGGAGAAAGGGAGAAAAAAAAGAAAGGTAAGGAAAGGGGAGCGAGTGAGAGAGGCAGAGAGGTAGTAGAAGCGGAATGAAAGAGGGAATGGAGTGAAAGGACGGAAGCGGAAGACGACAAAAGAAAGAAAAGAAAGAGGAGAAAGAAAAAAGAAAAAAGAGATGTAGAAAGAAACAAATGTAACAAGGAACAGAAATTAATGCAACAATGTAAAAATGTATGTAAAGGTAAAAAAAAGAAAAAAATAAAATAAAATAAAGAAAAAATGAGGAAAACGAAAAGGCGAGACGGGCGGTGGCAACAGCGAGCGAGCGAGCGAGCGAGAAGCGGAAGCGGAAAAAGTATAACAGAAAGAAATGTATATAACAGCGAGGAGTACAGATAGAGGGAAATGTAAATACAGAAAAAGAAGGAAATAAAGAAGTAAGAGGGAGAGAGGGAGAGCAAGAAGAGAAAAGTATGAGAGGAGCATAGAGTTAAGGTAGATTTAAGTAGAGCTAAGGAATTGTAACGGAACGGAGGATCTTGTAACCCCGAAAGGGGAATCAATAAAGAATACAATACAATACAATACATTTACGATTATGTTGCACAAATTCAACAATTATTCATAAACAATTCGAAATTGGAAGTTAAATACAACAAAAAATGTACCCTTAATGTAAAAAACAATTTTTTTTCAATTCCTTAAACGTAATAGAAAACTTTAGCCACCTCGAACTTTTTGGGCCGACGCTTCGTTCCGAAGCTATAGCTTTTTTTGTAGTAAAAAACCCGTAAATACACGTATGGTATTTGTCAAAAATTCCATGGAAGGAACGTATTCTTAATCATTGAAATTTTTTTTTTCCAAATACCTTGAACGAAAACAAAAATTTTGAGACCCTGCCGAACCTGGGCTGAGGCTTCGTTCGAAGGTTATAGCTTTTTTTGTTATAAAAAACCCGTAAATATACATGTTTTAGTAGTCAAAAATTAGATGAAAAAAAAATATCCTTAATTATTGAAATTTATTTTTCTTTAAATTCCTTGAACGAAAACGAAAATTTAGAGAACCAGCCGGACTTGTGCCGACGCTCCGTTCCAAAGTTATAGGTTTTTTCTTGACAACCGGGTAAATATTTACGGGTTATTTATGTCGAGAAAAGCTATAACTTCCGAACGAAGCGTCGGCCCAAAAAGTTCAAGGTGGCTAAATTTTCATTTTCGTTCAAGAAATTGAAACAAAAAGTTTTTAAAAAGTAAGGGTGAATTTTTTCTTCTATTTAATTATATATATATGAGCAAGTCCACCAATTCAAGTACCGGTTTTGGGCGTCGATAGCAGCGATCTTTTTGTAACTTTGAGAAACAGAAGCCCCCATTGAGAAAAGGACTCTGATTTTTTTTTTGATTTTTCCCTTCGTTATTGTCGCTGTAATTGTATGGGTGAGTTTTTTAATGTTTTTCTTGTTTTCATTAATTTCTCAATGTGTTTTGATAGAAAAAAAAATTTAAGTCGACCACCTCTTCTATGTAAAAAAAAGCCCAGCTTTTCGAAAAAAAATACGAAAACATTTTTGGGACTCGAAGAATTACTTAAAATCGCATTTGAAATATAAAAGTCGATTTTTCGCAAGTCTATTTTTTTAAATCTTAAAAGTATTTTTCTCGAAAAGCTGAGAAGATTTTACGTAATATATGTAGAAATCAAGTTGGGACCTCTTTAATAACTAGTCGAATCACTAAATGTATGACAAAACAACTAAAACTTCAATTTATATTTTATCATTTTGAAATGATTCATAATACTGAGATCAAGAATCTAAAATGATTTGATTAGTTGATAAGTTTCTGCAGGTAATGACGTCGTTTTATTTTATTTTATCGTATTTCGAAATGGCAACATTCTCAATTTTTTAAATAAAAAATTGATCATAAAGGTTAATGAAAATTTTTGAGAATATTCTTCAAACGTTACGTTATTGAGTAGTCGTTATAGAAATGAATGTATATCAAATGTATCGTAAAAAAAAGTATCAATAATATCCTTTTTCAATATCGAACTAATCTTACCTCACCCTTAAGTTGTAGATGGTGCACTTGCGAAATTAACAGCGTCACCACATGACTAAGTTTCATCTGTGATCATATGGTTTCCATGTATTTAGGGTGAACACGGTCTTACGTCACTGTGCAATTGTAGTAGAAACATCAATACGAATCATTCGAAAATTAAAAAATATAAATTGAGGTTTTAGTTGTTTTGTCATACATTTGGTGATTCAACGAGTTATTACAGAGGTCCCAATTTGATTTCTACATATATTACGTGAAATTTTCTGAGCTTTTCGATAGAAATACTTTCAAAAATTAAAAAAAGAAACTTTTGCGAAAAATCGACTATTATATTTCAAATGCGATTTTGAGTAACTTCTTAACTCCCAAAAATGTTTTTGTATTTTTTTTTCGAAAAGCTGGGCTTTTTTTACATAGAATAGGTGGTCGACTCAAATTTTTTTTCTATCAAAACACATTGAGAAATTAATTAAAACAAGAAAAACATTAAAAAACTCACAGAATTACCCATACGATACCCAATACAATTACCCAAGCGAAAATAACCAAGGGAAAAATCTAAAAAAAAATCAGAGTCCATTTTGTAATGGGCGCTTCCATTTCTCAAAGTTACAAAAAGATCGCTGATATCGACGCTCGCAAACCGAGAAGTTACTTGCGCGGCTAGTAAAGAGTCACACAAAATAAACATAAATAGCTGTAGGGATTACTAGCCATGGGCACTGCTAACCATGGGCACTAATCATAAGCCCCCCAGTTTTTTATAGTGTTTCCTGATAGATCAGTTCAAAGTGTAGATTTTGACGTGGGGCGATTAAGTCTGAATTCGTCGTGTCGGATATACTGTGCGAGTTTTCCAAATTTAATAATCTTTGAGATTCAATGAAAAATAATAAACATGGTTATTCCACTTTCTACAGAGGAACTTGAGGAGTACTTTGCGAAAAAATGTTCATCCAAATTGAAGACCAGCCGGGTCAGAGGGGGCCGGATTTTTCCAATAAATAGTACATTATGACACTAGTACGATATTTTTTTTCTGACGAGTGTGAGTTTGCAGAATGAGCCGGAGGCGAGTGTTGCAAGCACACGAGTCCAGAAAACGTTTTTCGTACGAGTATCGTACGAATTTTTATGTCACAAGGTGCGTAAATTTTACGCGCAGAGTGTCATAAAAGACTTTTTTGCGCATTTGTTCGTATTTGTTTCCGTAAATCGTACTCTACTCGTTCAAGGTTCGTGGTGAGTATTTTTTTTTAGTTATCAAAATAATCAAACGTAATATACATTTGCTCCTCGTTTACACAATCTTGTATGTTATGTTCAATTATTACGATTGTATTAAAGAGAAAATACAATCATTTCTGTGTTGCATTGTGCCGTATTGAGCCGAAAATTAGTTTTATTTCATATTGAACGTATAATTTTTATTCAAGACACGGGGTCAAACCATAATTTAACAATATAAATTCTTGCTACAAACCTTGAACGAATAAAGAACTATTTTCGGAGACGAAGGAAGGGAGATGCCCAAAACAAAGCTTTTGACTTGAAAGAAAAATTAAATGTAAGGAAATAAAAATTTAATCGGATTTCTCCAGATGATTGTATGATTAACATTTCGGAAAAAAAAATTACCTTCGGGACTTGAACCTACAAATTTTCAGTTCCCACGCAAGCACGCTGACACTGTAGCTATCACGGCAGCTCGAATCGGATGCTATCAATAGTCTTTTAAATTTATTATTCCCGAACGATTTTCCCCAGAATAATCCAAATAGTGCAATCTATTATTTTGAATCCCGAGAAAGAAATTTCTTTAAAAAACATTTTTTTGCTACATATTATTTCCCTATATGTTATTCAAATTAACCTTTTTTAGGCATTACTCGATCTATTTGACAACATTCAAGTATTTTACAGCACGCATCGATTATGATGGGTCAAAGGTAGCCAGTCCGAACGTTGAACCCACGGTCTTACATACAGGTCTGGAAACTCCGCCGATTTGGTTGGAACGTTTTCGGGCAAATATTTGTTTCTCGAAGCTGCCACAAGTAAGGCGCTGAGATACTGGGGTCGCGCGTCGCGCATGCGCGGATGGGTTCCCATCCCCACCCGCGCGCAGCGGAACCTATCCGCGCGTGCGCGATGCGTGACCCCAGTATGTCAGCGCCTTACTTGTGGCAGCTTCGAGAAACAAATATTTGCCCGAAAACGTTCCACCCCCACCACCGGATACTTGACGGAGTTTCCAGACCTGTATGTACGACCGTGGTTGAACCGCGTTTGCCTCTTGATGTCCCGCAGCCCCAGCTGTTATTGAAGGCGCTCGAACGGTCACATCCGTGTCTGAGTGTGCCACCCAGTGATGCCAGATGCCGGGATTTTTTCCCGATTTGCTTCCCTTTCCAGCTCCGCTTTAGCACTTCGCCGGCTCGGCCCACTGGTGACGTGAACGAGACGAAGCCAATAGCGTCATTGTAACGCCCCGCCCACCCAACCGTGCTCCGTTTGCGCACCAAGTTTAAATATGTATGTCGAAACAACATCAACAAGCAGTACGGCAAAATTGTTCTTGATTAGAGACGAATAAAAAATCGTTATGCTGAGTAATGTTTTTTTCTTAATCATCATAACTACCTACTTAGGATATAAGTCGCATAACTGAATTTATAATGCTGATTTAAGGTGTCACTTAACCTCTCTCACCCACATTATCGCCAGCATTGTTTATTTCGCTGCTTCAAGCTTTCACCGAGCCTTCCTTACACATATGGGCGCTAGCATCGTTAGCTCGACGCCATGTTTTCTTTCAGCTCACACGAACCAATCACATCTCGTCAGGTCCACTGGTTGCGCGCCAAAGTTCAATTGAACATATTGTCACGAACGTCAAAAAGCATTTATCGTTGAACCATTAACGATCATTGATGCATCAAAAAAAAAATAAATAAATAATAAATAATTAAGTAAATAAATAAATGAAACAATAAAAATACTAATATTAAAATAATAATAATAATTCTAATATTTTTTTAGAATAATAAATTATATTCTATAATATTATTTTCTCCAAATATAACTGCTGCGTAAATAAGATTTTGTCGCGTGTGGCTATCTGATTCCTTGATAAATATGTTTCAATCTTGCGAACGATCGTCATTCTTTTACCGATGTGTTTCCGTTGACGGCAACAGATGCCAGATAGATCGCTTTAACAAATGAAGCGCGGGTAATTTTCAGTCAGCTGGCGCGTAACATGTAAACATAACGCGTCGATCGTTGTTTAGTGGATAGTTGTAATTACCGTTATTTATTAAGTGATTCGAGGTGAAAGTGACGATGAATCCGGTGGATCAGGGCGATCGCCCTGTTGGAGAGGACGTTCAAGGACCACCGTCGATAAAGCGTGGTAAAGGGAAAAATTTTAAGCTCTCCTGGTTGCAGCTACCAGAGTTTTCCGGTTGGCTGAAACCAATTACCGGGCAGTCCAACGGGGCCCATTGTAGACTTTGCAATCGCGATTTAATAGGGGGGAGAAGCGAGTTGCTGAAGAATAAGACCAGCAACTATCATAGAAAAACGGCAGCGCTCGCACTATCCGCTGAAGTGGAGCCTGCTGATCCATTGCCGAATGAGGACGTAGCCCACAGTTTAGACATCATAGCCGCGGAAATCCGTATGTCAGCGCTTATCGCAGGGAATAATATCGCTTTCAAAATTGCTGATCAACTTGGACCGGTATGTCGAAAATCATTCAAAGACTCGCGGATCGACCAGGACTTTTCGCTCGGTCGGACAAAATGCTCGAGTATTGTTACAAATGATTTAGCAAAGCGCGAGCTTGAAAAAATTGTAGAAGTCATTAAAAAACAAAAATTTTCGATTCTTATTTATGAGAGTACGGATATCACTGACACCAAATTTCTATGTGTCATTGTTCAATTTGTTTGTCCGAAAAGTAAAAAAGCGATGACCGCTCTATTCGAATTAGTGGAACTTGATGCTCGGGATACATCAGCCGGAGCTGTGTATGCGAGTTTTAAACGTGTTCTCGAGGCAAACGGCGTCCCTGTCAAAAACATTGTCGGCATGGTATCCGACAATGCAGCTGTAATGACAGGGATACATAATTCATTCAAGACTCGACTGGAAGCGGATGCGCCCGGTCTTGTAGTTTTGAGTTGTATCTGCCATTCGGCAGCATTAATGGCCGGTAAAGCTTGCGCTCAATTGCCTCGAGAACTCGAAAATTTAATCAGAAGTATTTCGACATACGTGCCCGGCAGTGCGAAACGGAGTGCGGTGCTGCGCGAGTTTCAAGAACTCTTAGATGTAGAGACACGTAAAATTCCTCAATTGTCGAACACGCGATGGCTGTCCTTCCATAAATGCGTCGTTCGACTCCTAGAAAATTGGGATGCTTTGAAAATGTACTTTGCCCTCACCGTCACTAAGGATAAACTTAAATCAGCCGAAGAAATTTTAGAAAAACTTTGCAGACGAGTTGTAAATTTATCTGTTCTTCTTGAAATATTCTTTGAAAATTATAAACGAGTTTGATATTATTTCTCAATCGCGGAAAGTCCTCATTCACCAATTGGCCGAGAGCAGTAGGTCCCTCATCGCGGAATTAGGATCGAAATTTCTCAGAAAAGAAGTTCTCGAAGAACTGATGGCAGGAAACTTGAACGTTTCCGATCCCCGGAACTTCGGTAAAATTCCGCAAATCAACGCGATTAAATTCCGCCAAAGTTGCTTGGTATTTTATACCAGGGCTGTGACGGAGATGGCTCGTCGACTTCGATTAAAATCCTGCCTTTTAGACGAATTGCAATTCGTGGACCCTCGTAATGCCCTCTTCAGCAACTCAAAAAGTCTTCAAAACGTAATAAACGTAGCGCAGCGCTTCGAACCGTTAGACCTTACGGATTTAGAAATCGAGTGGTCCTCATTACCCTTTAGAATCCCGGAGGAAAAAAAGCAAGAGCTTCTGGACCTCGACGTCGAGCCATTTTGGAAAGAAATTGCACAGATGAAAAATTTTGTGGACGAAAAAAAGTTTCCAATTTTAAAAGAAATAGTTTCTATCGTAATGTCCCTTCCCCATTCCAATGCCGAGGCTGAACGGATATTTTCCACAGTCACTGATGTGAAAACGAAAAAGCGCAATCGTATTGGTGAAAAGTGCCTAGATGCCATCTGCAGAGTCCTCCTAGCCTTTCAAAACGCTGGGATCAATTGTACTAATTTTGAAATAGACGAAAGACATTTAGCTCTCCACTGTAGCGAAAATTAATACCCGTCGCAACAGCCTGACGCCGCTTGAGTAAGTTTGGTTATTTTGATCTAAATATTACCACTACACAACGAACGACGCGTTGAAATATTAATATAAATAAATTATCAATGCCACCGTTAATCATGATAAACACCGCGTAAAAAAAAAATAATAAAAATTCGCGGATAAAAAGCTGTGATGATAAAGACTGAAGATAAAAAATATTACTTGAATAAGAACATTGATCAGTTTACATTGTGACAAATAATACGTTTGTCACATCAGGCCTAAAGCCGACCGACTCGAGCGCGAGCGTCGAAAGCACACCGAAAAGAAATTGTATTAAAATATGTCGATAAACCGAGCACCATAACAGGCCCTCGAGGGGGGATCTCCCTAACCCGCATTCCTTCCGAAATATCACCGCGTAAATAGAATCATCCAACGCCACGTAAACGACCCAACGGCCTTCAGAAAACTACGGCTGCCGTCCGTAATATCTTCGAAATTATAATATTTCGAAGTTATTCCAACAATACGAGGAACATTACCTCGGTACGCGAAACAACCGGCAACACCCAGCGGCCTTAAAGGGCCCACGGTCAAAATCTCGGGCACGTGCCAACGAACGAGACACCAGTGGAGGAGGGGACTACAACCAATGGAAAGACGAGATCGAACGAGCGGAGGCACCCGAAATAATATAAAAAGAGCACGCCAAGACCGGAGGAGGGCAGTCAATTATTTGTTTCAGAAACCTCCGGACCTCCAGGCATCGCCGTACCAGCCACAGAGTCAGCCACCGAGCCAGCTAGAGAAAGGGTGGAGTACGAGCAAACAGCCAGAAGGACAGACGGAAGAAACTGCAATTTCCAAGGAGGAAGGAAGTCACTTGAAGCATCATCAATCTATGTTGGAAATCGAAAAGATTCCAAGTTCCCTCCTCTTCTGCTAGATTTGTTACAGCATCAAAATCACATGGAGGCGCATCGGGAGCGCAAGCAAGCGCATCGATTATCTATCCGTCACCGGCCGAACGAGAAGCGCGCCCCTGCTTCGAAGCAGGCCTCACGGAGGGGGTACAGCGAGCACCGAGGTATCGACCATCGATCGAGCGTCTTGCGGCAGGAGAGGGGCTACCCCGATCGCCGCTGCAAGCACCAGCGCTCCAGCTCCGTGGCCCCGCGGGGTGAAGAGGAACATCGCGTCGAGAAACACAACTCCCGTCCCGACCCACGTCCCCCACAATTTAAAGAGCGAAGCGACAGGTTCATGTAGGGGAAGCGATACACCCAAATTGTACACACACGGCGGCGATATAAAAACGATTTTACCTATTTTCTCGTGTCACGAATTTTCTTACGTACTCTTGGCCCTAAATTGATTACTGTAGCAATATTGACCGTTACATTTGGCGCCCAACGTGGGGCCTTGAGTACAAGGAAAAATACCGAGAAATAGAGAAAAAAATCAAAAATGACGTTTATATCTCGCTTCGCTCGAAGATTGTCGGAGGGAGATGCGCTATCCGGGGAACTGGATAACAGCACCGGTGATGCGTCGTTGAGGTGGGAATCGACAACGGCGGATGCTCTTTTACAGCACCTAATAGGTCATCCGCGGATGACTATCCACAACCTGTCCAATGTCGGAGAAACGAGCCGGGAAGACTCAATGATAGAGGGAAATGCGACGGCGACGCCCACGACACCGACGTTAGAATCTCGAGTGGACCGCGTACTCGAGATCCTCGAAGGGATGAACGAGAAACTGGGAGCGCGCATACAAACGGAAACGACCGAACGCGCCACCGCGTTGGAGAAGGAGAGGAAAACCTACGAAGCGCAGGCAGCAACTCTGCGCGATAATTTGGTTCATCACGTCAACTCGGTGGTAGCAAAAGAAAGACAAAAGACGAAGGAGAAAATTACGGAGGTGGCGACACAAATGCAGAAGGACCAGAAGACGATCCTCGGGCAAATGGGGGAGGCTGAAGCGGCAACGGCACGGTTAAGAAGAATCGTCGAGGAAGCTCGAAAGAAAAATCAAGAAACGATCGAAGATCACGCCGTTCGCATCCAGAGGCTGGAGCAAAGGCCGACGACAGCTAACGACACGACGGCCTTTGGATTGACCTTTGGGAATGCGACCGGAGTCGCGCGGATACAGACGGTGAAGCAAAAAACACCGGTATTCCGCGCGGACGGGAAGCAGCGACCAATGACTTTCCTACATGATTTCGAGGCGTACTGCACGGGTACCGGGGTGGAGGTAAAAAGCATCTTACCGGAAGCCCTGAAAGGTACAGCAGAGGACTGGTGGCACCTTATCCGCGACGAGGTACATGATCTCGACTCGTTCAAAGAACTTTTCATTTCCCGATACTGGACGCGGGAAATGCAAAACAAAGTTCGGAGAAATTTGGAATTCGGGTACTACCGCGCGGACGAGCAGCGCCGCACACGAGCCGAGTAGGCAGCTCTGATGCTCGGTAATGCAAGGGATCTCGCTGATAAACGGACGGACGAAGAAATCATTCAATGCTTGGCGAAGCATTTTGACGATGACGATTCTATGCGCGGTTCGGGTCCGACAGATCCGAACTGTGCGAGAATTTTCAGAATTGCTCCAGGGCATTGATCACTCCGGTCCCGTAAACCATCGGAGACGAGAAAACCGTCCGTACGGACGTCCAAATTTCCCAACGACGCACCGAGAGAGGAGGGACGATGGACCGCCGCGACAGGGACCAAGATGGCGACCACCGGAGCAAAAGCCTCACCGTGATGGAGGGTTCCAGCCTCCAAGATAGCCAGGACAGACCATGCGGCAGCCAACAACGCCAACTCCTCGACAACAACCGATGGAGTGGCAACCACCGACTGCACCGCCGGTCCAGGCGATGCAGATGGACGGGGGGGCCGCACCTTGGATGGCACCGGGGCCATTCATCCCACATACAACGAGCGCGGGAATTACATCGGGATCCTGCAACAGCAACAACCCGGGAAACGCGTAGCCGTTGCGTCCGGAGCCTCAGGAAAAAGAGAAGAGAGGGAGAGGGGGGGGGGGGCGCAACGGGCGTTGTAAGAAATGAGAAGGAGGAGAGTAGGATCAAAAATAAAGAAGAAAAGAAACCGAAAGGAGAAGTGGAAATAAAAACGATTAACGACGAAAAGAAGACCGAAGACGGCAAGGAAGAAGAAAAGAAGAATGAAGAAAGGAAGAAAGAAGAAAAGAAAAAAAAAGAAAAGAAGACCGAAGAAATAAAAGGAGAAGAATCGAAGAAAGAAAAAACGAGAACGAGACGAGGAAAAAGGAGCAATGAAAAAGCATGCGACGCCGTACAGAATTTTCCGGAGGCACGTATCAACACCCTCCTCGACGACCCGCGAGAATTCCTATGAGAGGAATCGGAGCGTCAAGGGCGAGGGTGATCCAGCAATGTACACCCACGGTGCCCGGAAATTCTAATCGATCTAGCGGGAGTGAAAGCTCTCTCGCTCATCGATAGCGGCAGCGAAGTCAGCTGTATCTCGGAGGAGCTTTTTGAACAAGAGAGAATAAGGTTCGAAAAGTTGCCGATCCTCCCCGTAACGTGTGCCAAGGTTGTGGGTGCATTCGGGGGGGAAACAACAAGAATAAAAAAACAGCTCGTCGTCGAAGCTAGCGTACAGGGGATGACCGGGCAATGCCACATGCTCGTTATCCTGAAGTTGCTCCGACCCGTGTTAATCGGTATCGATGGTATGACAAGCCTCGGTATAAAGATTGACGCGGAGAAAAGAGAGGTCACCGTTAGAGGAATTAGGGTGGCCATACTCGAGGAAGGAGAGTGGAAACCGACCGAGCCGGGGAAAAAAGAAAAAACGACGAAAAGATGAAACGCGATAGAGACAAGAGATGACGAAACAAAATACGAACTTACGGAGAAGGAGTTCGACGAGAAGATGGCGGAGGAAGGAGGGGTCGAGGAGAAATGGCGTCAACAATTCAAGGACGTCGTTTTTCCATGTCGAGAGATTTTCGACAAAAGATCGGGTCGGATGACGGCATACGTGCACAAACTCGAGCTGAAGGACGCAAAGCCTCACTTCCACAGGGCTTACCCGGTACTGCTAGGGCAAAGGGAAAAAGTCCAGGAAGAGCTCGAGCGTATGCTCAGATATGTGGTGATCCAAAAGTCACAAAGTATTTTTATAAACCCATTGATGCCGGTGACGAAGGGCGATGGGAGTGTGCGACTGTGCCTCGACGCCAGGGAATTAAATAAGTACCTGGTCAACGATTACAATAACGCACCTCCGATCGAGGAAATTTTCCAAAAATGCGGAGGAAAAACTGTCTTACCGACTCTTGATTTGACCAGCAGTTTTTGGCAAATTCCGTTACACCCGGAGTCGCGAAAATATACCGCGTTTCAACATAACGGAAAATGTTATGAGTTCACGGTAACACCGTTTGGCCTCAAAACCAGCACCGCCAGTCTCATGCGAGCCCTCGACATCGTACTAAAAGGACTCGATTTTGTCATCAACTTCGTCGATGATTTATTGGTGTTATCAGAGAGCCCTGAGGAACACCTAAGTCACTTAAATACGTTGTTCGACCGTTTCGAAAAACACAAAATGACACTGAAATTTAAAAAGTCTTATTTCTTTTGCAAAGAAGTTACGTTTCTCGGACACATTTTAAACGTCGAAGGGCTGAAACCAGACCCGAAGAAAATCAAGGCGATCCACGATTACGAGGCTCCGAAAAATATCCGACAATTACAAGGATTTCTGGGCTTGATAAACTTCTATACGACATTTACCAACTGTCACGCCCACGAGACCGCGCCATTGCTCGAGCTGTTGAGGAAAGGTGTTCGATGAAGATGGGGGGAGGAGGAAGACAAACATTTCAAAAAAATAAAAAACTTATTTACGGAAACAGTCATCCTCCGATACCCGGACGCTCGAAGAAAATATTTCCTCGCCACCGACGCAAGTGGATACGCCCTGGGAGCGTTGCTGGAGCAAGAAGACGAAGACGGAGAAAAACAGATCGTCGCATGTGCAAGCCGAACATTGAAAGGTGCGCAACTCGGTTACATGACTACCGAAAAGGAACTTCTGGCAATAGTATGGGCATTATAAAAATTCCGGACGTACCTGGCGGGCGCAAAAATAAAAGTGGCAACGGATCATAAGGCGCTGACTTTCCTGCGAACGTGTCGTTTTTCATCGGAGAGATTGATGCGATGGGCTCTATCAATACAAGATTACGACATCGAGATCGATCACATCGAAGGAAAACAGAATATTATCCCTGACACGCTCAGCCGACCGGCGGAAGGATCGAGAAGCATCGGAGGTCATCCGAAGGACGTCGTAATAATAGCAGCGGCGCTGGCAAAGAAACCATCGAAAACGCTCGTGCAAGCAATAAAAAATATCAGAAAATTGCAACGAGCGGACGAAGGTTTAAAAAGCATCATGCAGCAAACTGAAAAGGGCGAGAAAGGGACAAGATACCGACTTTTCAAGGGAATTCTTCAACGGAAATCGAGGGAAAAGGAGTGGAAGAGTGTGGCTCCGAAACAAATCATAGATCAGCTGATCACTGAGTGCCACGAGATGGACGGGCATCTCGGAACAAAAAAATGTTTTCGGATGCTCGACGAAGATTTCGCTCACCCACATCTTTTCCGAAGGATCCGGAAAATCCTCGCATGCTGCGAAACGTGTCAATGAAACAAGGTCGCCGTTCGAACAAGCCACGCAGAGATGCAAAATATAATTCCGGACGGACCCAATGATCTGCTCTCCATCGATTTCTACGGACCGTACCCACATCGATGGGTGGGGTGTAACACATCCTCGGGACGATCGACGCATTTACCAAACACGTCGTGCTATTTTCAATGCGGAAAGCAAACACGGCCACGGTCGTAAAAATAATTTTTGAAAATTACATCCTGACCTACGGCAAACCGGCACGGATGCAGTTCGATCACGGGACGCAATTCACCTCGAAGAGCTGGCTGAAGAAATTAGAAGAAGCGGGGATAATAGCGGTTTACTCATCAATACGGCATCAGCAAGGAAATATCGTCGAACGGGTAAACCGAGAGCTCGGACGTTTCTTCCGTACGTTCCTCCACGGGAACCACGGAGGCTGGTACAAGTGGGTGCAAGTGGTGCAAGACTTCATCAACGAAACCCACCACGAAACTACCGAATACACGCCGACGGAATTACATACGAAGAAAAAGCCGCTCCGATTATGGAACAAATGGATGGGCTTACCCGAAGAAGAACAAGACGACGAGGAGACATACAAAAACAAAATAAAAATCGCCAGAGAAAGGATCGAAAAGAAAGGGCGTGCACGGGCAGAACGGTATAACGAAGGAAAGAAATTCACGACGTTTGAGGAAGGAGAAATGGTGCTCGTGAAAGCACTCACCGTCTCCGACCCGACAAATCAAATGATCGCGAAATTCTTACCGCTCCGAGAGGGACCGTATAGAATAAAAAAAATAATCGGTCTGGCCACGTATCTACTCGAAGACCCGGTGACAAAAAAATCCGTGGCAAGTTCCATGCGAATTTGCTGAGCCGGTATTATACCGAAAACATCGAAGGTGACACGATCAGCGAGCTATAAACAGTAAGACGGGGAGAAGGGCCGGCCACGTACCGAACGACATGCATCGTCCAAGGAGCTCATGGATACGAACAAATACAAGCACCACCATCGCCAAGACACCGCCAACAAATTGGAGCACCGACGAGAATCGAACCCAAGGGGGGGCCAGGAATAAGCGCGAAATAAATTCGCCGAAAAAGGAAGATAGACGGCAGAAAATATGCCGGATGAGGACTTACGCGCAAGCCCCAAATTCCACGACAGCCAGTCCGCATCAAGAACGACACGGAAACTAGTCAAAAGAACTGGATATGACGAGTGAAAAAAAAAACAGAACTCGACCCCTGAAGCACCTGAGATCGAAGCTGTGAACCTAAATCGTCCGTGGAAATTAATTCCATTTAAACAAAAAAAAAGGGAAATAAAATAAACAAAATTAAAACAGAAAAAAAACGCGTTGGGACGTCCGGTTCCCGCGCGATCCGGAGGGTTTCATCATCCTCACCAACGACAATATAGTGGGGTGGCTTCCGGGAACCGGAGCCGCTGGACAATGATCATCACTAACGAGCAACGCACCATCCAAGAAACATGGCCTTCCACAACCGTAAAACCACAAGTTTCACAGGGGTACAGGAGGACTTCACCATCGTGGGGTTCTCCGACCCCAGTCGTTTTACGTGCATGTGCACGATGAGAGTGGCATCCGGGATCAAGTTATATCCCGGATGCAAACGATCTCGAAGAAAAAGGAGCTCGTGCCGGTGGAACCAGAGGAAGCCACGTCGGGTCAAACGACGTGGTCCCGGATAATCATCGAAGAAGAAGCTGCAGAAGACGAGGTGTGGGGGTGGTTTGGACACTGGGGAGTCACTTCGGTGATTCGGACCGACCAACTTTTCAAACCTCCCGCCCACATGGAAAATATATCGTTGCAAGCCGTGGCCGACGGCTTGTACGGTATCAGTATTTGAATTTTTTCACAAGTCTTTTCCCTGAAAGAGCAATTCAAAAAGCACATTGTAACGTGCTTACGATCCAATTGAAAATATTTCGTTCTGGAGATACGTGCACGTTTCCTAATTTTAATAAACTTCAAAATTCACGGAAAAATAGTAGATATCAATTGCCCATTCTCACTAAGGGCTCAAATTTTTTGTAATTGGATACGGAATTTGGGAAAATTTAAAAAAAAAAATCAAAAATGGGGTTTTTTCAAAAAGTCAATTTTAATTTTTAAAACGTGAAATTTTTTTTTTTTAAATAAATAATTTTTGTTCACAATATTCGTTTCTAAAAGCGCAGTTCGGAACGCAAATTTTGACGCGCGTGCAATTGAATTTGAATGTTTCGTCTAGGGGATATTTGCATTTGAACTTTTTTTTTATCGAATTTTCAGAAATTCATAACTTGAAAAAAAATTACGGAAAAAATCTGAAAAAATTATCATATGCTGTTTTTATGATGAACTTTAAGGGAAAATTTCTTTATCCGAATCGAAGACCGGTCGGGTTTCCACCGTGCGATTAGCCGTGGAACACACCATACATATATTAGGAGAAATGTGCGCGGCAAGAAATCCACACAAGTTAACATTGAACTCTTTCGGTTGGATTCATATTTGTTAACCAATAACAAAGTTTTTCTATTATAAGTTTATTGCGACGTTTTACGACGTTTTTCTTTTTTTTCGTGGTTAGACGCACACACGTAATGTGATCGACGAAAATCCATTTTTTTAATTTTACATTGTATTCTTTTTTGTTGGTTTTGTTATATTATACGTCCATGAAACGACTACACAGTTTTTCCTTTTTTTATAATAAGTTTATCGCAGGACGACGTCTTTTTTTTGGGTGGTTAGACTCCCACTCGTAATGATCGACGACAAAATAAATAAAAATAATTTCTTTTCTTTCTTTTCTCCCTATTGTGCATGCCCCCCACCCGTATTCGAGCACCCACGGATTAACGAACCGAAATAACGAGCGAACGATGAGCGAGAACGATTGCGAACGAACGAAAGTCGAGAAAGAGAGAGAGAGAGAGAAAAGATAGAGAGAGAAAAAGAGCGAAAGGCCAATTCTATCGATTTTCGGTGAAGAGAGTCACCAAAATTGGGGGGGGCAATGTAACAAATAATACGTTTGTCACATCGGGCCTAAAGCCGACCGACTCGAACGCGAGCGTCGAAAGCACACCGAAAAGAAATTGTATTAAAATATGTTGATAAACCGAGCACCATAACAGGCCCTCGAGGGGGGATCTCCCTAACCCGCATTCCTTCCGAAATATCACCGCGTAAATAGAATCATCCAACGCCACGTAAACGACCCAACGGCCGTCAAAAAACTACGGCTGCCGTCCGTAATATCTCCGAAATTTTAATATTTTGAAGTTATTCCAACAATACGTGCCAACGAACGAGACACCGGTGGAGGAGGGGACTACAACTAATGAAAAGACGAGATCGAACGAGCGGAGGCACCCGAAATCATATAAAAAGGGCACGCCAAGACCGGAGGAGGACAGTCAATTATTTGTTTCAGAAACCTCCGGACCTCCAGCCATCGCCGTACCAGCCCCAGAGTCAGCCACCGAGCCAGCTAGAGAAAAGGTGGAGTACGAGCAAACAGCCAGAAGGACAGACGGAAAAAACTGCAATTTCCAAGGAGGAAGGAAGTCACTCGAAGCATCATCAATCTATGTTGGAAATCGAATATATTCCAAAATCCCTCCTCTTCTGCTAGATTTGTTACAGCATCAAAATCACGTGGAGGCGCATCGGGAGCGCAAGCAAGCGCATCGATTATCTATCCGTCACCGGCCGAGCGAGAAGCGCGCCCCTACTTCTGACGGGATCCGCTGACGGATCGATACTGACGGATCTGCAACCAGAGCACCGCGAGAACCCGATCAGCCTAGCCAGGCCGCACGGAGGGGGTACAGCGAGCACCGAGGTATCGACCATCGATCGAGCGTCTAGCGGCAGGAGAGGGGCTACCCCGATCGCCGCTGCAAGCACCAGCGCTCCAGCTCCGCGGCCCCGCGGGGTGAAGAGGAACATCGCGTCGAGAAACACGACTCCCTTCCCACCCCACGTCCCCCACAATTTAAAGAGCGAAGCGACAGGTGCATGTAGGGGAAGCGATAAACCCAAATTGTATACACACGGCGGCAAAATAAAAACGATTCTACCTATTTTCTCGTGTCACGAATTTTCTTACGTACTCTTGGCCCTAAATTAATTACTGTAGCAATATCTACCGTTACAACATATTATATCCTCTGTTAATTTATTTTTAAGTGTTGTTTGTGTATATATGGGGCATTCCATGGCATTCCGGGTAGTCGCGTACCCTTGACTCAAAATTTTTGCCCCACGATTTTTTCCATTAATCTACATCGAAAATGAAGAGACACGTGTTTCGGGGTTTGCCGTTTTCAGCGCCCGCTAATGAGATGCAGTAGATTGAAGGTTTCCAATTATTGACGATATTTCGGATTTCAAATCGATATATCTCGACAACCGCCAATAATAATTAAAAAAACCAAGGGAGCTTTTTCTTTTGTCTTTATACGGTCTATGCAATAAAAATAAGTACAATTATGTTGCACTGTTTGACCTGTTATTAATTAACAATTAATCGATTAAACATTGAATACGTCAAGAAACACCTATTTGATTTTTCTTATTTTTTTTTCCTAAATTCTATGAATAAAAACGAAACGATTGAGACCAGTCTCTATTTGGCTATGGACTTAGTTTAGAAGTTACAGATTTTTTTGTGATAAAAAACACGTTTAATTCGGTTCATTTCTCAGCGATAATTCATATTGCACCGGGAACTATTGGCCGCTCGTTGTAACGAAAATGGTAACATATATACGCATAGATAAGCATATATTAGTATACAGATATGAGTATATGGGGGATTCCACGGTGAAACCGGAAGCTGCATACCGTCGAATCAACATTTTTGACCCACGATTTTTTATGTTGATATACGTCGAAAATGAAGAGACAAGTGTTTCGGGGTTTGACGTTTTTAGAGCCCGTTATTGAGATGCAATGGAATTAAGTTTTTAAATTATTGACAATATTCGTTATTATATATGTATATATATAATTAACGGTAGTAATGATTAAACGTGTTTTTCATGACGAAAAAAGCTGTAACTCCTCAATGAAGCCAACGGAAAAATTGAGCGGGGTCTTTTTGTTTTTATTCAAGAAGTAAAACAGAGGAAAATAAAGTGGCTGTTTTTCGAGATATTCAATATTTAGACGATTAATTGTTACTTAATAATAGTCCAAACGGTGTCACATAATTGTACATATCTTTATCGCAAAGACCGTGTGAAGACAAAAAAAAGCTTACCTGGCTTTTATTACTTACGAATTTATCATTGGCCGTTGTTGAGATATATCGATTTGAAATACCGAATATCGTCAATAATTGAAAAACTTAATTCCATTGCATCTCAATAACGTGCTCTAAAAACGTCAAACCCCGAAACACTTGTCTCTTCATTTTCGACGTAGATCAACATAAAAAATCGTGGGTCAAAAATGTTGATTCGACGGTATGCAGCTTCCGGTTTCCCCGTGGAATCCCCCATATACTCATATCTGTATACTAATATATGCTTGTAAGTTTGAGACGAGTCCAAACTATAGCGACGCGTCAGAGGGCGCCCGCTCGACACTCAGACCAAGCCCGAGTCGCGCGGCCGTTGCGCTCGTCAGTTGTAACTGCGTGATAAGAGCAGAAACAACGGGAAGAAATCTGTAAGATTCATGGCGCTTGTCGCGAAGTATTACAATTAAGAAAGATCAAGCTGTACTTGTTGTTGATTCAGGTAAACCGGTGCACCATCGGGTATTATAATTATTAAGAGTGTATATATAATGTAAATCCATTTGCAGTTATTGCTAGCATCAACCACGGTACTACTTATTGGTGACGCAGTCACCATAACCATTTAGACAAGAATTGTCTTATAAATCAACAACAGCAAAATGGCTGCGGTTAGAGCGAAATTCTGCTTTGTCTCTGAGGCAGCAGACACAAAAACCACCATTTTGAGAGTTCGCACTATTCAATTAGAAGGAGAGGACACGACGTATGAATTTCCGGAACACTTTTCAACATAAGAGAATCATCCAAAACTTTTCGAAACAAAGATTGTGAAAAATATAGCGAAGAGTATGAAAACACGGGGAAAGTTCCGGAAGGTGTGGATTTCGCTAGTAGATGAACTTGAAAGTCAATACTTGGATGAAGAGGGAAACGTATGTTACGACGGTATGTACTTGGATGAGTGTCGGGCTTATGTTGACCCCAATTCCGTTCCCACCCATAATCGTGAAACCTTGACGCATGAAAAGATAACGTCGCGAGTGAAAAACATGGTTCTGGAAAAATTTTCGGGAAAAAACCAGAACGCGGCTACGTTTATGGATCTTTTCGTGAGTGAGTGCACTCGTTTAAATTTTAAGGAAGAAAATTACTCAGAGACATTGAGATTTTTTTTGGAGGGACCGGCCCTTGACTGGTTTCAAAGTTTTTTAAAAATAAATAAGATCACACGGCCATGGGAGTATTGGAAAAATTCTTTTATAGATACTTTTGCTGTGATAGGGTGGCAAGAAATAAAGTATGCATATGAATTTCGTTATTTAAATGGGTCGCTTTTAGAGTACGCGCTAAAAAAGAGAAATCTGCTTTTAGACACAGACTCTAAAATATCAGAAAATACTCAGATAAATTTAATTGTTTTGGGTTTACCAGCAAAAATTCAATCACACATAAATAGAAAAGATTTAAATACAATTGATAATTTAATGTCACTCATAAATCAGTCAGAAGGTCTTATAGAAAAAGAAAAAAAAATTAAAACAAAAATTCTAGAGGAAAATAAGTCAGAGAAAAAACCATGCCCCTACTGCAACAAAAAAGGTTTTCCAAACAGGTATCACCCAGAAGATGTGTGCAGGTTAAAACTCTCGAATAGAGAGAAAACAAAAAATGATAAAATAAAAATAATAAATAACACGAATATTGAAGAGAGCGTAGCGTCTTCTGATGAATCAAAAAACGAATTGCGACCCCACTTATCGGATTAAGAATAGGTATCGAGGATACTCCAGTCGTTGCGGTATATGACTCAGGAGCAAATGTATCGATAGTCAATTATGATACAGTTGTAAAATTAAAACTAAACAAAAAGAAAAGTGGGGTGAATAAACTAAACACATTTACAGGCACTACGAAAACGTTAGGCTCAATAAATCTAAAAACAAAGATTTTTAATGTTTCAAAGACAATATGTTTTTATATTGTAAAAAGTGACTCGTTTCATGATGACATTTTGTTAGGTTTAGATGCAATTAAAGAATTTAAACTTTGTCAGGATGAAAATTTGAAAATTTTTCGAAATGATACAAAGAAATGTCGTTTACATGAGAATAGAGAAACAGAGTCTATTTCAACCAACACAGTTGTAAACAGTAAGAGCTCTCTGGAATGTGTTCGAGCAAAACACGAAGAGCTGTTTACAGAAGACAAATTCGTAGTAGGCAAAGTAAAAGGCTACGAGGCGTCAATAAAGCTTACTGAAAATAAATACATTGTACGTAAGCCGTACAAATACTCAATAGCGGATAACGAAGAAATAAATTCACAAATAAAATCGTTATTGAAAGTAGGTTTAATTGAACGCTCGACTAGTCCTTTCGCATCTCCGGTTACTCTTGTTTTAAAGAAAGAAGAAGGAAGAAAGTCAAGGTTATGCGTAGACTATAGCGAACTAAATAAAATAATCATACCAGAATGCCATCCTTTCCCAATTATTGATGATCTGTTAATTCGAGTACGGGATTGCAAAACGTTTTCAAAATTGGATGTGAACTCGGCCTTCTGGTCAATCCCGATTAGAGAAAAAGATAGATATAAAACCGCGTTTATAACCCAAAACGGGCACTGGCAATGGAAGTGCTTGCCTTTCGGTTTAAAATCGTCTCCGGCAATTTTTCACAGAATTCTGAGTGACGTATTAGCAAAAAATAATCTCGAGACTTTCGCGATAAATTACATCGATGATATTTTGATTTTCTCAAAAAAATATTCAGATCATTTACGTCACATTAACGAAGTTCTCATCGCCATAGAAAAAGCGGGTTTTAAATTAAACAAGAAAAAATGCACATTTGCAAAAAAATCAGTTATCTATTTAGGACATGAAATCAAAGAAAATGAGATAAAACCTCTAAATGATAATCTAATCGCAATCAAAAAATTTCCTACACCGCAAAATCAAAAAAATGTTAGGCAACTCTTGGGCAAAATAAATTTCTACTTAAAATATATACCACAAGCCTCGATCGAGTTAGAACCATTACATAATTTACTTAGAAAAAATGTAAAATTTGAATGGACACAAGAATGTGAAGACAGCTTTACAAAAATAAAAAATTATCTCAGCTCGGAGCCGATATTGGCAATTTTTGACCCAAAACTTCCGATATACATTTTTACAGATGCATCTAAAAAAGGAGTAGCGGCAATTTTAAAACAACCTCAAAAAGACAACTCTATAAAGCCAGTCTTTTTCTTTTCAAAAAAATTAACAAAATCACAAGAAAATAAACGCGCTATTTTCTTGGAAGTCCTGGCAATAAAAGAGTGTATCTTATGGTGGCAATATAAACTGATTGGAAACAAATTCACGATCTTTACAGACCACAAACCGCTTGAAAATTTTAACGTAAAAAAGAGTAAAGATCCTGAATTATTAGCTTTATTAAACTACATTTCAAATTTTGAATTTGAAATCAAGTATAACCCAGGCAAAAATAACGCGGAAGCCGATAGGTTTTCTCGAAACCCAGTACTAGACGAAAGCACAAGCAGTGAAACGGCTATAAAGATAGTAAATTTTTTATCAATAGAAGAATTGCTGAACGACCAAAAACAATTAAACATAAAAAAAGAGGATAAAACAGAAAAAAAAAATAACATTTGGTACAAAATCCTAAATAACAAAGAAAAAATATGGGTTTCGGAAAATTTAGGTATTCAAATGATAAAAAATATTCACAATGAAAGTCACATTGGAGTAAAGCAGTTAACTCTGACTTTAACTCCAAAATACTATTTTAAAAACATGCATAAACATATTGTAACGTTACTCTTTTTGGAGCAGGGCTGAACCGTACTCCAAAACGTAACGACGCGTAGGTTCAGGCCCACGCGTTGAAATTTTTGGGGCAGGAGCTGGAAATAAATTGTACCATTAGATTCTAAACAATAATTATTTATTAAGCGACGAGTTTCCGTGGTTACATCCGTTTATTTAAAAAAAAACAGAAATAAATTTAACCAGCAGGAAGCTTAACAAAAAAGTCGTAAAAATCTGTCGCGGGCTGAAAATGAAAAAAAAAGGGGTTGTATTAGTAGGGGTAGGAGGGGTGGTGGAGTCCAGGGGCGACAGTCGTCCCGTCCCCAGGACAGTCGTCACGAGTCCCAGATTATCCACACGTGGTCGGAACGGATCCAGGGGCGACAGTCGTCCCGTCCCCAGGACAGTCGTCACGAGTCCCAGATCCGCAGGTTATAGTTGGGAAGGGTAAGAGGTTAATATTTTTCGGTGAGGATAGGAGTAGATGGACGTGGAAACCCAGGGGCGACAGTCGTCCCGTCCCCAGGACAGTCGTCACGAGTCCCAGATTTACCACGAGTGATCGGAACGGATCCAGGGGCGACAGTCGTCCCGTCCCCAGGACAGTCATCACGAGTCCCAGATCCGCAAGGTTTTAATTTAGAGGAGAGGTAGAAAATTTTTGAGTTTTAGGTGAGGAGAGGTATAGATGGACGTGGAAACCCAGGGGCGACAGTCGTCCCGTCCCCAGGACAGTCGTCACGAGTCCCAGATTTACCACGAGTGATCGGAACGGATCCAGGGGCGACAGTCGTCCCGTCCCCAGGACAGTCGTCACGAGTCCCAGATCCGCAAGGGTTTAGTTAGTAGGAGGGGAGAAGAGAGATAATTTCAGCGCGACAGAAATTCGTTTTATTCCGAAATGTCGAGCTTCCTGGTTTGTACAAGTTTGATTTATTAAATGATTTATTATTATATTTTTTTGTTTTGTCGGGATGTTCGTCGTTGTCCGATGCCGTTGTCTGGGCGTAATCCCGGCTCTTCTTAGCGACGAGATTCTGTCGACTGGAGACTTTTGCTCCAGTAATTTTATTTAACCACTTTCACAGTTAGGTCCAGCGGCGGAGCCCTTTCAAATAATATCCGTGGATACAATAGGAGGGTTCAGCGGAAATAAGTCACCAAAAAAATACTTGCATTTAGTCGTAGACCATTTCACGAAGTACGCTTTTGTAGGGACCTCAAAAACACAGACAGCAAAAGATTTCATAAACCTGGTCAAAAAAGTTCAGAAAAAGGGAAAAATAAAAGTACTTCTGGCTGATCAATACGCTGGAATAAACTCAAAAGAATTTAAAAATTTTCTGAAAGCAGAAAACATAAAAAACATTTTCACCGCGGTAGATTGCCCCTTTTCAAACGGGCAAAATGAACGGACAAATCAAACATTGGTTAATTTAATTGGGTGTAAAATTTTTGAAAATAAAGACAGGCCGTGGTCAGTCATAGCTGAACAGTGTGTAGAAAACTACAATAATACAGTACACAGCACAACAAAATTTACACCGAATTATCTTTTAAACGGAATTGATAAATCCTTTTTCCCTGCGGAACTTAACGAAAACAATTTAGAAAATCTGGAAAAAAACAGAAAGATAGCATTTTTAAATGCAGGAAAAATCCATAATCAATATAAAGTGTATTATGATAAAAATAAACGTAAAATAACATATGAAGTTGGCGATCTTGTTTATATTCAAAACGGAAATCGTTTAAACAGGAAAAAACTGGATCCGGTCAGGGTGGGTCCCTTTAAAATCAAACATAAAATTTCTGATCTATTGTATGTTATTGACTCGGGATTTAAAACACCAGAGTCAAACGTTTATCATGCGAGCAAAATGATTCCCTATTTCCTGACTCCTGAAACATCTGCCGGGGGGGAGGGGGGGATGTAAGTTTGAGACGAGTCCAAACTATAGCGACGCGTCAGAGGGCGCCCGCTCGACACTCAGACCAAGCCCGAGTCGCGCGTTCATGGCGCTTGTCGCGAAGTATTACAATTAAGAAAGATCAAGCTGTACTTGTTGTTGATTCAGGTAAACCGGTGCACCATCGGGTATTATAATTATTAAGAGTGTATATGATTGGTTCCATAAACTATAGGCATCGGTCCGGGTGACCCCCCCTCAGATTCTTTTCAAATTTTTTTGGGATGTAGTCCTTGATGACCTATATGTGCCTGAATTTTTTCAGATTTTTTCCTCCATTATTTCGGCTGTAGTAATTAAGGGCATTTCCTGACATTTCCGTTTTTTTTTTTTTTCAATCTAATTTCATAGTATTGTATCGCAAAATGAAAATTACACTCAGAATGCATTTCTATGTGAAATTGTCTCAACTTTTTGAAAAAAATATTGATTCTCAGTTTGGACTAACGCAAAACTCTCAAAATCGACCTTTAATAATAAAAAGCTATTTTTCGGCCATTGCGCATGTCTGAAATTTTTTTTCAATATTTTTTTCAGAAAGCTGAGAAAATTTCACATATGATACGTCAAATTCACGTTGGGATGTCTGTAAAAACTGCTAGAATCGATGAAAGTTCAAAAATTCAATGATAAACCAAATTTTATTTTCTCCCTTCAAAATGTATAAATTCTCCTTCAATCCTCTTGAGCTATCGATCATTTTAAATTTTTGTCTTTTAGATAGAAATGCAATGTCTCGACTACTCCCAATATTCTGCAGTGAAAGAAAGTTATACGATTATTTATAGAATGAAATCAAAAATAGGCCTTAACATTTCTTGAAAATATTTCTTTAATTGCAAAATAGTTTTTATTCGTTTTTAAAAACTTGAACAATAGAAAAATTTGAAGAATTCGACACAGGCCTTACAATAGCGGAGCCTAAGTTATTGCTAATTGGCGTAATGTTGTGAATTGATCGGGTCCCTTTGATTGATTTCGAGTGAGATGCTCGTTCATCTAACGTTGGCTTTAATTCAAAATATTTCGTCCCCTCAACGAACACAACGTCGATATTTGGCAGACTTTGATTTGTCCTCTCAAACAAATCGTATGGTGTGAGAATGTGTTCGTCTGGGTCCATCTGGAACGACCTTTTTCTTGCATTTCGCTTAATGGCCCCTCCCAAACCATCACACGGTCCTTTGCCATGCGCGGTCGCGAAAAAATGCCAATCAGCCTCAATATCGAAATCATTTTCATGATAACATACATTTGTAAATGCGTTTTTATTTTTAAATTGCTGCGGCGCTCCATCACTGAAGTAGTGAATTCTTTTTACCACATGAAATTTTTTATTTAAGTAAGCTACCAATTCGACTTGAAATAAATGAACCATAACGAAATCGTGTTTGAGACAGTTACGCCAATTAGCAATAACTTAGGTTCCGCTATTGTAAGGCCTGTGTCGAATTCTTCGAATTTTTCTATTGTTCAAGTTTTTAAAAACGAATAAAAACTATTTTGCAATTAAAGAAATATTTTCAAGAAACGTTGCAGGCCTATTTTTGATTTCATTGTATAAATAATCGTATAACTTTCTTTCACTGCAGGATATTGGGAGTAGTCAAGACATTGCATTTCTATCTAAAAGACAAAAATTCAAAATGATCGATAGCTCAAGAGGATTGAAGGAGAATTTATACATTTTGAAGGGAAAAAATAAAATTTGGCTTATCATTGAATTTTTGAACTTTCATCGATTCTGGCAGTTTTTACAGACATCCCAACGTGAATTTGACGTATTATATGTGAAATTTTCTCAGCTTTCTGAAAAAAATATTGAAAAAAAATTTCAGACATGCGCAATGGCCGAAAAATAGCTTTTTATTATTAAAGGTCAATTTTGAGAGTTTTGCGTTAGTCCAAACTGAGAATGAATATTTTTTTCAAAAAGTTGAGAAAATTTCACATAGAAATGCATTCTGAGTGTAATTTTCATTTTGCGATACAATACTATGAAATTAAATTGAAAAAAAAAAAAACGGAAATGTCAGGAAATGCCCTTAATTACTACAGCCGAAATAATGGAGGAAAAAATCTGAAAAAATTCAGGCACATATAGGTCATCAAGGACTACATCCCAAAAAAATTTGAAAAGAATCTGAGGGGGGGTCACCCGGACCGATGCCTATAGTTTATGGAACCAATCATATATAATGTAAATATATTTGCAGTTATTGCTAGCATCAACCACGGTACTACTTATTGGTGACGCAGTCACCATAACCATTTAGACAAGAATTGTCTTATATATTAGTATACAGATATGAGTATATGGGGGATTCCACGGTGAAACCGGAAGCTGCATACCGTCGAATCAACATTTTTGACCCACGATTTTTTATGTTGATATACGTCGAAAATGAAGAGACAAGTGTTTCGGGGTTTGACGTTTTTAGAGCACGTTATTGAGATGCAATGGAATTAAGTTTTTCAATTATTGACGATATTCGGTATTTCAAATCGATATATCTCAACAACGGCCAATGATAAATTCGTAAGTAATAAAAACCAGGTAAGCTTTTTTTTGTCTTCACACAGTCTTTGCGATAAAGATATGTACAATTATGTGACACCGTTTGGACTATTATTAAGTAACAATTAATCGTCTAAATATTGAATATCTCGAAAAACAGCCATTTTATTTTCCTCTGTTTTACTTCTTGAATAAAAACAAAAAGACCCCGCTCAATTTTTCCGTTGGCTTCATTGAGGAGTTACAGCTTTTTTCGTCATGAAAAACACGTTTAATCATTACTACCGTTAATTATATATATACATATATAATAACGAATATTGTCAATAATTGAAAAACTTAATTCCATTGCATCTCAATAACGGGCTCTAAAAACGTCAAACCCCGAAACACTTGTCTCTTCATTTTCGACGTATATCAACATAAAAAATCGTGGGTCAAAAATGTTGATTCGACGGTATGCAGCTTCCGGTTTCACCGTGGAATCCCCCATATACTCATATCTGTATACTAATATATGCTTATCTATGCGTATATATGTTACCATTTTCGTTACAACGAGCGGCCAATAGTTCCCGGTGCAATATGAATTATCGCTGAGAAATGAACCGAATTAAACGTGTTTTTTATCACAAAAAAATCTGTAACTTCTAAACTAAGTCCATAGCCAAATAGAGACTGGTCTCAATCGTTTCGTTTTTATTCATAGAATTTAGGAAAAAAAAATAAGAAAAATCAAATAGGTGTTTCTTGACGTATTCAATGTTTAATCGATTAATTGTTAATTAATAACAGGTCAAACAGTGCAACATAATTGTACTTATTTTTATTGCATAGACCGTGTAAAGACAAAAGAAAAAGCTCCCTTGGTTTTTTTAATTATTATTGGCGGTTGTCGAGATATATCGATTTGAAATCCAAAATATCGTCAATAATTGGAAACCTTCAATCTACTGCATCTCATTAGCGGGCGCTGAAAACGGCAAACCCCGAAATACGTGTCTCTTCATTTTCGATGTAGATTAATGGAAAAAATCGTGGGGCAAAAATTTTGAGTCAAGGGTACGCGACTACCCGGAACGCCATGGAATGCCCCATATACACACAGATGCATATATTTATATATATATATATATGGCTCATTCCAAACCAAACCGTGGAGTAATTTCCCTCGGGTCCGCCGATTGTTGCATAATTTTAGTTTTGACTTCGTTCCGACTCATAATAGACCCTAATTTTTTTCAGAATTTTTGCACCACTCTTTAAGGTGATGGGCGCTGATTGTTGAATAAACTTGCATATAGTTATTTGCATAGAAAGGAATTATATAATGTGCATACGATTTTTTTTTTAACTTCGTTCCGACTACAAACGGACCCTAATTTTTTTTCACAATTTTCCCATCACTCCTTAAGGTGATGCGCGCATCGGAGTTGCAAAAATAGGAGTAAACCGACAAAACGGCCATTTTTAAAAATTTGATTTTTTTTCAACAAATGCTATGTTATAAAAGAATAGTTTTTTTCCAATTTGGGAGTGGGACGCAGCTTGCTTGTATTTAAAAAAATACTTTCTTTGTTTTTCAAATCTTTAAAATCGTAAAAAATTTTAATGATAAAAATCGTTACACGTGTGAAAAAAAACAAAAATAAAACATATCTTGAAAAATGTTGATATTTTTCATATTTTGTGAGGGGAGAGCACGTGACCGCCTCTGAGCACAGCAAAGTGAAAAATCGAGATACGAAATATGCAAAATATCAACATTTTCCAAGGCACGTTATATTTTTAATTTTTTTTTCACATGTGTAATGATTTTTATAATTAGAAATTTTTACGATTTTAAAGATTTGAAAAAAAAAAAGTTTTTTTTTTAAATACAAGCAAGCTGCGTCCCACTCCCAAATTAGAAAAAAAACTATTCTTTTATAACATAGCATTTGTAGAAAAAAAATCAAATTTTTCAAAATGGCCGTTTTGTCGGCTTACTCTTATCTTTGCAACTTCGATGCGCGCGCATCACCTTAAGGAGTGATGGGAAAATCGTGAAAAAAAATTAGGGTCCGTTTGTAGTCAGAACAAAGTTTAAAAAAAATCGTATGCAAATTATATAATTTCTTTCTATGCAAATAACTATATGCAAGTTTATGCAACAATCGGTGCCCATCACCTTAAAGGGTGGTGCAAAAATTCTGGAAAAAAATTAGGGTCTACTTTGAGTCGGAACAAAGTCAAAAATGAAATTATGCAACAATCGACGGACCCGAGGGAAATGACCCCACGGTTCGGCTTGGAATGCCCCATATATATCGTTCATACTGAGTAGTTTCCTTTTTTATTATATTTATATTATTATTATTTATATTATATACTAAAATATTATTATATTTATTAAATATTTTAACTTCAATTCAAGCAAAAACGATTATTGAAACAACATTACGATACTACGACGATTTAATATTTTTTGATTTAATTTTTTTTTATTTAAGTTTTTTCTGCGTTAACTTTCGATAAAAAATCTAATACAACCTGAAAATTATCCTCGATTGTCCTCGAACTTCGTTTGATGTCCTATTTTTTTTGCTCCGATGTGAAAATTACATTTTTTATCACGAAAAAAAATGTTCACCAAATCTTGGCTCGATATTTTAATCTTCAGTTGGCACTCGCGTAAATAGCGCCAACTGAAAAATCAAGATATCAAGCCAAGATTTGGTAAACATTTTTTTTTTCGTGATAGAAAATGTAATTTTCACATAGGAGCCGAAAAAAAAAGACATTACATTTGGCACAGTCTAATATATATATATCGTTCATACTGAGTAGTTTCCTTTTTTATTGTATTTATATTATTATTATTATTATTTATATTATATACTCAAATTTTATTATATTTATTAAATATTTTAACTTCAATTCAAGCAAAAACGATTATTGAAACAACATTACGATACTACGACGATTTAATATTTTTTTATTTAAGTTTTTTCTGCGTTAATTTTCGATAAATAATCTAATACAACCTGAAAATTATCCTCGATTGTCCTTGAATTTCGTACGAACTTTTTACTAGACTCCTTGACCCAGTCAGTTATCAAACAACGATTATAATTAAACTATCACTCCAAAGTGGTTAAAAAAAATTACAGGACACCCTTCGAATATTTTAGCTGATGTGCGTAAAATTTATTCATAAGAAATAAAATGTCAACACGTTAAAGAATTTTTTCGAAAGAGTGGATTCCACCCAGAGTGACGATAAAGCATTAAAATCGTTATTTCTCCAAAACCCTTTTTGATGGGCTCATTCGGTTTTTGTGCCGAAACTACGGACATAATTGTCGTTACAATTCGGCAGATCGAGGATCAAATCTTCGTTTTTCCATAATTACACGAAGTTACAGCCGTAAAACGTCGACAAAACAATGACGGAACGGAAATCTGCCGGAGAACGAGCCATCACGTGTCGGCACGCCCAACGTAGCCAGATAATATTCGAGCGATCATTATACGTGCCGACAAGGACGAGGACGAGCACGAGTGAGGAAGACGTCGGAAAATAAATGAAAATCCGAGCGAGACGAGCGATGCTCGTTCGGTGGTCATATGCCGATCATTTGGGCGTCGAGCGCGTTAAGGTCGATCAATTTCCGACGTCCGGTATACCAATAATTGGGTTAATTGAGACCTAGTTGAGTCATTACGTGGCCACGCGGGTTTGCATGCCACAAACACTCAGAGATTCGGAAATCTCTGCTGTGATTCTGCTTAGATTTAATTCGTTTCCCACGGTAAAAGATTTTATTGAAAATGTTTATTAAAAAAGGATAAAAATTTTAAAAAAAACAAAAACAAGATAAGATAAATCGTTAAGAGTTGATCACGTAAACTGGAGAGCAGAAAGTAAAGATCATGTCGAAAGATCCAAGACGAATCGCCAACCGTGTGCTGGATGGCGTAAGAAGAAGTATCTCGAGTGTCAAGTAGGTAAAGGCCGAAACACGTTTGCGAGACCGTCGGACGGCTTGAAAAACGGATTCGTTTTAATCTTGCCAACGTAAACCTTAGAACTCAGCCGCTGGTCGGAGATTCGAGGCTTTGTAAAATAGAGATAGCCTTAAATATGTCTGAAATCTCGAGGTTCATGAGATTACAAGGATGTTACGTATCGCTGCGACGATGAACTCCACGCGAGGTTGTTGTATATCGCCGCGACGATGAACCGGAAAATTGCTACGTCGTTCGTTTAAGAAGGGATTTTAGTTTGATTATTTTTTGGTTCCTCATAAAGGAACTTTTGTTTTCGTGAAAAATTTTTTTTAGAAATGTTCATGAAAACGTGTTCAGAATGTCCCAAAACATCTAAGAATCACATTTACAAAAATGTTCGGATGTATGTGTGTGTGTGTGTAGCATTAGTTTAACGTTCATAACTTGAGAACGGCTTGAAATATCAAGGTGAAACTTATCACACATGTAAAGGGTTCCAGGTGCCTTGCTTGATTCGATTTCGGAAACATCGATGCAGTTCTTTTGTTTTTACGTGATTTCAAAATTTTTCAAGAATCGATTTTTTTCACTAGCTCGCACAATTTTTGACATATCGAGCTCAATTTCAGTCAAATGTTGCACTCCTTTAGGAAGATCATTGGTACTAAATTTGAGCGAAATCCATGCAGTGCTTTTCTTTTTACAGAATTTTGAAATTAATTAAAAAGTGTCGTGCGTACTCTAGCTTGTGCAAATTTCGAGATATCTGGCTAAAATTTGGTTTCAATTTTTTAAATTTGACATGGAATTCACCATATATTTATTCTGGACTAGATCGATTTACGAACGGATTTTATATAAGAACAAGGGTGCAAATTCGAACCTTGCACATTGCTTCCTCATTATTTTTTACATTTGCCAAAGCTCCCTCTATGAAGAAGCCAAAATTTATCGGCACAATTCCTCATAGAGGAAACTCTGGCAAATGTAAAAAATTATGAGGAAGCAATGTGCAAGGTTCGACTTTGCACCCTTGTTCTCATATATTTTTATTGAAAATAAATTTGTTCTGGTTGAAAAATCTAAAGTTGACCTCAAAAAAAAACGATCCTTCAATTTTCAGCTCTCCATCTCATTGTTACGGCGTAGTGGTGAATTTAAATTTATTTTACTTTATTATTTAATTTTCTTTAAATTAAAAATAACTTAGTTCTTGTTGAAAAGTCCAAAGTTTACCTTAAAAGAAGAAGATCCCATAAATTGCGGCTCTTTATTTTGATATTGAGACACGCCTGTGATTTTTTTTTTCATTTTCTTGTTAACTTTTTTTTGCAAGTTGTAAAATTTGAAGATGACCTGAAAAACCCGAGATCTTCCCAATTTCAGCTCTATATCTCAATATCAAGGCGTGTCTGTGAATTATTCGTGGTTCGAAATTTTGTATTTTTGCTTCCCCTTTTTCAATAAGATACAAGTATATCGTCTCAGTGGATTCAGTGTTCGTCGAAAATGGTATTTAAAAGCCTCTCTCGGTCTGTTCTTATAGCAACATATGTATACAATTAATTTTTTCCCCCAAATCGCAGCAACGTCCATTACGAGGAAAGGAAATCTCTGGAAGTGGAGAAAAATCTGGAAACGGGAGGAGCTGTATGTGACGGAATAAAGATCGAAGAAGCGCGACGAGATCAGATCGAAGAGAAGAGCCGAGAACCGCAGTAACAATACAATTCATGGAGAAACTCGAAATGGACAAAGAAAAATCAAATAGACCGAGAAGAACAAACGTGGAGGAAAATGTGGAGTAAGATGAACGAACATTTAGGTGGCGACAGCCTTTCTAGAATTTAAGCGTTAGATCTAATGTAGGGATCAATGTGCTGCACTTTTTCATTCTCAATACCTAGTCATTCTACGTTAATCGTTACTTATCGAAATTGGTTTAGTATACACTTTGCACTTGCTGCACTGACGGTTTGCGGGAAATTCGTCTTATAACAATTCGTCTGAGACAATTTGTCTTAAACATTTTGTTTAAAATAATCCGAATAAGACAATTCGTCTAAAACAACTCGTCTAATAACAATTTATCTACGACTGTTTATCTTAAAAAGTTCATCACAACACATAACATCGTAACATGTTATTCTGGGGGTGCTTTTAAATCACTTCATATAGGTCAAAACAATTCGTCTAAGACAATTTGTCTAAAACAATTCGTTTAAAATAACTCGTATAAGACGATTCGTCTAAAACAATTCGTCTTATAACAATTCATCTAAGACTGTTTATCTAAAAAAGTTCGTCAACACAACACATAACGCCGCAACATGTTATTCTGGGGGTGTTTTTGAACAACTTCATGTAGGTTGTAGCGTGAAAAACTCGCAGATCCTCTCGCGACGACGACACTGGCAGGCCCACGGTCATTAGGATGTAATGGAGCGTTTTTTAAATGATTTTGTTTGTTTTTATTTTTATTTTCATGGTTTGTAATCGTCCCGGGAGGACAAGAGTTTTTCGGAACGAAGAGTTTGATCCGAACGTCCCGGACTGTTCATGCGAGGAGAGAGCGCCCGAAGTAGGGGCAGGCCTTTGAGGAGAAAGCGAGGAGTCGACGTGCGACGAGCGCTACCGTCGCCGAAAATTCCGTTGCGTCGACCCCGCTTGCGAAACCCCCGAAAGTAGGTGTCGTGGGGGTCAGAGTTGGTCGCCTGGGCCCCCCGACACGGAGCGATAAGGAAGGTAGGGGTTGAGGGCCTCGGGCCAGGTAACGCGCAAATTATCGGGGCTGTTCCGGGGAAGTCGCCGAGGCGAGAGTTTGGGGTTTTTTTTGGAAAGATGTTGGGGTCCCGGAAGAGTTACCGGAGATCGAGGCGGGGAGTTTGGCAGTTTCGGCAAGGCCTGAGAAATTAATTAAACTTCCGTCGTTCCGGTGAGTCTGTCTGTTCACTTTCTCTACATCTCGGGACGAATTTTTGGTTATTATTGTTATTTTATCGTGTCTCTTTGTAACGCGATTTTACCGGGTGTTAGGATGAGTCGCCGCGACGGCGGTTAGACCACGGGGTCTCATATTTGAATTTGGTTTACCGGTTCCGTGGGTTTTGCCGGGAACTTCGTTCCCGGAACAGTCATCGTCTTTCCGTTATTTATTCTGTTTTCCCGGGAATATTTGTTGCTATCGCGAGCATCGCGTTTTTGGAAAGTTTATCGGTGGGATTCCCGGGGACGTGTCGAGTCGTCTGCGGGGTTGCGCGGGTAGGACGGTCGACCCGGGTGTGCGTGCGCGTTTGTGGTAGTGAGTGATCCGCGATTAGTTTATTATTTTTGGTATTGTTTTTGTTATATTTTGTTTTTAGCGGTGAAAGGAGTAGCCGCGATCGGTGTGAATGTGTCGCGGGTTTTTATTGTATATTTTGTTCAACCGTGTGTGCGTGAGGGTGTGCGTGGAATGACGCGGAGTGGGGGTCGTCCGTCTTGGACCGCGGGCGGGAGTGTGAGAGAGAGAGAAGTTGTGCGTGTGGGTGAGTGACGCGACGAGTCGTCGCATGATCATTGTAAAATCTTTGCCCATTAAAACTATATTGTGAATCGGGATTCTAGTGTTGTTTGATGTTTCTTTATTTTTGGATTTGACTCCGCACGGTGGAGGGCGAACACCGCCACTCTACCGGGGCAAGGCTGCGGCTGGTCGGGCGAACAGCTTGGTCAGGGGTGTGCTCCTTTCCCGGTGCAGATGCACCTGGCGCCCATATAAAATAATAAGGGAAAGGAGTGTGCCCGGACTTTAGCTTTGCAGCGGATAGTAGGATTTTACGCTACAAGGTATACAGGATGCGGAAACTATTTTTTACGATATAAGCTCATGGAAAAAATTCGTCTTTTTTATGACATCGCATGGGTACGTATAGGTAGAATAATTAATTATAAAATTAATGAATCAATAAATAATTTTACTTTTCTTTCCAGTGTGCGAGTGAAGGACGAATATGCGCGAGTGTGTGCAAGTGTGTGTGTGTGTGTGTATGTGTGTGTGTGTGAGAGAGAGAGAGAGAGAGTGAGAGAGAGCGTGTGTGTGTTTAACCCAAATAGGGTATCGTGGGGTCAAATAGACTCAAGTTTTAAAAAAATAGAAAATCTCGTCCTGAAGATCTGGAGAATTTCATGAATGTAGCTCAGCTTCTACTTTACGATGAAATTCTGAAATATAAAGTTTTCAGAATAATTCACTATAAAAAAACAATAAAGGAATGAACTGCGGGAACTTCAAAAAGTTAGTCTGGGTCAACTGGCCCGACGTTACATAAATCGAATTAATGTGTATTTGTGTATGTGGTTTTCTCAAGAGCCGGCGAGATGGCTCGACGGTCTCGCGTTTTGCCTCATCTTCGACGGCAACTTTTTTAATTGTTTCTATATTCTTATGCTTCAAATTTTTCTTATCTTTCAAATTGTTCTAAATTTCAAATAATCATTCTTCAGTTTCGTCATACGCGAATCCCGCGAAAATCTTTCTTTGGTCTCTCAGGTTCTCCATCTTCTCTTTGGTCATTGAGATGGAAAAAAAATGTTTCAACTACGGTTCGTCGCGAATCTTATCGTTTCCGGAAGGTGCTTATCCGCGTAATCCGGATCGCAATTGTTTACCGGGTCTCCGAGATAACTCCGGAGGCCGTTATTGTGAAAAATCTCAAAACTATTTTCTGTGTGTGTGTGTGTGTGTGTGTGTGTGTGTGTGTGTGTGTGTGTGTGTGTGTGTGTGTGTGTGTGCGTGTGCGTGTACGTGTGCGTGTGCGTGTGCGTGTGCGTGTGCGTGTGCGTGTGCGTGTGCGTGTGCGTGTGCGTGTGCGTGTGCGTGTGTGTGTGTGTGTGTGTGTTCGTGTCTGTGTACTTTCGTACGTATCTGATGAAATCTTTCGTTAACGTTTAAAAAAAATTATTTATTTATTTATTTATTTTATAATTAATTATTTGATCCATGAGTACCCGTGTACCCTCATAAAAAGAGACGAAAAAAAATGTATCGATTTACTTATTCTATTATGACAATTTCAAGTGGACAATGGTATTCTTGTCATCCTTACCTGAGAATGACGCATTCTCGCACCAATTTCAGTGCGCAATGTGTCTGAATCTCGCATTTCCGAAGCCATGCAGGAACGTTTAATTCCCGCACTGTTCAATTACCCGAACTAAAGCAGAGAGCGTACGATCTGTCGATTGTTTAGGCACATTGCATACTAAAATTGATAGGAGAATGTGTCATTCTCACATGAGGATGACAAAAAATAGTTTGTGCTGCGCGGGCGCGATGAGCGATACGCCTCGTATTCGCGCGATTGGCGCCTACGCCTCGTATTGGCTTCGCATTCATGTTTGAATCCCCAACTTCGCGCCCTTGCATCACAATATACTATTATCTCATGCTCGGAGGTAGACGACCGACGACAAAATATTTGCATTGTCAATTTATAAACGTAGTCTTTGTCTGTACAAATCTTTAATACCGCATTTCTAATTACCATCCCGGAGATTACTGAAGAGAGTCATGTCACGTTAAACACCGGTATCAATGAAAATAAATAGAATCAATTGAAACAGAAAATTCAAACAATAGAGGAATTAGACCGACTCGTAGCCCTCCTTGCAGATGCAGTCCATCTGACTCCCGATTTAGAATACAATCCTCGAGAACGAAAAATCGTGGGCTTCGAAGATCTAGGACATTTGTGAAGGACTCACAGGCATGCTAATCGCGCTCTTGTTTTTATGCGATTTTTTTTCTCCAATATGGATTGAGCAATTTTATTCGAACCTTTCGTGCACTATTGAGCATACTTTTGACAATGTTGTGTAATTTTATCATGCAGAAATATTGAAGCATACGCCGGTAACAGAGTTTCCCCCAGAACGTTTTGGGAAAACAACAATTTGCGGTGTTCACTATAACTCGGCCGGAAATTATCTGAAAATGAAAAACCATAAAAATTTAGTCAAATTATAATCAAATCTTCTCCCCAACGTTCTCTGATGATTTTTTTTTTCATTTACAAATGTTTGGCGGCCATCTAAAGTGTGAACTGTTATTTTTCACGAAAAATTCCGCCATTTTGTGGGTGGGAAACACCCTTAATGTAAAAAAAAAAATTTAACTAAACGTTGGGGGGAGGTATTTTATATGTAGAAAAATTTTTTATATGTAGAATATGTACACAGTTTGAAATGACTCGGTCAAGTAATTTTTAAATGGCAGTGAACACGGACTTTGAAAAAGTAGTTTTGAGAAAAATGCGTCTAAAGTTTATGAACTAAAAAAGTGAAGAAAACTTTTTTTTTTCCAACTTACACAGAATCATCGATTCCAGCTCCATACAGCAGACTTCCTGCGGCATTGTCGATGTCTTCAGCCTCTTTTCTCTCAAGTCTTTGTTTTATTCTGGCTTCTTTGCTCTGCTGCTCAGCTTGAATCTCGGCCCTGTCGATGCGATTGCTGTCCGCGAATGTTGCATAATCATGAGCGCTTGGGCCGACACTGACGTTCATGTCAGACAGAAAAGTTAGAAAAGCACCAGCACCTTCATTGAAAGTGCATGCAGCTACATAAGATGCAAATTCATAAATTTGTCTGCTGTCAGATAATTTTTTCGGTGCGATTCTCCAAATCAGCTGGTTCAAACTTTCGTTGGCATTTTGAGTAAAGCCTCCAAGACACTTTTCTAGAAGTTCGTCTTTACTCAAATCTTCATAAATCGGTTTGATCGCTTGTATGACATCTTGTGGAAGTGGAGTGTAGTCATGTTTGAAATTTCCCACTCCTGTCGTGGCCAAAGCTTTTTGATATGGACACCACGAGTTCTCACCGCTCATGCACTTATGGTGTTGAGGGTTATCGTCTGTTGACTGCTGGTGGTAGAACGTTGCCCGGATTGCATTTTTCATTCCTTCCAGGGAATCACAATTATGTCTGATTGCTGCTCCGTAGTATCGACTCAAATTATCAATGACTTTTCCAGTGAGCTTTCCTTTGCCGCTGAGTAACTTACTTTGCCTTGTTTTACCAGCATTTTTTCCGGTTTTTACAACTTTATTTTCTATATAGCGTTAGAGGCCAGGAGATTAATAAGACAATAACTTCAAGAATATTGCTTAGATCGGCTTGAAATTTCAAGCACATATTCTTGAAATGTTAAACAATAAGATAAGACAAAAAAAATTTGATTATTCGAAAGTGAAAACCCTAACCCAGCCCTTAAACACGTAACAATAGGACTAGAAGAAATTGGTTTGACGGTTGAGGCAACAGTAACGGATCAGGTTCCAACAAATCGAAAATCATTTCGTCTTCTCCACCCGGAATCTGTCGCGACGGGGGCGGTATCATCGTCGGAAAACTATCTCTCCAGCTTAAACGGAAGGAAAATCGCGATCATTTTCGACGTTCCTCATCTGTTAAAATGTACTCTCAATGCATTAATACGATGTAGAATGCGTTATGCAGATGGAAAGTTCGCAGGAATAGATTACATTAAAGCTGTTTTCGATGCAGATCAGAAGAAACGATGGAAATCGCTGAAAAAACTAAAACCGGAACATTTTAAGTTTTCGGATTCGGCCATGAAAATAAAGGTTTGCGTTGCTGCAGCCCAACTCAGTTTCTCGGTAGCTTCGGAAATAGAAACTTACGTTGCTCTAGGAAAATAGCCACCAGAAGCAATTCACACTGCTGAATTCGTACAAATGATAGATTCATTATTCGCTTCGCTAAATGCATCATCTCTGATTCCAAAGGACGAAAAAATGTATAGACAATCACTCTCAGATTCAACTTCACATTTGAAACTCTAGTCAGACGTTATAGATCAACTGCAGACTTGGAAATTTTTCAACCTCAAAAACACCAATGACGTAACAAACTATTCTGAATTTATCAAAGGTTGGCAAATCACCTTAAACTCGATTATACCTTTCTCCTTAAGACCGCGCTCACAAGTCGATGGCGGTACCCCGGTTGTGTGTAAGGCTCAACGATTTGCGAAGAGAGGTTACAATTAATATCCTCCGATTAATTGGATGTTCACGCTCCTTTCTTCTCTTGTCCATGGTTCGATTACTCTTAATTGCTGTACAACACAAGTTACACAAATACTTACGTACAATTGCCGCTATCGTAGCACCATAAAAAGCAAAAATATCATCGGGAACCCGTCGAAATTGGGAACGTTAAAAGAAAAATAGAAGGTCATATTTCCGTTACGTTTCGACAAATAACGCAATTGAAGTTAGACCGCAGAAAAGACGGATGGGTGTCTGACGGGAAAGGTAGTCTCAGTTGTTCGAACGTCGTGTTAGCTCAACCACGCGCGATGTCTATCGTTCCTCGGGATTATCTGCTTACCTTTTTTTCACTCCCTCGGACAATATACTCAGACGTGTAGATAAAATAATTAATTATACAATCAATAAATGAACGAATAATTTAAATTTTCTTTCCAGTGTGCGAGTGTGTGCGAATGTCTGCAGTGTGCTAGTGTGTGCGAGTGTGTGCGAGTGTGTGCGAATGTGTGCGAGTGTGTGCAAATGTTTGCGAATGTGTGTGTGTGTGAGCAAGTGTGTGCGAGTGTGTGCGAGTGTGTTCGAATGTGTGCGAATGTGTGCGAATATGTGTGTGTGGGTGTATGTGTGTGCAAGTGTGTGTCAGTACGTACGATTGTGTTTGAGTGAGTGAGAGTGTGTGTGTGCAAGTGTGCGCGAGTGTGTGCGCGAGTGTGTGTGTGTGTGTGTGTGTGTGTGTGTGTGTGTGTGTGTGTGTGTGTGTGTGTGTGTGTGTGTGGGTGTATGTGTGTGCAAGTGTGTGTCAGTACGTGCGATTGTGTTTGAGTGAGTGAGAGTGTGTGTGTGCAAGTGTGCGCGAGTGTGTGCGCGAGTGTGTGTGTGTGTGTGTGTGTGTGTGTGTGTGTGTGTGTGTGTGTGTGTGTGTGTGTGTGTGTGTGTGTGTGTGTGTGTGTGTGTGGGGGTGTGTCTGTGTCTGTGTGTGTGTGGGTGTGTGTGTGTCTGTGTGTCTGTGTCTGTGTGTGTGTGGGTGTGTGTGTGTGTCTGTGTGTGTGTGGGTGTGTGTGTGTGGGTGTGTGTGTGTTTTTTTTTTCTTATAGAGGGGGGAAATGCTTTATGCACCATGGGGCAAGTTTAAACTTCCCCGTGTGTCGGACTCGCACCGACTAAAACCCTAACCTCTCATCTTTGGTCGTTTCGTTCTCCCGCGGGACCACCGTTAGGTATTGCTTCGCGGGAGCGACCGCAGCCGCAGCTCTTTCTCAAATGCGGCCGAGTATCCTCATGTCCCCTGCATATTTTTCCTTACGCGCTCAGCGAGGCGTAACTCCTTCATCACCACGATTGCGAAGGCATTGATCGCATCCCACGCCGAGGTTGATGTAACCATCAGTCCTACCATGTTGTTCGGGGCTATGTGTGCGTTCAGCGACTCGTCAAGGACCGCTCGCTGCTCGCTAAAACGTGGGCAATGGAAGAATGCATGCTCCGCGTTCTCGTTGACTCCTTCGCAGGCTGGGCACTCCGGTGAATCCTCATACTTGAACTTATGAAGATATTCCCGAAAACACCCATGACCTGACAGTACCTGGGTAGTAATTTAGCTCTCCATGTTGGCGGTTCACCCACGTCTCCACTCGTGGTATTAATCTGTAGGTCCACCGTCCCTTAGCAGATATGTCCCACATTCTCTGCTATTTTCGCATGCTTTCGTCTCTCACTGCTTGTTTCTCTTCCGCAAGATCCAGTGCAGCAGTGACTCTTCGTTGGTAGAGAGTTTTTCGTTCTTCCGCGAGCACCTCGATGGGCAGCGTTCCCGCTATGATATTTATGGCATCCTCAGAAACTGTGCGGAAGGCACAGGCTACCCTCAATGCGCTGACACGATAGACTGCAGCTGCCTTCCTCCTGTGCTCCTGGGTTTTTAGTGCGTCTGCCCATATAGCAGTGCCGTATGTAAGCACTGAGGTCGTCACTGAAGACAGCAGTATTCTTCTTTTTTGTCTGGGGCCACCAACATTCCGTGCAAGTGTTGCCACCACACCAGCCGCCTTACTGCTTAGTTGGTTGATTTGCTCTTTGAAACTTAGTCTTGCATCTATTGTTACTCCCAGATACCGAAGGGATGGCTGTGAGGTGATCTCATAGTCGCCGACAGTAATGGTGATGGTCTCCACCACTTTCCTGTTCGTCACGAGCACTGCCTCCGTCTTGTGCTCAGCCAGCTGCAGTCCAACTGACTGTAACCATTCGCGGATCATCGTGAAAGATTTTTCAAACTGCATTCTGATTACCTCCAGGAGTTTCCCAGTAATTACTACGGCTATGTCGTCGGCAAATCCAACGAGTTTTACATCTTTCGGCAGTTTCATGGTCAACAGCGCGTTGTACAAGATGATCCACAGGAGTGGCCTAAGGACCGAGCCTTGAGGAACTCCCCCGGTTACCCTGTACTGTCGTGGACCGTCTGCTGTATCATATGCGAGGTACCGTTCGCTAAAATAGTTTGTCACCATTTTTCGAAGGTACCGAGGCACGTTCATCCGCTCAATTGCCTCCAAGATGCGGTCCCATCTTGCAGAGTTGAACGCATTTTTGACGTCAAGAGTGGAGATCAAGCAGTACTCCTTCGCCCCTCTGCTATATCTTTTCCCGGAGATCGCTTCTCTGGCAGTATTCACCACCAGGTTAATGGCATCCAGGGTTGATCGCAACTTCCTGAAGCCATACTGGTTATCCGCTAGACATCCCTCAACGGCTTGTTCAATCCTGTTTTGAACGATGCGTTCAAGGATCTTTTCTGCTGTGTCTATCATGCAGAGAGGACGGTGCGATGAAGGCTCTTCCGGTGGTTTTTTCCCCTGTGGAAGGAGCACGAGTCTCTGTCGCTTCCAAATCTTTGGGAAGGTGCCCTCGTTTAAGCATGTATTGTACATGTCGAGAAACATCTCCGGCGCTGCTTTAATGGCCGTTTTGAGTGCTACGTTGGGCATTCCATCTAATCCTGGGGCTTTGTTGTCACCCACTTTGACGCATGCTTGAAACAACTCTTCCTTTCTAAAATTCGGTATCTCTTCCTCTTCGTCGTGTTCAACCTGATGGTTGAGCTTGGGTTGTTGAGGGAAGAGATGACCGACAATCTTCTCCAGCAGCTGCGGGAAGGATGGTGATGGCATCGGTTGGTTTATCAGCCGGGTCATGACGACCTTATAGGGTCTGCCCCAAGGATGACTGTCCACCTCGTTAAGGAGTTCGCGCCAACTGTCACCTTTGCTTTTCTTTATGGCTCTGTTTAGTCTCAGCCGAGCTTCCTTGTGCGCCGATTCCAAGGTATTGTAGGTGGCTTTCCTACGAGCGCGCTGTGCCAGCCTTCGGGCACGGTGACACTGCTTTCGGAGCGTGGCGATATGCTCGCTCCACCAGTGTACTTCCTGCCATTTGTTGCCAGATCCTTTCCGTGGCATTGTGACATCACACGCATACGTGACTCGCTGCATTATCTTCTCAGCCATTGCGGTAGCACTATCCTCAGTGGGATGGCTGGTGTCCAGCGCCTCGCAAGAGGTCTGTTTCAAAGCTTCGCACCTTCCAGCCGAGCGCATTTGTCTTCGGCGGTAATCTTTTGCGTCTCCGATCAGCGTGTATCTCCCATGTTATTGCCTGGTGGTCACTGTGCGTGTATATGTCAGTTACTTCCCAGCAGTTGCTATCTCTAGCAAGACTGCTACTGACAAACGTTAGGTCCACTACGGAGGTGGCTTCACCTCTTACGAAAGTGGGTTCCCCGCCAGTGTTCAATAAGACTACGTCTAGCAGTGACATGGCCTCGAGCAGAGCTTGACCCTTCTTGTTTGTCTCCTTGCTACCCCATTCGGTTGCCCACGCATTAAAATCCCCAGCAATGGCTACGGGATTATGCTCCCTGGCTTCTATAACCAGCCTGTCGAGAAAGTTCGCGAACTCATCAATCGACAAACTGGGTGGGGCGTAGCAGCTGTAGAAGGAGACTCCTTTGATTTTGGCTTTTACGAATCCCTTGTCATCCCCCTTTACCACTTCCTGGAATGGCCACTCAGCACAAGCCCATATAGCAGCCTTGCCAGTCGCGTCCGTTTCCCAGAGTTGCGTTTTTGGGTGATGATATGGTTCTGATATCATCACTAGTGCGCAGCCTCACAGTGGTTAAGGTTCAGCTGCAAGACCTCCATACTTGTCTTTTGGCATGCCTCTGTATTGCCTGCGCATATGCTGGGCATTGACTGCTGCCAGCAATATGCGCTGCCATCTCCTTGCTGCTGCTTTTCTCGTCGCACAGGACGCAGCGGTCTGCTGCCTCACACGTGTCTATTTTATGGCCCTCTTCACTACACTTCATGCAACACTTCGACCGGTCGACATTACTCTCACAGCTCCGTGCCAGATGCCCGAAGTTCCAGCACTTAAAACATTTGGTTGGTCTAATCACCGAACGGATTCGGCAGATGACCCATCCTATACGGATTTTGCCCTGGTCACTGATCTTCTTAGCCGTGGCTGCTGGAAGCCTGACAAGTGCGGTCAGGGTGCCACCGTACGCTTTGCGTAGCGATCGGATCCCCTCTAGGGTAATACCGTCCGTCCCGAACTCGCTTTGAAGCGCTTCCAGAATCTCCTCTTTGGTTGTCGTTTCATCCATGACCTTCACCTCGAGTTCCGCTTCCTGGATTTTGCTCCTAACAGTTGCATCTTCTCCGAGGACTTTTGCAACTGCGGTTTGAAACTCAGATGCCCTCTCTGCGTGCTCCTTGCTGATAACGATGAGCAGATCCCCTTGTTGTGTAACAATATGCGGGAATGGGATACTGGGGTAAATAATAGTCATACAGTGTTATTCATTTACATGCTTCGGTTTATTCCTTTGCGTAGATCATGCGAGAAATGGAATAGGATATAGTAAGCCCCTATGTGTCTATAGACATGGCAACTTGGTAGGAGGCCCATTTATGACCGGACGGCTTCCTCGGGGAGGGGCGTGAGGTCGCGCCGGGCGCGTACGTATTTTCGAAGGCACATAGTTGCCTGGGTGCGGAAGATTTTGTTCCTGCAGGGGTCGGGGAACGTAGGGAGACGGGGGGGAAACGATGGGTGGACAGGAGAGGGAAGTTCGCAAGCACGCCTCCGCTCGTTCCTCCAACACCTCCCACAGCGCGAGGTACTTCTCGTCACACGTGAGGACAGGGGAGGCCTCGCCCGTGGAAAGGAAAGGCAGAGCAAGGTCGGGTACGGTGGGGAGAATAGGAGGAGGAGAAGGCAGAGGAGTGGGAGGGAGAGCAGGATTAGGGGAGTTTCGACGGAGCGTAAAGGCCCACGGAGGTAGTTCACCCTGGAATGGCCTCGCCGGCCCCAAAACCCGAAGCTGATTTCGTAGATCGCGCCCGAGGGTGCGGACGATGACGAGAGGCTCTTCGTAGGCGGCGTCGCTCGTGGCAATCGCCAGATTTATTTCGGGGCATCTAGAATACACGGGGTTGTTAAAAACGGCTCAAGCAACCAGCTTGTAGAGCACTCTTCAAAAAAAACAAGACCAAAAAAAAAACAGAACAACCCTGAATAATCGGGGGAAATTAAAATTGAGGAAGTAAGAGAGGAATATCAAAAGGGGAAAAAAAAAGGAAGCAGGGTCGTGCCCCGGCGGTGCGAAATCGAGAACGTATTATGAGCGCTAAGCGCGGTGATAGCGCTTCCGGTGAACACTTTAACCAGCGTATGCGTTGAACACTTTAAGCAGCGTATGCGTTGAACACTTTAAGCAGCGTATGCGTTGAACACTTTAAGCAGCGTATGCGACGAGCCACTTTAGTCAGCGGCTTAGCACTTTAGACAGCGCTGGCGAAATGCGACTCTGGTGGCTTTTGCTTCGCCTTTTATACCCGCGAGAGCCATGCGGCGGCCCGAAGAGCGGCGAAGCAGCCAGGTTCGGGCCTAGGAGCCTACGGGCCCCCGGACGGTAGAAATAAAGAATTTTCGGCAAACGCCCCTGTCGGATTACTCCTGCGGCTATGTATTACTCGGAATCTACCTTACCGCCGGGGGATACGCGCACTTACGGTAGGTAGTAATAATCGACGTAAGTGTCGGTAACACTTAATCCTTAAAGGACTCTTTTACCGGTAAGCTAGATATTAGATAATTTATAGTCCTTACGGGATTGACTCTAAGTACGCTAACCATTATATACTTAATATTATTACAGGGATTATTTCCAGGTAAGACACAACCATTAGACACTTATCACTATTTATAGGTAGAAGTTTTTTATGGCTTATTCGACATGGGATAGTTAATAGGGTTTAAGGGGTTATTTACAGGTTCGAATAAATATTTGATAATCAACAGTTGTGCTTTTGCGTTTTGTTTCAGATGATAATTTCGTTCGGGAAAAAGCAGGAGCTTGGAGTGTGCTGGTTGCGCAACACCCTGCTTTTGTCCTTCGCATCTTATCCACACAGTGTCCCACCTCTTTGAGGTCGCCATTGTTCTTCACACGGCTGAGGATCTCCGCGTAGCTTAACTCCCCCCTTTTCTGGATTACCAGAGCATTTGGGAGCGTCAGTACCTCTCGCTGCTTGCGAGGCTTGCTCCTCTGCACCTTCTGCCAGTCCGTGCCCTCCGGGGCCGGCTTCGTCCGTCCGCTGGTAGCAGGCGGAGTGCCTAGTTCATCTTTCTTCTTCTTCGCATCCTTCACCTGAGGAGATGGTGGCGTACGCTTTTTCTTTCTGTTCGCCTTAGCTATTCGCCTCACCTTCGGCGTAGCGTACTTCTCTTCCTCTTGTGCCGCATCCATTCTGGTAGGTTCTTCGATCTTCATCGGTGAAGTTTGAGCGTCCCTGTATGTCTTCCCGTTTTCCGCGCCGATATGGGCAGCGTGGCCTGTTTCGAGATGGATTTGCTCATCCAACGCCCTAATCGCATTGACGGTGTTCGTTATTCTCGCTACCTTGCTCTTGATCTCGTTGTGGATGTTGCTCTTCCCCTCCATGACATTGTTCAGTTCGTCGAGTAACTTGACGAGGTGCCCCATCTTAAGCTTTCTCGACTCTGAAGTTATTCTATCTCTGAACGCATAGTCACTTGAAGCATGGGACGCCACGGAGGCCAAGGGTTCCACCTCCATGGTACTGCGGTCGCTAGATGACGACGCCAGGGAGCCCGCTTGCTCACTCCCTGCCGCCGGTACTGGGGTCCCGTGCCCCTGCACCGTAATCGGTACCACTCCTGTCGTGTTCTCAATTTTCGGTTTATTAATGAGGGTTCCTTCTCCTAGTCTGTTTAGTCGGCGGGCGGTATTTTAATTGCCTCCTACCTTCTATATCTAGAGAGCATTCCCCCATCCGCCACCTGGGGACGCGCCACGTAGGGGTTTCAGACTCCCCCTGTGGAGTGTGTGTGTGTGTGTGTGTGTGTGTGTGTGTGTATGTGTGTGTGTGTTCGTGTGTGTGTGTGTGTGTGTGTGTGTGTGTGTGTTTGTGTGCGCGCGTGTGCGTGTGCGTGTGTGTGTGTGTGTGTGTGTGTGTGTGTGTGTGTGTGTGTGTGTGTGTGTGTGTGTGTGTGTTTGCGAGAGTGTGTTTGTGTGTGCAAGTGCGTTCGAATGTGTGCGAATCTGTGTGTGTGGGTGTGTGTGTGTGCAAGTGTGTGTCAGTGCGTGCGAGTATGTTTGAGTGAGTGGGAGTGCGGGTGTGTGTGTGTGTGTGTGTGTGTGTGTGTGTGTGTGTGTGTGTGTGTGTGTGTGTGTGTGTGTGTGTGTGTGTGTGTGTGTGTGTGTGTGTGTGTGTGTGTGTGTGTGTGTGTGTGTGTGTGTGTGTGTGTGTGTGTGTGTGTGTGTGTGTGTGTGTGTGTGTGTGTGTGTGTGTGTGTGTGTGTGTGTGTGTGTGTGTGTGTGTGTGTGGGTAGGTGTGTGTGTGTGCAAGTGTGTGTCAGTGCGTGCGAGTATGTTTGAGTGAGTGGGAGTGTGTGTGTGTGTGTGTGTGTGTGTGTGTGTGTGTGCGTGCGTGCGTGCGTGCGTGCGTGCGTGCGTGCGTGCGTGCGTGCGTGCGTGCGTGCGTGCGTGCGTGCGTGCGTGCGTGCGTGCGTGCGTGCGTGCGTGCGTGCGTGCGTGTGTGTGTGTGTGTGTGTGTGTGTGTGTGTGTGTGTGTGTGTGGGTGTGGGTGTGTGTGTGTGTGGGTGCGTGTGTGTGTGCGTGTGTGAGTGCGTGCGGGCGTGCGTGCGTGCGTGCGTGCGTGTGTGTGTGTGTGTGTGTGTGTGTGTGTGTGTGTGTGCGTGTGTGTGTGTACGTTCGTACGTATCTGATGTAATCTTTCGTTAACGTTTCCTTAAAAAGGAAACCCTCGCACCAACTCCCACTCACTTAAACGCACTTGCACACACTGACACACACTTGCACACACACACACCCACACATTCGCACACATTGACACACACTCGCACACACTCGCACACACGTGCACTCACACACACACATTCGCACACATATGCACACACTCGCACACACTTGCACACACTCGCACACACTAGCACACTGCAGACATTCGCACACACTCGCACACTCGAAAGAAAAGTTGAATTAGTCATTTATTTATTGATCTTATAATTAATTATTTTATCTACACTACCGTCGGATAGTATCAGGACACTAGCGAGGCGTGCGCGCAGAAATAACTTCTGTCTTTGGAGGTCGATAACTTCGCGACAAATGGAGCTAGAGACTTTTTTAAAGCACCGTTAAAAAGGTCATAAATATTTAAATCCATTGATATTTTTTTAATAATATTTTAATCACTAAGCACTGAGATAGCGTGTGAAAAAGATTGAAAAAAAATTTGGATTTTTCCGAAATTTTCTATCTCGACTTCAACTCATAGCCAAAGTTAGGAAAAAATTTTTAGAAGTTTGAAACTTCCCACGCATGACCTCTGAAACCTTACCTGTAGTTCGAGCTTAAAAAGTATACAAAATCTTTAGGGGTTTTTGAGTTATCATGGAAATTGTGCAGGCATGCGTAAGTCGAGCGCGGGCCATCGTTTGCACAAGTCGACGGTCTCGCTCGCTTGTTTTCTCGCAGGGGCAGGACCGAAACGGATCTTGAGTACAACGGGCGTTTGTACGGGGCACCTTTTCAGAAGCATATTTCTATTCTAATATACATGCATACATTTTTTCCAATTTAGTATAACCTGCATTGATATAAAAGAAATTGTTATTTCAATGCTGCAAAGAAATTGAACTGCTATAAATAATGGTAAAAACAGAAATTCATCAGTCAATGTTAATTTGGGAAAAAACGACTTTATAAGATTTTCTAATGTGGTATAAATCATTGAATTTACTTACATATAAAAACTATGTGGAACGCTTCTAAAAACGTTGAAGATAAAGGTTAATTATCAAAAATTTGTTAAGGGGTTATATCTAGTTGTTTGCGGGAAAACTCAATGGTTTTCATGATTCTTCGGCCATGTTAATATAATTTCATTATAATCCACTATCTAGTATCAATTAACACCATATATGGAGATATGGATATTTTCATGAGAAAATTTTAAATTTTGGAAGCCGCTGTTCTAAGACACCTTTTTTTGAGACCACTTGCGGTGAGCATGGTATGTCTGGATCAGCTCATTTCAAATCAAAATCCAGAAAGATTTTGTTAGTGTAATATTAAACACAGGTCGTGGATGAAGCGTCAGAAAAATTGTTGATCTTTGAAATAATGACGTCGATTTTTCCCAATTTTATAAATCTCAGAAATCGAACTTATCGGAACAATTGACGTTATGTAAAAAATTAAATTCGCTAAGCCCTTCGTTCACAAACTGCGCTTAATATTATACCAACTAAATATTTTTGGTTTTTTTATTTCAAATGAGCCGTTGTTCCAGAGATATCATGCTCACCGCAAGTGATCTCCGAGAAAGGTGTTTTGGGACAGAGCGGCCATAACTCCCCCAAATTGGAAATTTTTTCATGAAACAATTCATCCAAGTACCTCAATATATGTTGTCATTGGTACTGTATAGTGTGTCCTAGTAAAATTATGTTAACATGGCTGAAAAAAATCATGATAATCCATTAATTTTCATTATCTCCAAACTCGGAATTTATGTTCCGAATCGACATCCTTTTGTAAAATAAATTATCGGAAGAAGAATTTAGTGATCGGATTCTTTTCTGAACCCGCTCTACTTTTCTGACATCGCTGGTTATACCAATCCTCAATTTCGTTCAACTAACACGGAATCTTCGCAGATTTGTCAATTCTCGCACTTTAGTACTTTCGTCAGCATCAACTCGCCTATGCCCCCAAGCAAAATTTCTTAAGTCTTTTTAATAAGTGTTACAACCAGAGTGTTACGCCAGGGATATTCGGTCAAAAAGCTCTACATTTTTCCACATAATGTTAAAATTAACATTATAACATTTAACAAGGACTCCTTTCCTTATTTAGGACAATATCAGGTTCATTGAATACAAGTTTGAAAACCTTTTACACAGTTGAAAGAGAAACGAAAACAAATAAATGATAATACCGGTCGTCAGGGGAGTCATTTCTTTTGTTTTTCCTCCGCTATTAACAGCTTGTACGAATAATACAAGCAGTCGTTGAAAAACCCGATAGAAATGGCACCGAGACGCGAAATTAGTCCGTTTACACGAGCTCAAATTGTGACATTACACGAAGAAGGGCTCAGTTATCGAGAAATCGCTAAAAAAACGAAAAAATCAAAATCAGGCGTGGAGTGGACGGTGAATAGATATAAAGAGTCTGGGAAAATTGATAATAGAGGATGTCGGGGGAAGAAACGGTGTACGAGTGAGCAGGAAGATAAGTCAATCGTGCTTATTAGTAAAAGGGACAGAAGGAAGACTGCCCCTCGAATTTGCGAAGAATTCAACGCTTCTCGACCGAATAATTCCAGCATATCGGTCACAGTGATTAAAGATAGACTGCTAGAAGCTGGTTTGAAAGGGTGCGTGGCTGCGAGAAAACCTCTTTTGATAGCCATAAATAAGCGAAAGCGATTGCAGTGGGCAAGGAAACATATTTCGTGGACGGCAGAAAGATGGAGATCAATTCTCTTTTCTGATCAGTCAAAGTTCGAGTTGTTCGGCGGGAAGAGACGAGTGTTCGGTCGTCGACAACCGGGCGAACGTATGCATGTTTAGTGTATCGTCCCTACAGTGAATCATGAAGGAGGTTCCGTGATGGTTTGGGGGTGTTTTGGGAACGGCAAAACCGGGAATTAAAAAAAAATCGAAGGGATTTTAAATAAGGAAGGTTTTCACCAAATCCTCTGCAATCACGCATTGCCATCGGCCAAGCAGCTATTTAGCGGGAAGTTCGTTTTCCAGCAGGACAACGACCCCAAACATAAATCGAAGCTGTGCGTTAGCTACATCGGAAAAAAAGAGAAGGAAGGAGTTTTAGAAAACATGGCATGGCCTCCGCAGTCACCGGATTGTAATCCGATCGAGCTACTGTGGGACGAGCCGGATAGAGGGCTGCGGGTGCTGACACCGACCAATGCCCAGCAACTCTGGACGGGGCTTCAAGACGTTTGGAACAATATCAGTCCGGAAACTTTAAACAAATTAACAGACAGAATGCCGGCTGTCTGCAAGGCAGTGATTCAAGCAAAGGGCGGTTACTTCGATGAGTCGAAAATTTGAAGTCTCCCCAAGAAGACTGAGAAGAAAGCCCAATTTCTTTCTCCGACAAACCCATCGGCCCTTTTCAGGGCCAACAATTATTTAAACGAAGGTTTTCTCTTTCTCAATAATATACTCATCGTCTACCGATCTATGCGAAGGTTGATCATATTTTTCTCGTGAAGAAAAGCAGTCGAAGGCTTAATAAAGATATAGAAATATTTATGTCATACTCGGACTCGTTCCCTATACGGAACTTTGACAGCTAAGGCACTAGAAATACCGAGTCTCTAAGAAGCTGAAGGGTACACCTATTTACGTTTATTCCGTCGTCCTCCTACGAAAGAATGGAATTATTATTATTGACAGGAGTTCATAATTACTTATGACTGGGGATAATTTTTAGGGCTAAACGGTAAAATTACCGCCTGCAAAAAACTGTAACTCCATCTCATTCCACGACCTTGCTAAGTATCTACTACGGTCTGAATTTTTCTATAATCAGGGATGAAATATAACGATCCACGTAGAATTACACATATTAGACCGCTGATGATAAAAATGCGTGTGCAGCTCCGTGCACATGATTAAAGTTAATCTTCTTAGAAAATAGGGAATAAGAGAGATTGAGTGTGAGAAATAGAGAGAGAGAGAAAAAGAGTATCTAAAAAGAAATACAATGATAATAAATTTGCGTAAAAATTTTCATTTTTAATTCACGGTGAGCTTTATCATGACGACGGTATCCACTATAAGAGACACACGAATCAACAGTGTGAATGTCATTCGCCCTATTATCAACTAACAGTGACGTTTCGCTATCAATGATGTTGACGTCCTTGAAATTTCACTTGCCGCTAAAGAAGTTTGACTTCAAAAATTTGTTCTTGTTCAAATGAAAAAAGTATTTTATATCTTAATTTTTTTGGATTTATTTTCGTGGGAAATTAGGTTTTATCCGTCCATATTTTTGCTCCCCCATGGAAGAAGCTTTGTTTTCGTGAGCTTTTTTTTCCAGATTTTCATGTAGACGTGTTGAGAATGTCTCAAAACGCCGAGAAATCCCATTTGGAAAAAATGTCCGGATGTATGTGCGTGTGCGTGTGCTTGTGTGTGTGTGTGCGTGTGTGCGTGTGTGTGCGTGTGTGTGTGCGTGCGTGTGCGTGCGTGCGTGCGTGTGCGTGCGTGTGCGTGCGCGTGCGTGTGCGTGCGTGCGTGCGTGCGTGCGTGCGTGTGCGTGCGCGTGCGCGTGCGTGTGCGTGCGTGTGCGTGCGTGCGTGCGTGTGCGTGCGTGCGTGCGTGTGCGTGCGCGTGCATGCGCGTGCGTGCGTGCGCGTGCGTGTGCGTGTGCGTGTGCGTGTGCGTGTGCGTGTGCGTGTGCGTGTGCGTGTGCTTGTGCGTGTGTGTGTGTGTGTGTGTGTGTGTGTGTGTGTTACATTGGTTAAACGCTCACAAATTAAGAACAGCTTCAGATATCAAGCTGAAATTTGTCACACATGTAAAGATGTCAAGGCGCATAGCATGATTGAATTCTTAGAAAAATCGATATAGTTCTTTTTTTACGCGATTATTGAAAAGTTCTAAAAAAAGAATTCGGTCTCTAGCTCCCACAATTTCAGAGATATCGAGCTCAAATTTAGTAGAATGTTGTACAACTACGAAGAGATGCTTATTACCGAATCCATGCGGCACTTTTGTTTTAAAGAATTTCGAAAGGTGTTAAAAATCGCTGTGCGCATTCTAGCTTGTGCTATTTTTAAGATATCTGACTAAGATTTAGCACAAAGTTGCACTATCATCAAAAGATGTTTTGTATTGAATTTGGGCAAAATCCATCCAGCCGTCCAGATTTCATGTCGCTTTGAAGTTTTCAAAAAATAAACGTGCGCGCTCTAGCTCCCACAATTTTCGAGATTCCGGACTCAAATTTGGTACTCAGTCGCACTCTTATCAAAAGATGTTTCGTATTGAATTTGGGCAAAATCCATCTAGGCGTTTTAACTTGATGCGACTTTTAATTTTTTAGATTTAACATGGAATTCACCATATATTTATTCTGGACTAGATCGATTAACAAACGGATTTTTTTTAACTGTTATTATTTATGACAGTTTAGTTTTCTTTTGCAATATAAAAATAATTATCCTGGGTGTATGAAAAATGCATTCGCAAGGATGCTCAATACAAGCCCCCGTTGCACGGATCATCCGTTTCGGTCCTGCTCCCTCGAGAAAACAAGCGAGCGAGACCGTCGACTCGTGCAATCGATGGCCCACGCTCGACTTACGCACGCCTGCAAAATTTTCCTAATAACTCAAGAACCCCTGAAGATTTTGTATACTTTTTGAGCTCGAATTACAGGCAATGTTTCAGAGATCATGCGTGGGAAGTTTCAAACTTCTAAAAATTTTTTCCTAACTTTGGCTATGAGTTGAAGTCGAGATAGAAAATTTCGGAAAAATCCAATTTTTTTTTCAATCTTTTCCACACGCTATCTCAGTGCTTAGCGAATGAAATATTATTTAAAAAATATCAATGGATTCAAATATTCATGACCTTTCTAACGGTGCTTTAAAAACGTCTCTAGCTCCATTTGTCGCAAAGTTATCGACCTCCAAAGACAGAAGTTATTTCTGCGCGCACGCCTCGCTAGTATCCTGATACTATCCGACGGTAGTGTACACGTCCGAGTATATGGTCCGAGGGAGTGAAAAAAAGGTGATAGCGGCAATTGTACGTATTTGTGTAACTCGTGTTGTACAGGGATTGAGAGTAATGGAACTATGGGCAAGAGAAGAAAGGAGCGTGAGCATCCAATTCAGCGGTGGACATCAATTGTAAGCCCTCTTCGCAAACCATTGAGCTAAACGCACACGAGCTCACACGAGCACACACGCACACCCTCGCACATACTCTCACACACTCGCACCCACGCACACACTTGCACACACTCGCATACACTTGCAAATACTCACATACTTAAGAGAAAAGGAAAATCATTTATCTATTTATTTATTTTACATCGCTATTTCATATCGGGCTATCGCTATTTCTTGCGCTTTTATTCATGTCAATTTTTTTTTCTTCAAATAGTTTTATTCTGATATCTTCATCTCTAATTCCACACACTAATTGGTCTCGAATAGCATTGTCTAATTCTGTAATATTGCAATAATTGCCAATTTTTTTACTCTCCCTATGAAGTCTGTAAATGATTCGTCAGATTCTTGTTTTGTTGCGTGTAAAGTACATCGCACCATGGCTTTTACTGGCTTCGGTTTTAGATGTTCCAATAATGCCTTGGTCAAGTCCTCATACTTGCTGTCTTTGGTTTTTGCTGGTGCAATTAGCTGCTCGAACAGCGCATGTGGCTTTGAACCTAATTTTGTCACTAGATTGGCCACTCATCTTGTCTGTTATGTCCTTGGCAATAAACAAACAGTCGAGCTTTTTCTCGAAACATAACATAGGTGAATACATTACAGTTAGTTAGTTAGATTGTCCACATTCATCTAACTTTTCTAGAATTATTTCTACTCCTTTATAACGATCATTTTTTTCACTGAGCTCATAACATTACAAAAAGTAGTTTCGACGATCTATACACCTATATGAAGCTGTTCAAAAACACGCCCGGCAGAATCACATGGTACGATGTTGTGTGTGGTGTTGACGAACCGTTTTAGATGAATAATCTTCGACGAATTGTTATTAGTCAAATTGTTCCAAGACGAATTGTTGTACACGAATTTTCCGCAAGTCAAATCGACATGGCGACGAGTCTTGGAAAACGCAAGTATGCGTGCAAGTATCCAAATTGCACCAATCAATATTTGAGGCTGATCTACGATGCAACGTACGTGAATAAAAAATTCTTCGTGTTTCCCACTTCGAAGTGTAGGGCGCATATTTTAAATTTATGGAAATCTGCATGCAACATTCAGGAAAATGTCGATACATCCCGAATGTATGTTTGTGAAGACCATTTTTCCGTTCGCGATTTCACACACCCAACAAGTAAAAGTTTAGTTTGGACAGCAGTACCACGACACGTGTGTCAAGATGAAAATAATCCGCCGTCTCAAATTGAAAACCCCCATTTCGGCCGTCCGTTTTTTAACGACGTTAACAACTTGGAATCGACTTTTTCCGGTACACCCGACAAAATAGACCTACAAGAAATCCAACATATTTTAACTACCGAACCACAAGCACCGAGCCATGAATCAGTTAGTACTGACCAAGATTATTCAGAAGAGATCACCAAAAATGATAAGTGTCCACATTCTCCCGAAACACAACTCAACGTGGATAAAGGCTTTTTACGGCAAATTAAAGTCCGTCAAGCAGACCTTTCATCCAGGGAACGAGAAATGTACGAGATACATCGAAATGTTACTTCGAAATTGGGTAAACTACGAAAGAAACTCCAGGACTCCCGAGAACACATCAAACAATTGCAATATCTACACGAAAAACAGTTTTTTTCCGTAATAGAAAATCAACTGAATTCGGTAACCAAAAATTTCATTCATTCCCAACTTCGGAATTTCAATAGAAAGCCTCATGCTCGGAGGTGGACGACCGACGACAAAATATTTGCATTGTCAATTTACAAACGTAGTCCTCGTCTATACAGAAGTTTAATGCCGCATTTCCAATTACCATCACCGAGATTACTCAAGAGTATATTATCAAAAGTTACGTTAAACACCGGCATCAACGAAGATATGAAGAACCAATTAAAACAGAAAATTCAAAAAATTACGGAATTAGACCGACATGTAGCCCTCCTTGCAGATGAAGTTCATTTGACTCCCGATTTACAATACAATCCTCGAGAACATAAAATAGTTGGCTTTGAAGATCTCGGACATTTGGGAAGGACTCTCAGGCATGCTAATCACGCTCTTGTTTTTATGGTGCGAGGAATCCGCAGATCTTGGAAATTTGTTTTAGCATGTTATTTTACTTCCGGTACAGTGACCGCGATATCATTGAAGGAATTGCTTAAACACGTAATAACAGAACTAGAAAAAATTGGTTTGACGGTTGACGCAACAGTAACGGATCAGGGACCAACAAATCGAAAAGCTTTTCGTCTTCTCCTAGAGGAATCTGTCGCGACGGGGGCGGTATCGTCGTCGGAAAACTATCTCTTCAGCTGAAACGGAAAGAAAATCGCGATCATTTTCGACGTTCCTCATCTGTCAAAATGTACTCGAAATGCATTAATACGTTGTAGAATTCGTTATGCAGATGGAAAGTTCGCATCAATGGATTACATTAAAGCTGTTTTCGATGCAGATCAGAAGAAACGATGGAAATCTCTGAAAAAACTAAAACCGGAACATTTTAAGTTTTCGGATTCGGCCATGAAAATGAAGGTTTGCGATGCTGCAGCTTAACTCAGTTATTCGGTAGCTTCGGAAATAGAATCTCACGTTGCTCTAGGAAATTTGCCACCAGAAGCAATTCACACTGCTGAATTCGTAGAAACGATAGATTCATTATTCGATTCGCTAAATGCATCATCTCTGATTCCAAAGGACGATAAAATGTATAGACAATCACTCTCAGATTAAACTTCACATTGGAAACTCTGGTCAGACCATGAGGTCATGGATCAAATGAAAACTTGAAGATCTTTCGACCTCAAAAACAACAATGACGTAACAAACGATTATCAATTCGTCAAAGGTTGGCAAATCACCTTAAACTCGATTAGAAAAATTAATTTTGCAAAAGTCCATTCCTGTTATCATTCAAAGATATGTCCAAGATAAAACAAAAAAGGGAGACCAAGAAACTGAAAAACCACGAAATAAAAATGAGGATGCTGCTAGAGCAGTTCAATATTTAAATGAACCTTCTTCCAGCAAAATCGAAGCTACACCAAAATCGCTGAAGCGAAAAAAAGAAACGCTACCCAAAGACATAGTGAGTAAGAAACATCAAATTAAAATGGAAAAGTTTCGAGCGTCTAAAACGTAAGCTATACATTTTTATAATGGCCAATATTCCATTTTTTTTTGTTTGTGAAAATTTTTTTTGACTCTTTTTTTGTCTACATTCCATATTTTCTTTTTTAAAAAAATATCGGTTTACTGTTGGCCTTGCATATTCATTGTAAACAATGTTAAGATTTTTATTATTTATTTTTATAAAAAATATTGGCAATTATAAAAATTCATAGGCAAATGCAGCACATTGATCACAATTTACCATTCGTGCACTTAAAATGTTACGACCATATCATTAAAAGACTGTGTAGTATAACGAGAATTTACGTATGTTTTCTATGTTAAGACAATTTAGTTTTTGTTCTCCGTAATAGGACGTATTAGTCATGTTAAAACATTTGGGAACAATCTGAAATTAATAATTCGGAATCAAGGTTTTCATTACTTATTATTTTCAACGAGTCATATAGATTTTTTTTCCATTGCTCGTAATTTTCAGTGAGTAATGTAGATTTTTCTCCATTACTTGTTATTTTTAATGAGTCATGTAATTTTTTCCATTATTCATAATGGTATATTACCATCACAAGTAATGAGTGATGTAATTTCTGCCGATATTCATAAAAAGTAATGAATAATTGTTTTCATAATATATTACTCATTATTTTATTTTTAATTGAACGTTTCTTAGTACGCATTTTTTACTTTCATTTATTTGTTCAACAGATGAAGACGGCCTTTCTTCCATCTGATTTCTCGATGTATGCACGGAATAACTTCCATCGGAGCGGACGCCGCGGCTTCAGGTAAACTGACCTCCCGGTCGCCGATCGGCGTGTCAGCCGGTGCACGGTTTGCAACGGTCACTCATCGAAGCACTGGTCGTCAGAAATGCTGCTTGACTCGTGAGACAGTATGTGTCCGTGTGTTTCAGAGTATGTCAGTGTGTGTCAGTGTGTCAATGCACATTTACACGCGCGCGTGCACACACACGGAAACTGATATACGCACGTACTCACACGCACACACACACACATACTGACACTGACGCTGAGCCACGCACACGAACACACACACGCTGACACAGTGCGATACTCTGACACACACTGACACACTGACACACACGGACACACTCTGATACACACTGACATGCTCTGGCTCACACTCACATACTCTGATACACACTGTCATTCTTTGACACTTACTGTGTCGTGAGTCAAGCAGCGTTTCTTGGGGCTAGTATGTGGGCGGGTGACTGTTTAACCGTGCGCCGGCTGTCACGCCGATCGGCGACCGGGAGGCCAGTTACCCGGGAACCGCCGTATCCTCTCCGATGTAAGTTATTCCGTGCATACATCGCGAAATCAGAAGATAGAAGGGCTGTCTGTACCTGTTGAATAAATATAAAAGTAAAGAATGGGTGCTGGAAACGTTCCATAAAAAATAAAATAATGAGTAGTATATTAGGAAAGCAATTATATCCATTACTTTTTCTGAATAATGGAAAAAAATCGGCTCGACTCATTAAAAATCACGAGTAATGGATAAAAAAATCTGCATTACTCATTGAAAATTATGAGTAGTGAAACAAAAATCTATATTATTCATTAAAAATAATGAGTAATGCAGTTTTTATCCCATTTAAAATTGTACAACCCTGTTCAGAATACCCCATAAGATTCAAAAAAATCGTCCATTTATCACAAAAAATGTGATACATAGAATAAGAAAAAGTTTGCGCTCTGCGCTCAATAATTAAAAAAAAAGTTGGAAGGATGTGAAATAATTATAATCATACTCAATGATTTCCAAAATACGTGTTATACAAATGTTAGAAAAAAGTTATGTTTGAAAGATTATAAATAAGAATAAGATTCCAAAAAATTGTCCATTCATTACAAAAAATGTGATATATAGAATTAAAAAAACGTTTTACTTGATGTATCATTCTTATTGTCGTTACCAAATCTGCGCTCAATAATTCAAAAAAAAGTTGTAATTATGTAAAATAATTATAATCATACTCAATGATTTCCAAAATACGTGTTATACAAATGTTATAAAAAAGTTATGTTTGAAAGATTATAAGTAAGAATAAGATTCCAAAAAATCGTCCATTCATTACAAAAAATGTCATATATAGAATAAAAGAAACGTTTTACTTGATGTATCATTCTTATTGTCGTTACCAAATCTGCGCTCAATAATTTTAAAAAAAGTTGTAAGGATGTAAAATAATTATAATCATACTCAATTATTTCCAAAATACGTGTTATACAAATGTTAGAAAAAAGTTATGTTTGAAAGATTATAAATAAGAATAAGATTCCAAAAAATCGTCCATTCATTACAAAAAATGTGATATATAGAATTTAAAAAAAATTTTACTTGATGTTTCATTCTTATTGTCGTTACCAAGTTTTCTGTGCTCAATAATTCAAAAAATAGTTGTAAGGATAAAAAAAATTATACTGTTCTCAATAACTTTCAAAAAATTTTATAAGGAAGTTATCTTTGGAAGATACACGATAATAAATGGTACAAACATATCGAATAAACGTTTTTTATTATCTCCCTGATATTGTTTCAGTTAGTAAGAACATTCACTGTGTATATTACAAATTTAACCTGTGTGAATAAAAAAAAATTAATGGGATTTTCCGCATTACTTAATAATATATACCTATTTAGAATAAGTACGTCAGATCATTTAGTTGGAAATAAATAGGAAGAACCTAAACACTATTTCAAATTATCCCGCCTGCGCTTGAAAAGGTGGCTGAGCTGGCCGGTGAGCCTCGTGAGCCTGATTGGTTCATGCTTATCCCCACTTTTTCGTGCTAGCAGATTTTCGTTGCCAGCTTGTAACATGGGAGCTTCACCCCCGTGCCCAAACCTCAGTCGTTTCGGAGACGAGTGCCGAACAGGTACTACTCTAGAAACTCGGTCGCTTTTAAGACTGGTGCCGAAAGGTGCTAATTCACTAATAAAAGTTGCACGCTAAGCCTTCTGGTTTTTACTGTTCCCTATCTCATCCTCCTCGCTGACTTGTGGCTGTGAAGCTACAACCGGCTCACCTACCTACACGTTCGTTACCGAACTACTCGTGAGTCTTCCTCAAGACTTCATCGCGGACGGTCCTGATGCTGTGAAGCTACAACCGACGCGCCTACCTACCAGTTCGTTTCCGAACTACTCGTCAGTCCTTCTCAGGACCTCATCGCCGTCGGACCCGTGGACGCGTGGTCACACCGACTAAGCCGTTTTTCGCCGAACTCGCAATCAGTCCTTCTCAGGGCTTCGTGACGAGCGGACCTGTGGCTGTGAAGCTACAACCGACTGGCCCACTAACCAGTTCGTTTCCGAACTTCTTCGACAGTCTTAGTCTTAGGACTATATCAAACGTAGATAAGTGGCTGCAAAGCTACGATCAACTCACGCAGTCGTTCATTTCTGTCGTTCTATCCACTCTAAAACGACGGTAACCCCTGGCTGAACAAGCTACGGCTACCTAACCACCGTCTTTAGCAATTGTTTCTTACACGTCGTTCACCCGTGGCTGAACAAGCTACGGCAGTCCGACCGCATCACCGATATTTCCCTCCGAGTCACATCAAGAACCTCCATCCAACGCTTGAAAACCGTGACCCGTCAACTCTCCGTTGACGGCAAATGACATTTGCTTTCCTCTCGTTTTTCGCCAGTGTCAAGTTTGGAGGGTTTCGGCGGACGCACAGCAATCCGCCGAGGCGAGGGTTTCAACGAATCGCGCGGTATGATAACGACGCGTCTGTCCGATACTCGGATCTCGATAATTCGGCTTACGCCCGATAATACACGGTAGTTTGGCTTTCGCCCGAGGTACACGTTAATTTGGCTTACGCCCGATAGTTTTTGATAATTTGGCTTCCGCCCGATAGTTTACATTAATTTGGCTTACGCCCGCGGTAATTCTCGATTTCAGACGGCGTGGTCGGTATTACGCAATACCTCCCGCCACGCTGCCTCGCGATACGGTTATTCTCAGTCTCGACACTCGGTATCTCGATTCGGCTACTCGCCTTGCTCGACGCTCGAACACTGTCCGCACGCTCGCCTCGCACGCTTCGATTCGACGCCGTCGAGAATGTTCTAGAACATTCTCGAATGTTATCCGTTCGCCGGTCGCCACTGCTGTTTCCGGCGCTCGCACTCGCGCGCCTGCGCACTGGTGTTAACAGATAGATGAACGATGCAACTTCTCGAAGAGTTCTTCCGTCAAGGAGACAAGGTACGAGCTTTCGGTCTGCCAGTCTCTCCCCTTTGCGGCCGAAACAATACTCTCGTGGCAGAGTCACAAATTGGTTTTATCGAGTTCATCGTAGAACCGAGCATGCAAGTCTGCAGCGACATGCTCGAGAGCGTTATAGGATCGTTGAGTGCGAAAGAAAATTCCAAGGATCCGGCTGATGGTAATCAACATCAACAGACTTTTATAAATATTTTAAAAAAACATTGATGTGCATAAATTAAATATTTATAATTGACAATAGGTGATGAGAGAAGATGCAAAATCTAAAAACCGTGGGTTCAATGTCTCGCGGAGAACAAAAACTTGTGGAAGGAGCAGGCGGTCAGAGGTAACTTCTTAATCACTATCATAAGGTGTGATCTGCGACTATTTTGGGGGGGGGGGGGGGATAAGAGGGAGAGTGGACAAGGGACAAAAAAAAGGAAGAGAAAAAAAATAAGAAGAAAAACCAAGTAATGAAAAATGAATCAGTATTTAATAAATAGGAGTGGATTTCGCAGAAGTGATGGCTGCCTCGCTCCGAGGTTCAGTCAGATAGCATCCGTTCAAGAATTGTGATAAAGATTCAGAGTGATGAAATATAAAAAAAATAACAAACGCAAAAAAAAAGGGAGTGAAAGGAAAATACAATACTCGCGTGAAAGAAATCAAAGAATAAATAGCGCAACGCCAGCCCTGTACTTGAGGGTTTTCGAAAGAAAATCTCAAATGAAAGAAAAATAAAAATAAAATCAAATAATATAGTAACGCAAAAAGAAAGAAATCGCGCGAAGGCGGCCTCCGATAATCGAGGGTTCTCACTAAACTCCAAGAAATTAATCGAAAATAAAATGAACTTAAACGTGAGTGGAATAAAAGAAAATAAATAAATAAAATAAATGACACGGAGTCAGCCCTGAGGTCGAGGGTTCTCACAAAAAAAATCGGAACTAAAGAAAAGATTTCAGACGCGATTAAGATAGAATAATGTGATGACGCAAAAAAAAAAAAAACGGCGCCGTACGATCGGCCCTTGCTGGGCCACTCGGCGCGAGGAGGGGAGGGGAAGAGAGGGGGAGTAAGGTATAGACGGGACAGCTGGCCGGTTGCAATGATTCTTGAATAATAACGAAAAATGAAAATATAAAAAAAAGAAAGAACTACGATTTACTGAAGCTGTTTTTAGTGGGTGCCAGTCACTTTATCGGTAGTGACACCGCAGTTAATTATTCGGAAAACGCAAACCATCGAGGATTTTCAAATAGAATGACTCGAACAAGAAACATAGAACTCGGCTAACCGGTGGCGAACATGGACGGATCAGGAGGGGTGGGAACACTGGACGTCAGCTCTTATCGGTAAGACCTCGACACACGAGAAAAATAAAGAAAGAAAACGAATCCGCGAATGAAAACGCTCTCACTCTACAGTAATAATTTTATAAACGCGATTCTATTAATTAACGATTAAGTTATCACCGCCACTCACTCGCGCAAACGAAGAAAAGACGACGGCGATCGAAATTTATGTGACAGTCAACGGCACGCACGCCTGTACAAAATGGCGAGCGCTCACACGTGGCGTTTCGCTTATTACTAATGAATGCCGGTATAAACAATAAAGAAAAAAAAAGGAAGATAATAATTACGCAATTTTGTTGGGGGCAATTGGGAATAATCGAGGGGATAGGAGGGATGGAAAATTTAATACTCACCTACTTACTTGTACAACCTACAACTACTTGTGGTACTCACTCGTACAATTGTACTCGACTAACCGCTGTCGTAATGGCGACCGTGGCCTCTGCTACTGAACCCTCGCGATGACGGTCGTTGACGGTTACAATATAGTTGTCAACGCCACAGATTCGCGTACAACGGTGATGACGGTCGGTGCCAGACGAACGGAACACGAAATAATTAAACGTAAAACTTTCTCGAAATCGATGAGTCACTCTCCACACACTCTACGCAGTCAACGCTCGGCTCGAAGTGAGGAAAAATGGCCGTCGTCTTCGTCTTCTTCATCGATCGTGAGATCGATGGTGATTGGTGTCGAAGAGGCGGTGTCATTGGCGGATCCCGATGGCAGGGCCTTCCGCTGCTGCTTCTGATTGGTCGAGCGCTGGTGGTTTGCGAGATGCACGAGTGTATGCGGTGGAGACTCGGCTTGATGATGGTTTGGTGGAATACTAGGGGAATTACGAGGAGGGATTAAGTGTGAGGGATGGGTGTTCTATTCCGTCGCGGGATTGGAGGAATACTGAGGAATTTACGAGGAGTGATTAGTTGTGAGTGATGGATGTTCTATTCCGTCGCGGGATTGGAGGAATACTGGGGAAAATCGTGGGAATAGTGGCTTCTGATTGGCCGTGGCTCGTGGTTGTCCCAACTCGTTTCCATGTGAGCTCACCGGTGCGCGGCTAGTGACTCTAGCTTGCACTAGTCCCGATCGATAATCGTGGTGATTGCTGCGGTTGAGTGGCGCTAGTCCTCGGTCGATACGTCGATAATTACAGTCATCGAGCCGTCGGGTGGCGCCTCGCGTGCGGTAATCGATAATCTGCGGGCCCCGTCGCGCGACGATTATGTCAGCTGTTCGGCTGAAACGAGATCCGTTCGCCAGTTTTTTACGCGTTTTCGCTCTGGAGTTAGCTCCGTTGCGAGGTTTCGACGAGTTAATTGGTAAAGAAGTTACTGCGTGACCGTCGCCCAAGGCTGCGCTGGTCAGTGGTCACAGACATGTACCCACTTTTTGACTTGCGAACTGTATTTTTACCGTTGGGAGACTAGGTCGAGTTTGGAGTGGTGATAGCTAGTAACATTATCAATGCGGTAATGCTACCTCAGGGATCGAGACTGCGTACGCGACGCGGCTCCCGTCGAAGCTAGGTTGAGTTTGGAGTGGTGATAGCTAGTAACATTATCAGTGCGGTAATGCTACCTCAGGGATTGAGACTGCGTACGCGACGCGGCTCCCGTCGAAGCTATTTTGAGTTTGGTGTGGTGATAGCTAGTAACATTATCAGTGCGGTAATGCTACCTCAGGGATTGAGACTGCGTACGCGACGCGGCTCCCGTCGAAGCTATTTTGAGTTTGGTGTGGTGATAGCTAGTAACATTATCAGTGCGTCAATGCTACCTCAGGGATTGAGACTGCGTACGCGACGCGGCTCCCGTCGAAGCTATTTTGAGTTTGGGAGATGGAAAGGGGTTGAGTATGCTCCCGTTGATTTTTATGAGTTTTCGATTCTGAGTAACCAACTAAACCGCGTTCCCCAGAATGGTTTCGATAGGTACGGGCCTCCTTAAGGCGGGGTGGATTTTTGTAATACACGAGTTCCTCCGGTTTGAAAACGCGGAGATACTGCCTGGAGCGGGAGAGAGGCGCAACCATGCTGATACGCTCCCTAGTGCGTTTGAATCGTTTTTTACTTGGGATGGGGCAAAGGACCCGTGAGTTCCACGGTTATGTTTGAGAACTGGATTGGTGCGAATGATCGCGGTCGTTTATTGGGCGCCACCGGGTGTTTCTCCACTCCCGGAAGTGGTGTTTTTTTTTTTTTTTCGGAGATCTTTGAGATCTTGACGCGGTTGATTTGAATTTTTTTTTTGCGCGGCGTATGTTTGAGACGAATCTATTTTTAGGGAAGAAGTGAGTTCGTGAGAAAAAGGTAGTCTCTAACGCCCCACGTTGGGCGCCAAATATTGTTGTGTAACAATATGCGGGAAGGGTGGGAGGATAAATAACTAATACAGAAATGCTGGTTTTAACGATAGATACATGTGTTTATTTATTAACTCGAAATAAAACTCTGATGGAGATCGATGACCGTGAGGGTCGAGGTAACGCGTAGATAGAAACAATATATGCCGTAACGGCGAGATGGAGCGGTTCTCGTTTATACCCGCGGAAGCTTGGTCGGCAAGTTCTGGATGATGGTGCGTGGGTGTCGTCGAGGGGTGCAGGGTGGCCGTGGCCGAGTCGCTTTACGGGTGGGTATGTATTCGGGGGGTCGGTTCTCGGACTCCTCCGCGAGACTGCGAGGGATGTAAGGAGACGGGGGGGGGGGGGGGGGGGAGGTGCGATCGGGGATACGGGCAGTAACTGCAGGATCTTCGCCCCTTCCTCCACCGCCTCCCACAAGGCGAGAAACTCCTCGTCAAAAGAACGGGGAGCCTCCGCCTCAGGAAGGGGATGGAGGTCGGGGAGGAGAGAGACGAGAGGAACGAGCGGCCGAGGCAAGGGGGAGACGTTAGTGGGGTTTTGGGTGGACCACACAGGCACAAGCCCACAAAATGGTCGTGACGGCCCCAATATGCGTGCGGGGTTGCGAGAGTCCGGGAACCGCCGGTCCACGAGAAATACGGCGGTGTGGTATCTGGTGCGCGCCGCCCGCCGGAGCTTCCGTCGGTGATACGCGATGTCCTGCTTCGGCATCTGTAAAAAGAAATGGGAGGGGAGGTCTGGAGTTCGAGGGGTAGGAGCCACTTCGCAGCGGTGGGCGCGGAGAAGGATCCACTTCACAGTGGTAGGTCCGGAGAAGGATCCACTTCACAGTGGTAGGCACGGAGAGGGAGCCACTTCGCAGTGGTAGGCACGGAGAGGGAGCCACTTCGCAGTGGTAGGCACGGAGAGGGAGCCACTTCGCAGCGGTAAAGGTAGGTGGGATAGGTCCGGCCACCCGCTTCATCAGCGGAGGAAGACTGGCCTCGAGGTGGCTCGCACTCGGCCTTATATACCCGCCAGAGCCCTGCGGCGGCTCGAAGAGCGGCGAAGTAGCCTGGTGCGGCCTAGGCGCCTGCGGGCCCCTGGGCGATCGAAGGGAACAGATTACGCGCAACGCCGCCTGTCGGATTACTCCTGCGGCTCTTTATTACTTCGGAATTTACTTTATCGACGGGCGATATGCGTATGTACGGTAAGTAGTAAACGTACGTGTCGGTAACACTTAATCTTTGAACGATTATTTACGGGTTAAATAAGTATTTAATACTAACATTTGTTCTTTTGCGTTTTGTTTCAGAGGATAATTTCGTTCGGGAAAAAGAAAGATCTTGGAGTGTGCTGGTTGCACAACAAGTCCAGCAATCATGATGTCGCTGGTTCGTATCCTAGTAATTTCATTTTTCATTTTTTTTTCGATTCTTATTACTGCAATCGTGCTAAGAATTATTTTATGATGCTCCCCCGGTGATTTAATTTTTTTTAATAGTTAGTTAATTCAAAATAAAAATGATGCGGACACTTTTTGAATTATTTTCGTACGTAATCGTGATTTATTTTTATTCACATACTCGTGATTAATAGTCATCGTAGAAACATTTAAAACAACGAGTTCCGTCTGATTCGTTAGTAAAGAGGTCATGGTAAATAAGCGAATTGCCAATACGAAATGGTTATGGATCGATCTTTCGATTTCCAAGGCTCCAAAACTGTCCTTGTGCAGAAGCAAAATTTGAACAAGATAACGCATTCCTACACCGTGCAATACAGTTTGACTGCAGCGGGAACTCTTTTGCCTCACGTTTTTATAAGCACACAAGAAGCAGCAAATAAATTTGGCCCCCGGGTCACGAAAACCGTGGAACAATTGTCGGAAGAATTCGAAAACGTCATTGTTACGTGCTCAAAATCGAAAAAGCTAACAAAACATCTGTTTATCGACTATCTCGAGAAAGTCCTCAAGCCCTACGTTCGTGACAACAAATTCCTGTTACTTCTTGATTCGTGGGGAGGACATGCAGATTCGCTCATTTACGATGACATATTTACCAATGGATCAGACGAAGTAACGTGCACCGTTAAAGTCATTCCTCCTAAATGTACGCCTGTATGTCAGCCCTGCGACGTATATTTTTACCGACAAATGAAGAGCATAATTAAAAAACTGCAAAATGCATCAGATTAATTGAAGGAAAGACGAGAAATAAATACTCGCGAGGATGCGATCAAAATTCATTCGATCATCCACCACCAATTGAGTGCTCCGACATTTAACAATATGGTTGAATACGCTTGGTATGCGTCAAAATTGTTGCCGGACAGAATTGCTTTTACTAACGTGAATGGGGCTTGCTTCCCGCTAACGCTTACCCGAGAAAGCTGCAATTGCAACGGGGTTGCATTTATAAAATGCGCTCGTTGTAGAAAAACGTTGTGCTTTACATGTTTGTACGATAACTATCATCCACGAATAAGCAAATAAAAATAAATCACGATTTGTTAAATGTTATTACGATATAATGAATGATATATTAAACGTTATTACGATATATCAAATGATATATTAAATGTTATTACGATATATTAAATTATATGTCGAACGATATATTAAATGTTTCTACGACGACTATCATACATGAGTATGTGAATGAAAATAAATCAAAATTACGTTCGGAAATAATCAAAAAAAATGTCTGCATAATTTTTATTTTCCATTAATCTAACTATTTAAAAATAAATTGAATCACCGGGGGAGAGTCATAAAATAATTGTTAGCACGATTGCAATAATAAGAATTGAAAAAAAAAAAAAAAAAAAAAAAAAAAAATGAAACTACCAGGGTCCGAAGCAGCGACATCATGATTGCTGGACTTACACTTTTACCCTGCGCCATCGGCGCTTGGCAAGAACACAGCATGCGACTGGCACCTCGTTCATCTGCGGCCGCAACCGTGATTTGAAAGAATTAAAAAGAATTAAACTAGGGCCCACCTACACGGAAGCCGGGACAGGTGTCTAATAATTTTCAATCTACTATCGATTTATGATAGTTTTATTAAAAAGTCAGTTTCGTGGTTGAGGCCTTCCCCTTGTTAATCGTATTTATCGGATAATTTTACTGATGCAGATGCCGAAGCAAAAGCGTTGAACGAACAGGAACAAAAATCGGAAGAACAGCAGGACGAAGAAACACCGAAAGACCCTTCGGAGGAATGAATCTAACGATCCAAACAAGCAAGAAAAAAAAATAATCATATTTGTAAACTCTTATCGAAGTCCGGCCAAGACTCGAGATATTATTTCTAACGTTTGACACGATTGTCGAAAATCCGACGGTGCTGCACGAGTCGACAAGACTCGTAAAACGAAATTTGTTCATTCTTTCTGAAAAACGACACGCTTTTTTTCGCGTAAATTCGATAAAAAATGAAAAAGAAGATTCTTCTAAGAAAATGCTCCAGAAAATTCTCAGAAGATAGTCTATATAGTTGATTAGTCTAGCCCCTATGACGGTAACTTCATCTCTATAGTTGATTGGTCTAGCCCACCATGGCGGTTCCGTAGTGGTGCTCAATCCCTTGCTATTTTCCAGAATTTTGCGAATGTTTCTTAACTCCCGGCTGAAAACGGGAGTTATGTGTTCCGTCGTGTTCCAGCGAAACACCGATTCCTTCCTCACGAATGTTTGCTCAAACGGCTAATCTTCTTAAAACAAATTTTTGCACGTCGGTTCCGTTGGTCACACAGATGCTATGTGAATCATAATATTTATGGTCGGATGTAAACTCGTAAAGATAATAGATGTTGAAAAAACGCGTTTTTTCGAAATTTCCATACCGATGCTGGCCACAGTAGAGCTCCAGCCGGCCTGCTGATTTGCTAGGCAATACTCGCATTGTTCTTCATAGCCTAACTTCATTCTGATGTCGAGTCGTCTGCTTTGACGACAGGGGCGAATCTAACGGATCTAAGCGGTGTTTGCAAACAGGGGCGAATCTAACGGATCTAAGCGGTGTTTCCAATAACTTTTTTATATTGATTGATTTCACGTACGAACGATATTTTTTTAATGAGTGCATTTTTTATTTAACGTTCAATAATGTTAGCAGGATTGATCTACTGCTGATTTTATCAAGTACGTCGAATTAATAATTCTGGATACTTGTATTCGGGCGTGAAATTCAGATATATGTGAATGTGGAGGTTAGGTCGGATGACAGTGAGGGGTAAGGCGGGTTCTGGCTCACTTACCACGGTGACCTGCCTTGAGACGGTCGGTAAGGTAGATTTCTCTTTGACCAACGGGGGGTTGGAGTTCTGGACCACTCACCACGGTGGCCTGCCTTGAGACGGTCGGTAAGGTAGATTTCTCTTCGACCAATGGTGGGTTTGTGTCTGATTCCTCTTGTACCGACGGTGAGGCTGAGCCCTCTTTTACCGACAGTGCCGGTAGATGGCGTTGTCTGCTAGAGTCTATCGATTTACCCACTGCTCGATCCCGCTCAATCGAGCGTTATCTGCCAATCCGGTAGATGGCGTTGTCTGCTAATCTATTTACCCGCTGCTCGATCCCGCTCAATATTGACCGACAGCAGCCTCGTCGCCAAGTCTCGCTGCCGGTAGATGGCGTTGTCTGCTAATCGATTTACCCGCTGCTCGATCCCGCTCAATTACCGACAGCAGCCTCAGATAGCGTTATCTGCCAATCCGGTAGATGGCGTTGTCTGCTAATCTATTTACCCGCTGCTCGATCCCGCTCAATATTTACCGACAGCAGCCTCGTCGCCAAGTCTCGCTGCCGGTAGATGGCGTTGTCTGCTAATCGATTTACCCGCTGCTCGATCCCGCTCAATTACCGACAGCAGCCTCAGATAACGTTATCTGCCAATCCGGTAGATGGCGTTGTCAATCTATTTACCCGCTGCTCGATCCCGCTCAATATTTACCGACAGCAGCCTCAGATGGCGTTGCCAAGTCTCGCTGCGAATCCGGTAGATGGCGTTGTCTGCTATGGTCAATCTACCTCTTACCCCGCCATCTGTTGATCGAACGTTGGACGATGAGCGTTCTACTTTACCGATCGAACGATGGACGATGCGCGTTCTACTTTATTGCTCGAACGTTGAACGATGAGCGTTTACCGACAGCAGCCTCTTGCCCCGCCATCTGTTATCAAAAATCGAACCCTGAACGTTCCTTTTACCCATAGCTGATCATCAACATCTTACGACGCTTTCTCGAACCTTGTATTACGAGTCGATAACGAATAATCTGCTGTTGCTTCATTTTCAAATGTTAATGAATCAGAATGATGATGAATGATTGCGAACTATCACGAGTAACGCACAATGCAAGATATTGGAATTATTTTGGATGTGCAAGGGTTTAAAGCACCCAACAGTGAGTTTGTGGTGAAGCAGGTTGCAGTGTTAAAAATGTATTCTGATGGTTCATGGGATTGCACAGAGTTTAGGTGTAAACTAATCAAACCGTCATACGACTGGGATAGTTTATCAGCCAAATATAAAAATGACAACTTGTGGATCGTGAGTCATTATGAGGGTTTTCCATGGAACGTTGGCAATGTGTTATACGGTGAACTCAAACGATTGTTCGATAATATTGCGGAAGATGCTCGTGTGATTTACGTCAAGGGGGTGGAGAAGAAGCAATTGATTCGAACGATTATTGGAAACTCGAAACCAATTAACAACTTGGAAGATTTCGGTTGCCCAGCATTGCTTAAAACATCAGTGTCGGAATGCTCGAATTCTCCACATCACGAGGGAGTATTGAATTACAATTGTGCTTTCGAAAATGTGCTACGTATGAAGATATGGTACTTTGAAAATTATTTCTTCGCACCACCATCTTTCGAAAGATCAATGAAAATTCTTCGAGCTGTGGGAAACATTTGCAACATGAAAACAGAAGATATCGCTAGCTTGACCAAAGATTTTATTCTCATGTATGCATACAACGATATCGAAGATGCCTGGGATCGTCTACCCAACATCATGCAAATGGATGAGGATATTATGAAATATCGTCGTTGTCGGAAACATTATGGGAAAATGATTGATGCCGATGATTTCGATGGACCTCCCCCTTTGATAAAAAACTGTCGCAAATGTATACAATGTATTGAATAAAACCATTATTTCATTTTAATATTTCTTTTTCCTGCAAAACTCTCACAAGTTCGAACAAGTGTCGTTGTTGAAGTATTTAAGAAAAATCGTTATGATCCTGAGAACGACACGATGCGGTGCATTCATGGTTGGGATTCGGGGGCTGGATACATAATAAAATAAATTTAAAAAATTTAAAAAAACTCCCGGCTGGAGTAAAAATCGAAAACAAAAAAAATTAGAACGAAAAAAAAGTAATCTGATAGAAAGCATGGATAAAATTCATGAATCTAAAAAGAATACAACAAATTAATAAATTTAAAATGGAAAAAACAAATTAGTGAAATTAAAAGAATGAAATAAATAAATAAATTCAAAAAGGATGAAATAATTCAAGAAGTCATCTTAGTTTATTCGTAGTTTGAATTATGATCGTTCGTTTGTATGAGTTCAATTTTTTGAATCGTGGTAATTTTCTCACTGCCCTCAATTCAGTCGGGAGACGTTTTCTTTCGTATCGTCGAACATCTAAATCCAGATCGTCTTCATGTTCAATTATCTAATGGCGTCTTCTTTGCACTGTCAAACATCTATATCCTATATCATATTTATGGTTAATGAATGACGTCTCCCGACTGAAATGAGGGCAGTGAGAAAATTACCACGATTCAAAAAATTGAACTCATACAAACGAACGATCATAATTCAAACTACGAATAAACTAAGATGACTTCTTGAATTATTTCATCCTTTTTGAATTTATTTATTTATTTCATTCTTTTAATTTCACTAATTTGTTTTTTCCATTTTAAATTTATTAATTTGTTGTATTCTTTTTAGATTCATGAATTTTATCCATGCTTTCTATCAGATTACTTTTTTTTCGTTCTAATTTTTTTTGTTTTCGATTTTTACTCCAGCCGGGAGTTTTTTTAAATTTTTTAAATTTATTTTATTTCATACTTTTTAAAGATAATTTGATATAATTTTCTCCACGTCCGCCAATGATTGGAATCATTTGGCTCGAACAAGACGTCCACGTCACAAAACAATTTTTCCTACTAGTGTCATAATGTACTATTGTTTATCGATTCAATATCGTAAAACGTGACCACTGTATAGAAATTTGATGAGACAAGACTTTGAAAGTATCGACGAGCTGCGGCACATGCTGGTTGTCCTTGGGCGCAGTTGAGTACAGTCTCAGCGAAATGTCAGCGCATCATGTGATTGTTCAGCGCGGCTCCATGTAGCCATGACAAATTGTCAGCCCATCGTGGAGTCTTGAGGGCGGCTTAATACAGCCTTGACCAAATCGCAGTGCATTATGGAGATTATAAGCGCGGCTCTATGTAGCCTAGACCAAATGTCTGCGCATTGCACAGTTTTCGAGCGCGGCTCGACGTAGCCTTGACCAGATGTCAGTGCATTCCGCTCGTCCTTCCCAGTCATTATAGGTTTTGAATATGTCTTGAGCAGGTGAACATTGAATGAATGCAGCTTCGAAATGGACCTGACTCATATAGGAAAAATAATGAAAACAAATATACATATTGTGCATTCTGACAAATCGCTGTGTCTAAAGTTTTGTCGGTTGGAAGATAAAGTAAAAAAAATTGAATCCGACAACAATTTTTTTCTTTCGAATTGCCAATTCCACCGAGGTAAACAATATCACTGGGCATAACCACATCGTCCAGCTGAACATCAATATTCACTTTTTTCACAATCCTGATAACATTATCATACGTTGAATAAAAAAGAATGAACTCATTAAACAATATCGTTCGTACGTGAAATCAGTTGATGGCCATAAATAAAACAATATCACCGGGCATAACCACGTCATCCGACCTAACCTCCACATTCACATACATCTCAATTTCACGCCCGAATACAAGTATCCAGAATTATTAATTCGACGTGCTTGTTAAAATCGTCAGTAGATCAATCCTGCTAACTAGCTAATTATTGAACGTTAAATGGAAAATGCACTCTTTAAAAAAATATCGTTTATACGTGAAATCAATTGATAAAAAATGTTCACTCTGAATCACTCGAGAAAAAAAATAAAATTTCCGTTGAAAGTTCTGTTTCGAGGTTAAAACGATCGACCAATCGCGCTGTCTCTCTCGCACTCAGCGATATCGTCCAGAGCCTCGATGCAAAATACACGGATACGTTCCACTGCACTTACACACGCGCTGTCACAGCTGACGATGCCGTGAAGTCTGCAATGCATGCAGTCGAACCGATCAAAATTGCGATTTGAAGAAAACGTTCGAAAGCGTTCAAATTTCTACATTTAATATCTCCGCGAGTTGAGATCTGATCATAAATATTATGGAAGCAAAACCCTCTCTGTGACTTCCGACACCGATGTACATCAATTTGTAAAAAGAAAATCAGCCGTTTGGCCAAAAACGCGTTACCGACAAAACGCCAATTCACGTTGCTCACGACGAAACACATAACTCCCGTTTTCAGCCGGGAGTTAAAAATGATTTGTAAACAATAAATTATTTGAAGAGAACATTGTATTTACATAGAGCATGATATTCGTTAAGCCAAATCTTCAGCGATTTTACATTTTCAGTAGCACAATTAAATTTGGGGATATTTGAACGAAGAGGAAATCGGGTGAAAGATGAAATTGTTGGTAGTTTCCGCAGTGAAGAGCACTCGAGCGTTTCCAAGTCAACGATGGAGGATGATTCATCCATAATTCTGGTCAACCATATTTTTTTCTCCAATCCTTTCACGTAAATAGTTCGGGCAGGTTGCAACATGGCTTTAATCATCTTATCAGTTGTTCCATAGGGTAACTCGCCCGACGTCCAAGACAATCCAAGGAAATCTAGCTGGAGTCCTGAATTCATAACTCGATATTTCACTGGTAATCCCGTCCGTGCGCATGGCGGTGCAAAGAGGAACGTTGTAGGCTGAGCTGCTTTGTCATCGTTGACTGCTATTACAGCAAATTCTTCCAGCGCAAAATCATTAGTAGCCTGCTTCAACCCTTGAATATCCACAATCAAGTCCATCTCGAACGGGCAACTGACTCGAGTCATAAGGCCACTCTTCTTCCCCCACCACTGACTGGATTCACAAGTCCGATTTATTGATCCAGGAATTATGAGAATTATTGAAACCTAGCCACTTTACAAACAGTCTGTTTGATTATTTTTTCAAAACTTTTTCAATTAAATAAATATCAGAATGTTTGACGCTAAGGAGCTCTTGTTCGTAGAAACCACCAGCAATCGATTCATCCTGATAATCTTTCAATTTATGTGTGACAGGATTAGTTTTCGCTACTTCGGTGATTGTGAATATTTCAGTTGTCCAATTGGGGGTATACCCTTTTGGCAAATTGATTCTTATACTTGCTAATTCGAACTTTATCACCGACATTGAACTTTCCCTTCGTTGTACGAATAATTTCCGGTTGTTTGTATACTCGATGCAGTAAACTTTTAGCATTCTCGATTGAAACATCTTTTGGTTTCATGTTAATTGTGCGATGGATCGTGTTGTTATAAGATAGCACTAAATCACCCAAAATGTCCGTCCACTTATAAGTTCCGCGTAAGCTAAACTGTTTCCACATTTTGTTTTTCAATGTACGATTGAATCGTTCGCAATTGATGCTTTTAAATTGCTGAACGTTGAGTACATATGAATATTGTATTTCTTCATGAGAGACAGGAAATGTTTATTGTAAAATTCCTTGCCATTATCAACGTGTAATTTTGATGGTACACGTCCTTGAGTAAGTATAGACTTAATTGCAGCGGTAGTTTCACCTCCGCTCTTATTCTTTATTGGCACGACCCATGCAAATTTTGAGAATATATCGATAATTGTCAAAAGATACTTGTATTTGTTGTTTTGACGGGCGTAAGCTGACATATCAACGAGATCAGCTTGCCAAGTCTCATCGAATCCCTGAATGTTAACACAACGTCGAGGATAGTTTCGGCGAGCAGGCTTATGCAGCTCGTTCACCAATGCTTTTTTGTGCTCGCTCATTTTCGATTGCGAGTAATCGAGCATCAGCGTTGTAAATGGCGTGAGAATTACGAATGGCTAAATCTTTTATGGTTTCAAGCTCAACATTCAAATTTTTTATAATATTATGTACTATTGTCTCGAGACCCCGAGCCAACAATTCATTACTATTATTCATTTCTTTTCGCAGAGATTTAACAGTGACGTGCAACTTCTTTTGTAATATATGCAGCGTGGCTGCATCACTCGGTTGTTCAGGATCGGTCACATTACATAGTTTTCTGTTTTGCATGTCGTACTGATCGTTCTCCGTTAATTTAAATCCAATGCTCAAATTACCGGGAAATCCGCGGTTTTTAACAATCGCACTCTTATCCAACTGGCGGCCGAACACATCGACGCTCATCCTACAAATGATCATCTTGTAAATGCATCATGGTTTAATAAATGATTCCAGCTTCGCGTAATTCCTCGATAATCGACATGATTTCATTCGAGTGAGATGAATTGCCTGCTGTTTGAGATGCCAGGAGCAGACGGAGACGGTTTACCAGCTCATTCGGATCATCCCAATAAACATAATCAAAATTTGCATCTTTTTTCGCTACTTTGTATTGAGGCATGCCCCCACCGACGCGTGATTGGTCATCAATTATTTTTGCGATATATTGTTCAAATTTTGAACCGTTACTCCCTCGAATCACCCCATCAGATCGATAATACTTTTTATGAGCATTCGTTCTGATAACAATAGCTTTATAATTCTCTTAATCTTGCGAGTTGATGAGCAAACGATTGGGCTCGTTTTTAAACAACAGTTCGATGAGTCCAACAGTTTTATTATACTTTGTATCACCGACATAAAAAAAGGAATCTGGTTGAAAATTTATGGATGCATTACCAATCATTAACCTATCTCCGGTTAGGTTTCGCACACCATACGAACAATCTAGGAGAGTCTTTTGCCCCGATCGTAATAACGTAAGATATCTATTTATCATTTCATTTGCTTCAACGGTTGGCGCAGCAATCTTTTCATTCACTTCAACGGTTGGCGCAGCAATCTTTTCATTTACTTCAACGACTGGCGCAGCAATCTTTTCATGATCATTAATTTCATCCTCATCGTCGGTGAAGAACTCCTCATCATATACTGATTTGAAGGATTCATTTCGAGACGAATTTCCCTGTTCGCTATAACTCCCGTTATCCAGATTTTCATGTTTCATTCGATCTACTAACTCATTTTTGATATCACTTCCTCCTTCGTCCTCTTCCTTTTTCACTCGGGTTTTATTGCGTTCATTAGCCGCATATGACACATTAACCAATTTTTCCAGTGGATCAACGATTGGTTTGAATGCTTCGTGTATCGCATGTTCATGAGCCTCTCGCCCGATCTTCAATGCTCGATGCTTTTTACGAATTGCATCGCTGGTTTTCACAATTTGACGTAAAACATCGCTTTCTCTACGGATATTTTCGCTCTTCATGTTGCACGAACGAAGTCGGAGGTGCTACTGCTTTGAAATCTTCTCGTTGCCGTATACTTATTCGATACGGACGAAACAGTCGAATCCTTTCCGATATCTACCCTTATCAAGATCACTATCCTTGTCGATCACGAGAAACCCATACTTATCGGTCCAGCAAGATGAACATAAAGTCTTAAAATCAGCATAGGACATATCGGTATTCACATGATCATTATATACGTGCTTGAGATTCATATCATCCTGTTTGAATAATATCAATAAATTTGCATTATCCCGCACGAGATGTTTAGGGATACGAGCGTACGTTTGACAAAGATAAAAACAGTCGACGTTTTCGTGTCTACCCATAGAAAAATAAGCTCGGATATTATCCTGCTTCTCACATGCTACATCATCGAAAACGAAAATGGAGTTCGGTTTCGCATCGTTTGGTGACACAACGTTTTCGTGCTCATTAAAGGGAAAAAATTCAACACCATCGATGGGTTGTAGAAATTTTTCCAGTAACCTATATTTCGGTTGTTTCAACGATTTCGAATAAATGTAAACGTTTTCAAAACACAATCCATTCGGATGAGTTATGAGGGTTAGTAGGGCGTTCGCTTTTCCACAATTCGATGGGCCACAAAACACTGCGCGAACGCTCTTCGGTAATAAATGACCATGTTTTTTTCGTTCATCTTGTTGCCCCATGAACAGATCAAAATTCATGACGGGCAGATCAACCGATTATTTCTCGAACCTCATGATGTTCACGACTGACGTGAAATTGTATAATAACGGACTTATAAGATAAAAATGATCAGTAGTCAATCAACCTTCGTGTGATTATGATCGTGAATGGTTGTATGAAAGAGAGAAAAAAGCGTGGCAAGGGTTTGGTAAACAGATTGATGAATAAACTTCCCATTGAATTGCATTTGCCGGGCTATCAATACTGTAGACCCGGTACGAAGCTAGCGGAACGTCTAGCTCGAGGTGATTTGGGTATCAATCCACTGGACAACGCTTGGAAGGAACACGATATCGCATACTCGAAAAATCGCGAAAACATCGCAGCTCGACACGCGGTTGACAAGGTTTTAGCTGAGAAAGCTTGGAAACGGGTATCGGCTAGCGACGCAAGTTTCGGTGAAAAAGCTGCAGCGTGGGGCGTCACAAAAATTATGAAGACTAAAAGGAAATTAGGTATGGGAGTGAAGAAACCCGATAGCAGCGTTGAACTGAAAAAAATAATTGGAGCAGCTAAAAAAACAATGACTCAAAGCAATAATTCACGTGTACTCATCGAATCAGCTTTGAAGGGTGCACAAGCAGCGATTAAAAAAGCCGGTGGTAGAAGTAAATTGCGTACACCACGTATTCTACCCGTGCCAAAGAAAGTAGGAGGATTTCTGCCATTTCTCGTACCTATTTTCGCGGGTCTCAGCGCTGCTGGAGCTCTGTCCGGTGGTGCAGCAAGCATAGCTAAAGCTGTAAACGCTGCTCAGGCAGCTAAGCACAATTTAGAGTAAAACAAGAAGCATAATAAAACAATGGAAGCTATAGCATTGGGTAAAGGATTACATTTGAAACCATATAAAAAAGGATTTGGTCTTTATGTGCAATCAAAAAACGTGAAGTAACGCTACCACGTCGCCCCCTAACCGATTCCGATCTATCAAAGTATGCTAGAATTATGAAGATTCCACACTTCCGAGGAGTTTTCATGCGAGATGAATTACCCAAAAGCGGACCATTCAAAGATGAATCGGCAATTATTAATCTCGATGATAATAATGAACCGGGAACGCACTGGGTGGCATACAAAAAAACTAATAACCAAGTAATTTACTTTGATAGTTTCGGGGATCTTCGACCGCCAATGGAATTTATCGGTTATGCGGGCGTTGGTAGCGTTAACTACAACTATAATCAGTATCAAGACTATGATGCGGTAGAATGTGGACATTTGTGCTTAAAATTTCTTTGTAATCAACTAAATCGTAAAAACGAATATTCTCTATATAAACCTATATCATGATGGTTCAAATTTAGTTGTCAATCAGTCCCTCATCATAAATGATACTTTGACTTTGACTATATCCGGAACATCATCCGTTCTCCAGGCACAATATTTTCCACCTATCGAACTTTCTCCATATAAAAACTATACTCTAGGGCTTGTGGAATTATTAACGTTCAACTCCATTCCCAACATAGACGTTGGTAACAATAAAATTCACATTGGTACGGAGGTTATAAGTGTGCCTACCGGTAGCTATGAATTGGAGGATATTGAGAATTATGTGAAGCAAGTGTTGGCCGATAAAAAAGCTGTTATCGAAATCAAACCAAATAATAATACTTTGCGCAGCCAAATTACGTGTAATCGTGACATAGATTTTACACCCGATGACTCCGTTGGAAGGTTACTAGGATTCACCCGACGTATTTTGAAGGCTAATAAAAACCACGAGTCTGATCTTCCTGTAGAGATTCTCAAAGTGAACGCTTTACGAGTCGAATGTAATCTCACGACCGGAGCATACATCAACGAGCGCAAAGTACATACGATCCATGAATTCTTTCCATCAGTACCACCTGGATATAAAATCATTGAAGTCCCATCATACGTAATTTATTTACCAATTATTGGCAAGACAATTGATCACATTCAATTGCGAATAGTGGATCAAGATGGTGATTTAGTTAATTTCCGCGGAGAAGTTATAACAATACGACTACACATGAAATCAGCTTGATCAGAATGGGTATCGTTTTCAATGCCAAACGCATTAGTTATAATAAGCCACAATGCGTGAACCAAATCAGTCGACGACCTACTCTCAAGGTGTTAACACATCAGAACACTCAGTTTCTGAAAAACCTAGGATTAAAAATCAAACTAGGAGGAAAAAAATTGTAAACCGACTTGAAATACTTTGTATCTTCTGCTGCATACAATGGAAGAGGAAGCGATAAATATTCATACGCCCATTGTCTTTGATGAATCTATAGTACACTATGAAATTCATGCTCATCAGCCTTATGCATCATCAACTTTCAATAACAGTGATGAAATAAGAATAGCTGTGCAGCATCAAGATCTCAGCGTATTACCTAGCAAGAGCTCGCTGCACATAAGAGGAAGAATCGTGAAAGCCGCAGAAGATGTTGCCACTGCTGCAACGAGTCTTGTCAACAATGCTATTTGTCATATGTTCGAAGAAGTGCGATATGAACTTAACGGTATAGAAATCGATCGAAACAAAAATGTTGGTCTAACGAGTTTAATGAAAGGTTATGTATCTCGAAATCCCAGTGAAAAATCATTGATGGAAAATACAGGATGGCTAGACGTTGAAGAAAGTATGAAGTTGACTAGCGATGGTTAGTTTGACGTATGCATACCTCTCAGCTTAATGTTTGGATTTGCCGAAGATTATCAGAAGATTGTCATCAATGCTAAACATGAGTTAATTTTGTCTCGATCGAAAAGTGATGTGAATGCAATCATACAGACAGCTGCTGAAGAATTCAAAATTATTATACATAAGGTGGAATGGCTTTTGCCATATGTAACAATTTCAGATCAAAGGAAAATCGAGCTACTGAATTTTATTGCTAAAGATGTTGCAATTCCAATAAGTTTTCGAACTTGGGAATTATACGAGTATCCGCTACTCCCGAATACCACGAGACACGTGTGGACAGTCAAGACGTCTTCGCAGCTAGAAAAACCTCGATTTGTAATTCTGGGATTTCAAACGGCCAGAAAAAACAAGATGGAAAAGAATGCAAGCCATTTTGATCATTGTAAAATTAGTGATGTGAAACTGTACTTGAATTCACAAACCTATCCCTATGGTAGCCTGAATCTCAATATCGATCAAAATCACTATGCTTTGCTCTATGAGATGTATGCGAATTTTCAATCTGCTTATTACAATAAGAAAACTGAACCATTATTGAACAAGAGAGATTTCTTGCAATATGCCCCGTTAATTGTAATTGACTGCTCAAGGCAAAATGATTCATTGAAAACTGGCCCAGTCGATGTTCGTGTAGAATTTGAATCAAAGAATAATTTCCCGGCTGAAACATCCGCATACTGTTTGATTGTGCATGATCGAATAGTAGAATATAATCCAATCAGTGGTGGGGTAAGAAGAGTGGTATAAGAGTCAGCTTTATAAAATGATTCGTGTCAGTTGCCCGTTCGACATGGACTTGATTGTGGATATTCAGGGGTTTAAGCAGAGGATTGATGCGTTTGTGCTGAAAGAAATTGCTGTAATACCAGCCAGCGACGAGAAAGCGGCTCAGCCCACGACGTTCTTCTTCGCACCACCGTGCGCATGGACAGGATTACCAGTGGAATATCAAAAAATAAATTCATGGCTCGAGCGAAATTTCCCCGGATGGTCTTGGGAGTCGGGAGAATTACCCTACGGAGCAGCTACAAATATAATCAAAGCCATCTTGAAACCTACTCGAACCATTTACGTAAAAGGCGTGGAGAAAAAAACATGGTTGACCAGCATCATGGATGAATCATCAGCATCGTCCATCGTTGACTTGGAAACGCTCGAGTGTCCTTCACTACGAAAACTACCAACAATTTCATCTTTTACCCCATGTCCTTATCATCCCGATATCTCTGAATTTCATTGTGCTACGAGAAATGTACAATCGTTGAAAAATTGGCTTAGCGGGTATCATGCTGTGAATACAACGTTCTTTTGAAATAAATAACATGTTACTGGTAAAAATGATTTTTTATTTGAAAATATCCTCCTCCTCCCCACAAAATATAATAATATTTTCACAAAATCGACAGCGAATACGATAGTCACTGATGTTACTACAGTTCGTCACACCCCGATATCGATGTGTGTCCAAGATCAAACGGTTTGGAATTCGAGACTGTTGTATTTTCCACCATGGAAAACCAATGATAGATGACCGTCTTTGGCGGTTTTCACTGTCCTCTTCAGTAGATTTTCATCAGCCTCGAAAACACGGAAGATCCTCTCTGGCAGGAAAACGACGTATTCATTGGCTATCTCGACGAGAATCCTCTCACCATATTTAGTTCGAACGTTCTTGAGATTGCTGACAAGATGTTGTTTCTCCGGTTCCATATCTCGCAGCTTCCTCGTTGAAAGAAATTGCTTGACATTGCTAGCCTCGTTGAGGGATGATAGATCCATTGTCTTGCAATTGAAGATTCACAAAATTTTCTTGCACAAATCGTATGTCCGATCTCGTTCCTATGAGGTTTTTCACTTCGTCGATGTTTCGCAAAAGCAATTCAATTCGTTCTTTAAGCTCGATGCGTCTATCTGGCATCCCGATTTTAGTTCGTGTGATTCAAATCAAGCCGGTTGATTTTATATCATGGTACCAAGCTGGCTCCTCCCCCAACTATAAGCTCAGTCTTGAAAGAGAGGAGAGAAATAGGAGAGGGGAGAGCAGCGTAACCGAAAATCGTTGCACGTGCAAACTCTTTCAAAGGGATACCGCATTTTCCTGAGAAGTTAATTTCCAAGAATTGTGACTCATCGTGCAAACTCTACAGAGAGAGATTCAACGGGTCCCCCCGGATGTTTGAGGTCCGTGAAACGTGATCTCACCGCCGATTCATCTTGCTTCCTCATAATCGATGACGTGACACATGAACGCGTTCAGCCGAACGTATTTATCTCACCGCCACGAAAAATTAATTATAAGATTAGTTTCTGAGAAGTTAATTCCAAGAATTGTCACTTATAATGCAAACTCTACAGAAAGAGATTCAACGGGTTCACCCGGATGTTTGAGGTCCGTGAAACGTGATCTTGCCGCCGATTGATCTTTCTTTCTTATCATCGATGACGTCGCACATGAACGCGTTCAGCCGAACGCATTCATCTAGCCGCTACCAAAATTTAGTTATAAGATTAGAGTACCGCGACAATTCTCAAATCCATGATTTTTCAAACGCCGAAGCACTGTTAGGCAGGAGGGCGTCAGATGGCGGGCTGTAAGATTGCTCTACCAGGTTCAAGAGAGCGCCGCAGGATGGCAGTGATCAGCTGTCTGAAACGTTCCTCGTTCGATTTTTGAAAATTATTCGTTATCGACTCGGAATACAAGGTTCGAGAAAGCGTCGCTCCATCGATGTTCGTAACAGATATTTCTTCCGCGAAGAACGATGTTTATGCTATGTTTTAGGCTTAAACCATAGCTTATGAAACCATATCGTTGAGAATTAACTTTTCCGTAATAAGGTGTACTTCCGCTGATCTGATTATTCGTATGAGAAGGAGGGGGAAAATTTCGATGCTGTTCTTCCGCGAATTTTTTCAAACTTTGAGATATCGGATTTTTTTCCATAATTCACTCAGCGGGATCGAGCAGTGGGTAAATAGATTGACTTGTGGGGTTAAACCACAGGCTGAATAAATAAAGAAGACGGTACACTCGGAGCAGGTTATCGTTCTAGTCGCTTTTTATATTCTTTACATTTACATTCTTTTCGCTTAGCGCGGTCAGTCTTTTTTTCTCCTCTACGCTCCAGCTCAGGCTCCAAAAATCTACTAACTGTCTTCACGACTATCGGCAACCGCCTTTCTCCAAAAGCGGTAGTCGTTGTGCCACCGGATTGGTCGCTTCTCCCGTTCCGTGTCCCTATTGGCTGGATGCCCAATGTGACGTCGATAGGCCTATCAAAACGTCTCGACGTGGGACGGCTGCGGTGATTGGTCGAGAGGTTCGCGAGGCTGGCACCTTAAGTTGTGGCGCTGGTGTCGTTCGTTTTACGTGAGGGTCCGCCACATTACTCCCCTCCGAGTAACTTAGCATTTCTAAGTTGCGAATTTGACAGTTTTTTGTTAACATATGTTTTTACAGCTTGTCGTGGAGATTCGAAGGGGTCCACACATTTCTCGGAACATGGGTGTGAGCCATTGTTATTATCGTCGTTTATTAAATATGCGGGTTTTAGTCTCTCTGTCGTTACATTCACTTCCTTACCGTTAACGTTAATTGCAAAGAGCCGGTCATTTAAACGAGCTATAACTTGGTATGGTCCCGTATAGGGAGGTTGTAACGATTTGCGTATTGCATCTTCGCGGAGAAAAACATGTGTGCACGTATAAAGCGAACCGTGGACAAACATGCTTTTCTTTATGTGATGCGCTGTTGGGGTAGATTTAAGAGTACGCATGTGTTCTCGGAATTTTTCTACGAATACCTGTGGGTCGACCGGTGCATCTTCTTCGGTAAAAAATTCTCCTGGGACGCGAAGCGGCATTCCGTACACGAGTTCAGCTGCTGACGCTTTTAGATCTTCTTTGTAACAGGTACGGAGGCCGAGAAGAACCGTAGGCAGCAAGTCTACCCATGGTGTTGGTCCGTGACACATGAGCGCTGTCTTAAACGTTCGATGCCACCGTTCGACGAGTCCGTTCGTTGCTGGGTGGTAAGCCGTGCTTCTTGTGCGATTGGCTCCGACAAGGCTCGTGAGAGCCTTGAAAAGAGCGGATTCGAACTGGGACCCTTGATCGGTCGTCAAGGTACGTGGAGATCCGAATCGGGCAATCCAATGGGTGTAAAAAGCGGTCGCCACGGTATCAGCTGACATGTCTTTGAGCGGAATTGCTTCTGGCCAACGCGTAAATCTATCGATTATCGTGAGGCAGTAGCGGAAATCCCGTGCGACTGGCATTGGGCCCACCAAATCCAAATGTATGTGCTCGAATCGATTATCTGGAACGGAAATTTTAGTCGGAACGTTTTTTATATGTTTCTGTATCTTTGCTCTCTGGCAAGGGATACAAATTCGGGCCCACTGGAGAATATCCTTCTTCATCGACGGCCAAACGAATTTTTGTCGTATCAATCGGCAGGTCGTGCGGCCACTAGGGTGTGCGAGACCGTGCACGGCCTGGAAAACTTTTTTCCGAAGTGGTTGAGAAATATATGGACGGATTGTTCCTGTAGCAATGTCGCAAAATAACGACTCTCCTGAGTCGAGCGTCAGTTTCTGTAGCTTGACAGATGTGTTGGATCGAAGCAAGTCTTGCAGCTCGTTGTCCTCTTCTTGGGCCTCTTGGAGTTCCTGTGTAGTAACGATTGCTGGCATCTCGATAGCGTTTAAACGTGAAAACGCGTCTGCAACCATATTGTCCGGGCCACTCACGTGGATTATCTCCGTACTGAATTGTGAGATAAAATCCAATTGTCTGAGTTGGCGTGGCGAAGCTTTATCTGGCTTTTGGGAAAAAGCGTAAACTAATGGCTTGTGATCGGTTTTAATTACGAAATTGCGACCTTCAACCCAATGTTTAAAATACTTAAGCGATTTGTACATAGCGAGTAATTCGCGATCATACGTACTATAACGTTGCTCGGTTGGGCTTAATTTTTGCGAATAAAAACCCAAGGGTTTCCATGAACCTCTTACTTGTTGCTCGAGGACACCACCGATGGCAAAGTCTGATGCGTCGACGACGAGAGCCAAAGGCGTGTTGTCAGCTGGATGATCCAGGATCGCTGTCGATGATAAACTCTGCTTGCAGTTTTCGAAAGCTTCCTCTGCAGCAGCCGTCCATTTGACGGGTCGTTTATCGTTTTTTTTTTTAATCGTGCAGGTACTCGTGTAGCGGAGCCTGAAATTTTGCTGCTTGTGGAATAAATTTACGATAAAAATTAATAATTCCGAGGAAACGGCGCAACTCGACAATTGTTTGCGGTTTTTTATAATTCAGTACGGCTTCGACCCGTGCCGGGAGTGGCTGAGATCCTTCTCCTGATATGAGGTAACCCAAATACTCGACGCTTGAAGCACCCCACTGACATTTCGACGCGTTAATCGTAAGACCAAAATCGCGTAATCGTTGCAAAACGAGACGTAAATGTTCTTGGTGCTCTTTCGGAGTCGCTGAAGCGATTAAAATGTCGTCGATGTAACAGTATACGAAGTCTAAACCGCGTAAAACGGAGTCAATAAATCTTTGAAAAGTTTGCGCGGCATTACACAATCCAAAAGGCATAACCAAAAATTCGAAGGAACTGAAAGGAGTAACGACCGCTGTTTTTGGAATATCATCTTCCGCGACCGGAATTTGATGATATGCGCGCACGAGATCTAATGTGGTAAAGATTGTCTTTCCATGTAGTCGATTCGAAAAATCCTGTATGTGCGCGATGGGGTAGCGATCCGGAACGGTGATCGCATTTAGTTGGCGATAATCCCCGCACGGACGCCATTCGCCCGATTTTTTCGGTACTAGGCGTAACGGACTAGCCCATGGGCTGTTCGAAGGACGACAAAAACCTTGCTCCAACATGTATTGAAATTCGCGTTGAGCTGTTTTCAGTTTCTCACCCATCAGTCTACGAGGACGAGCGACCACCGGCGGCCCACGGGTGAGTATGTGGTGCACAATCGGATGTGCAACAGTTCGAGTCGATGTAGACGGTGTAGCTACGTCGACGAATTCTTCCAATATAGTGCCATAAACGGAGTTTCGATCAATGACCGAGATGCTGTGCTCCGAAGTTCTTATTAGTTTACCGTGGGTGGTGAGTCCAGTTTTCGCATCGATGAGGCGTTTCTCCTTGAGGTCGACCAGGAGATTGAAATTTGCTAGGAAATCTGCGCCTAGAATAGCCGAAGTAACGTCGGCGATGATAAATTCCCAATTAAATTTTCGACGTAGGTTGAGGTCGACCTGCAAAAGTTTAATACCGTAAGTATTTATTTCGGAATGGTTGGCGGCAACAAGTTTTAGTGCAACTTTTTGCCGTGGCTGCTGAAAACCTTTGCAAGGGATCACTGAAACATCAGACCCCGAGTCGATGAGGAAACGTATTCCCCTGGACTCATCGGTAATGTAAAGACGGCACTGTCGTACCACACCGTCGCTGACCGTACATACTGACGACGGTGGGGTTAGTTTTCCGAAGCTGTTTCTGTAGATTTAAAAGCACAAGGCTCGGTGCACCTTTTTGCCTTCAACCCGTACCTCCGGTGAAAAAAGCAAATGTCGACGTCCTGTCTGCGACTGGACGAGCGAGACCGATGAACAGTTTTAGGTGTTGGTTCGTTACGTACACCGTTACGTACCTCTCTTGCTAACGTTGCGAATTGTTTCTCGAGTCCAAGTATGCGTTCGGTCAAAACCTCGACGTTGGACTCTCTGTGCGGAGACCGGTGACGTAGCTCTGTCGACATGACCTGGGAGTGCGCCGTAGCTTCCATTATTTTATCTGCGATGTCTGCCAGTCTGGTCAAATCGAGGCCTTCGCTGGCTGACAGCACGCAGCGTATACTCATTGGCATGCGTTGAAACCACAGTGTATGAAGGAGATCGTCAGACACTCTGTCCAATGCGAGAGTGCGCATCTCCCTCAAGAGCTGCGATGGCTTCTTGTCACCGAGCTGCATCTCGGTCAATAACCTGTGTAATTGTGTTGCTCTCGAGTCGGTAAAACGCTCGATTAATTGCCTTTTCAGAGTTATATATTTATCGTTGGGTGGAGGAGAACGTATTAAATCAGATACTTGCTGTAGGATACCTGAGTCTAAAGCGCCGACTACTGTAAAATACCTCGAGTTGTCCGACGATATTCTATGAGAGAAGAACTGAGCTTCAACTTGTGCGAACCAAAGTGCTGGATCGGATTGCCAAAATTGAGGTAATTTGATACTTCGAACGTCTGCTACGTGAGTGACCGGTAATGCTAGTGGTGGCTCGTTGATGACGGGTGGGTCGGCGGGAAAGGGTGGATCGGCGGATTGGTTATCCGCTGCGGTTGTTCCCGTGTTTGTCCCGCTGCCGTCTCCTTGTTTGAGCGGCGTGTGAATCACCATGTTGAAAAACAAAAAATACACGTGCAAAAAGTCTGTATAATTCACTACGAATCGCGATCGGTAGATTCTGTACCGAATTGCTCGAGAAGCACGTCGATGCACGTGGATACACGGTTTGTACTTTTGTTGCACGCTGCGCACGGCGTCGTACGCCACGAGGCTCACCAATTGTTTCTTTAATCACGTCGGGGTCACCAATTACTGTGGGGTTAAACCACAGGTTGAATAAATAAAGAAGACGGTACACTCGGAGCAGGTTATCGTTCTAGTCGCTTTTTATATTCTTTACATTTACATTCTTTTCGCTTAGCGCGGTCAGTCTTTTTTTCTCCTCTACGCTCCAGCTCAGGCTCCAAAAATCTACTAACTGTCTTCACGACTATCGGCAACCGCCTTTCTCCAAAAGCGGTAGTCGTTGTGCCACCGGATTGGTCGCTTCTCCCGTTCCGTGTCCCTATTGGCTGGATGCCCAATGTGACGTCGATAGGCCTATCAAAACGTCTCGACGTGGGACGGCTGCGGTGATTGGTCGAGAGGTTCGCGAGGCTGGCACCTTAAGTTGTGGCGCTGGTGTCGTTCGTTTTACGTGAGGGTCCGCCACAGACTATAGCAGACAACGCCATCTACCGGATTGGCAGCGAGACTTGGCAACGCCATCTGAGGCTGCTGTCGGTAAATATTGAGCGGGATCAAGTAGTGGGTAAATAGATTAGCAGACAACGCCATCTGCCGGATTGGCAGATAACGCTATCTGAGGCTGCTGTCGGTAATTGAGCGGGATCGAGCAGCGGGTAAATAGATTAGCAGACAACGCCATCTACCGGCAGCGAGACTTGGCGACGAGGCTGCTGTCGGTAAATATTGAGAGGGATCGAGCAGCGGGTAAATAGATTAGCAGACAACGCCATCTACCGGATTGGCAGATAACGCTCAATTGAGCGGGATCGAGCAGTGGGTAAATCGATAGACTCTAGCAGACAACGCCATCTGGCGGCACTGTCGGTAAAAGAGGGCTCAGCCTCAGCCTCACCGTCGGTACAAAAGGGATCAGACACAAACCCACCGTTGGTCAAAGAGAAATCTACCTTACCGACAGTCTCAAGGCAGGTCACCGTGGTAAGTGGTCCAGAACACCAACCCCCCGTTGGTCATAGAGAAATCTACCTTACCGACCGTCTCAAGGCAGGTCACCGTGGTAAGTGGTCCAGAACCCGCCCTACTATACTACTGATGACGTGGTGATGCCCGGTGATTTTGTTTTATTTATGATTATTAACTGATTTCACGTACGAACGATAATGTTTAATGAGTTTATTCTTTTCTATTCAACGTATGATAATGTTATCAGGATTGTGAAAAACGCGAATATGGACGTTCACCTGGACGATGTGGTTATTCCCAGTGATATTGTCTACCCCGGTGGAATTGACAATTTGAAAGAAAAAAATTGTTGTCGGATTTAATTTTTTACTTCATCCTCCAACCGACAAAACTTTAGACAAAGCGATTCGTCAGAATGCACAATATGTATATTTGTTTTCATTGTTTTTCCTATATGAGTCAGGTCCTTTTCGAAGCAGCTTTCATTCAACGTTCACTTGTCGGAGCAGCATTCATTCAATGTTGACTCGCTTAAGACATATTCCAAACCTGTAATGACTGGGAAGGACGAGCGGAATGCGCCGACATCTGGTCAAGGCTCCGTCGAGCCACGCTTGAAAACTGTACAATGCGCAGACATTTGGTCTAGACAACATAGAGCCGCGCTGACAATCTCCATAATGCACTGAGATTTGGTCAAGACTCTGTTAAGCCGCCCTCAAGACTCCACGATGGGCTGACAATTTGTCATGGCTACATGGAGCCCCGCTCAACAATCACATGATGCGCTGACATTTCGCTGAGACTGTACTCAACTGCGCCCAAGGACAACCAGCATGTGCCGCAGCTAGTCGATACTTTCAAAGTGTTGTCGGATCAAATTCCCATACAGTGGTCACGTTTTACGATATTGAATCGATAAACAGGGGCAATAGTATATTATGACACTAGTAGGAAAAATTGTTTTGTGTCGTGGACGTCTTGTTCGATCTAAATGACTCCAATCATTGGCGGACGTGGAGAAAATTTCATCGAATTGTCTTTAAAAAGTATGAAATACAATAAGTTTTATAAATTCAAAAAAACTCCCGGCTGGAGTAAAAATCGAACACAAAAAAAATTAGAACGAAAAAAAAGTAATTTAACAGAAAGCATGAATGAAATTCATGAATCTGGAAAGAATACAACAAATTAATAAATTTAAGATGGACAAAACAAATTAGTAAATTTAAAAGAATGAAATAAATAAATAAATTAAAAACGGATGAAATAATTCGAGAAGTCATCTCAGTTTATTCTGTAGCCACCGCTTAGCGGGCTAAGTAAATTCAAATTTTCGCGCGATTGTCGCACCTCGCGGTGTGACAACCGCCCGACAGATACCGTCACCGCGCAGTCGATTAATCATATCGATGCTTGTTGCATCATCCACCGAACTACGCTTGAAAGGTCGATATAGAAGATTCGCCGATATTCGGACTCTCGCGCGCCCATTTGCCCGCTACGTCGCTGCTACACCGTGGGACTCGCCGATTGGCCCACTCACCTCACGGCCACCCGTAACCATCGCGTTACAATTACGGTCACGGCGCCTCGGGCCACGTAACCGCGACACGCCGTGATCGATTAGTGATCCAAGGGACCTCAACGGACGGCGGACGTCTTCGCGACGTACCCCCGTATATTACGGAGCCGGCGCACGTGGCGCACGCGGCGCACGCTCCCGTACCATTTCGGCACAGATTCGCATATAAAAATTAGAGACTGCTTCATGGGATCTCGACCGATACGGGTGTCTGCCGACGTATCACCCGACTACACCATCTTTTCCCTCGTGCACGGAGCACACGATTACATCTTCGGCACGAGTTCGCCAATTTCTCTCCAAATAGTAAGGAGAACATGAAAATATCTCGATTCCGAGGCACGCTGGCCTCTCCTGGAAATTATTATTCGACCGACAGACCCACGGGCTCGAGGATTTCGACGTGCCGCTCGGATATCAATTCGTCTACACGATCGCAGGGGCGATCGACGTCGTAGCACGCCATCTTGTAAAGGTATCGCGGTGTCCGGTCATCAAATCCGGATACGCGTTCACATTTAATTTATTAAACAGTGCGCGACACATGAACGGCACGCATCACCGTTTCATAACTTTTCTACACGAAATTACAACGTCATTTAACGGTGTCCAAACCATGACACCGTCGCGATCATAGATTTTCATCGTATGTTCGCATCAGCCGCGTCGCGTCTTATCACGCCCGCGTGCGTACAACGGGGGATCTCTGAATTTCCATTTTTCATTAAGGCCTTACGCACCCTTGAAACTTCGAATTCATCCAGTGGTGACGTGGTCAAAAAACATTCTTTCGGAGTGTGAAGAATTTTGCTATGCATTTCTGCGCGTGCACGTGTTCGTGCTTCGCCCTGTGTCGGTTATAGTGCACGAGTATTACGGAGTGCTCATCAAGCAATATTTCGCCGTCAATCCTCGTGTCACGCGATCGGATTAATATTTCGAACTTTGATCATTTCGCGAGTCAATCGTCAACCGCGTCGTGTAATCGCGTCATCGCCCGCCGTCGCTGCATTCTCGCCATTTTGGGAACGCGTCCGCCATCGTTTCTCGGCGATATCGCTGCCACGTCCACGCCATGATCGCGATTCCACGGGTTCGCGGCCATGTTGTTTAATCCTTCGACAAATTTCTCGATCATGCTCGGAAATCGTCGTCGTCTGTTATTCCTGAGATGAATATATTCGCGTTGCGATACCAAATACTCAGTCATTCATAATGCGCTTGTTTCTTTCTACTTGTTCTCATAGCTTCTTCGTTTCCACTCCGGATTTAATTTTGTAAACCCGCGATTTCCCGTCTCATCCGATATTCTTGCCAATTCGCGTTAGCAAGATTTATCTCTGTCGTTCTTCTTCAAAATCGTCTACTCATCCCTCGATAATTTCATTATCGCCGGGTATGCGTTCACGGATTAAATCCTCTCATACACTCGTTACTTCAAAATCCGGATTGGAATCGAACCAATGCTACTTTACTAATTCTGCGTTAATTGAATTATGCGTATTGCGGTATCTACAAACACATGTGCATACACACCTATAGATATAGCGGTCTATACGAATTTCAAACAATCAAACAATACTCAATCGAGTGATCGTTACTGTGATAATTCCGGTTGGGTTAAAATGTTCATCATTATCCCTTAAAAGCTGTCTCGTTAGGCCGTAAAACTACAGAATTCACCCCTCCGAGGTGAACATATTCATTTCTTTTCGGAATTTCAACGGTATGAATAAACGACACATCTACTTTTGCCAAATTATTTCGCTATACCATTGACTTTAACAAGCTCCATCCTCGTGTCCCGTTTCTTCCGCTTTTGATTTCGCGGTAATTTCTATTACTACATAAAAAATCGGAACAAATACAGGTCTATCGAGCCAGACGAAATAACGGTTCGTCACAGTGGGAGTGCGTGGGAATGCGTGGGAGTGCGTGGGAGTGCGTGGGAATGCGTGGGAGTGCGTGGGAATGCGTGGGAATGCGTGGGAGTGCGTGGGGGTGCGTGGGAATGCGTGGGAGTGCGTAGGAGTGCGTGGGAATGCGTGGGAATGCGTGGGAGTGCGTGGGAATGCGTGGGAGTGCGTGAGATTGCGTGGGAGTGCGTGGGAGTGCCGGGGAATGCGTGGGAGTGCGTGGGAATGCGTGGGAGTGCGTGGGAGTGCGTGGGAATGCGTGGGAATGCGTGGGAGTGCGTGGGAGTGCGTGGGAATGCGTGGGAGTGCGTGGGAGTGCGTGGGAATGCGTGGGAATGCGTGGAAGTGCGTGGGAGTGGGTGAGCGAATAATCCGTCGTGTTGATCGAGAGCGTTTTTAATTGATTCATTAAGAAATCAACGAAACTTGTCGACACCTTTGAATACAATAATGATAACATCACAATTGCATGCACAATGTTTTATTATTCGATCGATGGCGAGCGAAGATATGGACTGTCATTGAGTGACGATTGTTACGTCGTGTAGATTGGACGACGATAAAAAATCGATTGAACCAACGTTTGCGATATTTATTGAAATTTTTTGTTCCGAGACAATCGCGAGTACGACAAAGCTTACGGGTGTGTTAATATCCGTTGACGCTGATAGATTATGCTTTTCATAGAAACCAAAAATAAACTATTAATTTACGATTTTCAATATCATTCGGTATTTCTTCTACCGTCACAATGTTCTCTGCACCATGCGATGCGTGGGATTGTGATAACATGAGTGCTTAGAAAACCATCGGTTACAACAAGCTTGGAGAGATTCTTTTTATTCAACGAAAAAACAATAATTCATATTCGGGGAATATAATTATTGTATCGTATGAAATCTTGTTTATTATTGTGTGAGCCTAGTAAAAAACATTAGCTTGAAACTTTTCGATGGAGTGAGTGACAGAGAGCTTTCCTTGATTTTGTCCCGACGTTTTGACATTATTTTATGTCGTTTCAATGATGTCGATACAAAAATAAACTTATTGGAATGATAAACGAGGAACCCTTAAGGTTTAGATCAGGCCGTCCGTCCTTCTGACTGCATCCCACAGTCCTCTAATTCTCCCATTTATTTACCGATCGAGTTGAAAGTTGATATATAAACGTACATTAACTATCCAAAACAGAAATTATAAGATATTTAAAAAGGAAAAATTTTTTCTCTGCCAATCCCCTAATAGGCGAACCATCCGAGCAAAAAATCTGAAAAAATTTCAGAACGTAGCTTTTAATTAGTGCATCCGATCAAAATTATAACAAGCAGTGTAACGAGGATATTTTCCAAAAAATGTAAATGTAACTTTTCTTCGAAAGCAATAGAATTCGTCAGTGTGATGGAATAGCTGTAATTGCGTATAATAGAAGTAACTCCCAGAACCCTTTAATGTGCGTCCTCAACCTGCTCTTGACCGGTTGTTTGCTTATACAACACATCTGGCCAACAAGCGAGGCGTAAACTTGGGAACCTTGAAATTTGGTGAAAAATAGATGGATAAATTCGCGAATTCCGGAACTTGTGACGGGAATCGATGGTATTATGATCAATGGAGGCGTTAACGTAACATTGCAAATATTTTGCGATTATCTTTGCTGCGACGACTATTGTTCGGGTTTGCGTAACGGCAATAAATTTTCGAAAATTTGTGTGCTCTCGGGAAAAACCCATTCAAACGAGGTCCTATAAATTTTTTGCAATAACTAACGTTACCTGCGTCATCGTTCAACTTGAATGATGAAGCAATTCACGTGACCGACTTACACTCTCTGTTTCGGCATTCTGGCCGCTACACGAACGGCGCTCGCTTCCCCGCCTGAATCGCATGCTATCCCCATAAACGGTAGCACAATTTCCCCTCTTTCGCTCGGGTATTTTCGCCGACTTGCACTCCCTGTTTCGGGCTTTGGCCGCTACGGCCAAAAGGCGCCACCACAATTTGAGTGAAACCCGAGCGCTGGCCATCTCCCTATTCATCTCTGGTAGCTCAGCCCTACACGGGTAGAGGGGCGTAGGGACATACGGTCCAATGAGAAACAGCAGCAAAATGATAGTAATTAATTTATTCGCGCGACCGGATAATCGTCCGGTCGCGATTAATAAGCGTTTCGAGCGACCGAATTACAACGTTTTTTATTACACGGGTCCAGCCCGGCCAAAATTTAGACAGCAATTATTGAACAACACTTCGGTCGTTCGTGGTATAATTTTCTAAGTGATCGGACAACTTCGATATTCACTCAATAAGACGTGATACAATACAACCAGACCGCGGAAATTTACTCGACTTCTCCTCGAGAGTAAGTGAGCGACAGTGCTCGGACAATTCACGACGTTAACGAATTTAAGCGACACAGCTTAACAAATCTAACGCTCTACTCTAACCACTCCTCTTTCACGTGGTCTGACTGATAACTTCATCAACACGACTAATCCTCCAAACTTATTGCTCCATTCACACTCGCTATCCGGTAAAACAATGTTACATTTCCAAATATTTTACCGAGTCCCTATTCCATTCACTCCCTTCGGATCCCTCTCGGGCTTCGCCCCGATCTTCTCTTTTCCCGCAATAATCCCTATTCCTACTCATTCACACATTCCTAACGCTAACCACAACAATAATTTAACAATTAACCCTCGTTTAGGAGTGGGCCCTTCTTGCCAGCACACTCACCTCCGACAGCACGCGGTAAAGCGTATGACAAACGATTCTACTGGAATTAAATGATAGCGCCTGCTCCAGGAGCAGTTACGTCGAACGCGCGATAGCGGGACGGCCACGAGGCCGTAGCCGGAGCGTGATACTCCGAATGATAACCGACGAAGTATTTCTGATGGTATTTTCTTTTCGATAATGTCGACAGCAATATCTAACTAACCTCAATTTAGAATCGATTTCTATGGCTTACGCACGGGCTACGTTACTCACGGCACGCCGGATCCGGTCTCGCTGATGTTCGCTTCCTTTTCGGGAGGTATGGTGGGGTAGTCTGCTGGTGTGGTCCACCACCGACGAAAGCTGAACGAGAAGAGAGCGACTCGAGGCTCGCCGTGCGGGGCCTCGTGCGAGTGATCCCCACCCCAAGTCGCTGGCTCGGTCGAGACGTGCTCGCTCTCTCGGCGACGCTGAACGTTGGCTCGCTCCCCAAATCCGCCACCGCTTCATAAGGTAAACGTCGACAACACTGGTTTACTCGGGATCCCGATCTCGTCCTTATCAACGGACGACTATGGATCCCGCAGTTGGGCGGCAGCGTGGTAAATGCCCCTCAGGTGCTTGTCGACAGCAACTCGATCTCGCCTCCGCCTGCGGTGTTCGACACCCGGCCCATGCTGCGTCCCCGCGACACAGCAGCGGAGAGTCGACAGCATCCTGTCCTCGAGACTCCACCCGATGGTCGGTGGAGCGGAGGGTAGCAGGGGCGGCTCCGAAATGTTTAATCCTCCCATCTGAACCGGGCAACGGGCCTTACGGCAAGCCCCGATACCCGGGCGGTACGAGGCAGATGCGAGGACCCTCAATTTTGGCCCACCGCAGCTCCTGGCTCAAAGTTCGGAACTTCAGGGCGGGAGAATGCTCCGTCCTTGGATCCGACCGCTGATGGCATTCTCTCCATCAGACGGTAAGGCATCCTGCACACCGATCCCGGTCGCCTAACTTCCGGGGGGCTATGTCGTACCTTGACGGGAGAAAGGAACGACGTACGATAGCGGCTGTGGACCGAAACCTCTCGAACCTCCGATGTAGGCGATGGCTTCGGTCCAACGTGCGTGAAAATACAAAATTTATGCCCAGATATAAGCCCGATTCTTTCTGACAAAACAATATTTGGTGTTGCTGTCGTTTTTCATCTTTAATAATTTCTTTGATTTCTTTTGCAATTTCTTAAATGTTCGCAATTTCTTTAATTTATTTTTGCAATTTCTTGAATTGTCGTGCTTTCTCTAATTATTCGTAATTTCTTTAATTTCCATAATGTTTTCGGATTGACGTAATTTCGCCAATTTTTCGCAATTTCTTTAATTTTCATGATTTCTCTAATTTTTCGCAATCTCTTTAATTTACGTAATCTCGTGAATTTTTCGCAATTTCTCTCGTTATCGTAATATCTTTGATTTTTCGGAGTGCTGCCGGAGGGAGGGTCGGTGGTCGACAGCTTACAGCGTATGATAGCAAGCGCTAAAGCGCAGTAACGAGGTGCCTCGAAAAGCACCACGTTAGACTATACACTCAACCCAACAATTGAAGGAACAAGAAATTTTTCCAATTTTTTACGTGTTTTTTGTGTGGCTCTAACTTTGCGAAAAATGGTCGTATTAAGATAAACGAAAAAGCATTTTGAAGCTTGACATTTCTAATTTTGAAACCGTATGATGAAACATTTTTCTTGGCCATTGGCCATCTCACAATCAAGAAAAATGTCACAAAAAAATTTTTTTTGTTAAATTTCCGTTTTTCAAAGTTGTCCATGGACTCCAAAAATTTTTTTCTGAGGGCACCATCAATACAGTCATTCAGCCTGATTCTTAACCTTCAATTTGATTTTTTTTTTGTTCCTGTACAACAATTTTTCGCTGAGATATCGGCCGGTGAATGAAAAAACATCTTTTTTTGTTTGATCATCGATATCTCATGAACCGGTAATCTCATAGCAAATCTACTGGCAGTTTTGAAAACTCAAATGAATTGCGTATGAGCTCCAGTTATTCTTTTCGAAAAAAAAAAATTTTTTCACCCCTTGCGTTCACTTGAAAAAGTGGCAAAAAAGGCACTTTTTCTGGTTATTTAGAAAATTCATTAGTACTTTGCAAATATTGTGGTTAGAACAAACGTTAGTGCGTCCGCACTTAGCTTAATGTATCCCCAATAACCCTATCAAATTTCAAATTGATCCGTCCATCCGTTTTTCTACCCCGAATTTTTTATTTTAGGCTTCACTTGAAAAAACGCCTTTCTGGCTCTTTGAACATCACCGGATGATTATTTCGATAAAAGAAAGAAAAATTCTCTTTTTTCCTCAACATTTGGCATTGAATACTCATCAAGATTGTTTTTGAAGTTTAAAAAAAAAAAAAAAATTCTCATTTGAAAATTTAAAAAAAAATCGATGTAAACGGTGTCCGAACATTCTTTATGAAATTTATCATTAACATGTCATAATTCTTCGAATAAAGAAAAAATGCATCAATTAGTGGCTGCCCAGATTCCGCGGAAATCGCGCGTCTGCGAATGGCGCTGTTCAACCGCGAAAAAATGCACCCTTCACACACTACTGCGCAATGTACGCAGCTGAGGTCGTACACACAATAAGCGTAAATCCGGTTGTCCAACCTCCACGTCGTACACTTCGGGTAATGTTAATGCTGGCGGTAAAAAATTGGTTAGATCCGAAAAATGATTTTTTTTTTTTTTCATCTTCGCGAAAAATCTCAATGAGTATTAAGAATGTTCGGACACCGTTTACATCGATTTTTTTTTAAATTTTTAAATGAGAATTTTTTTTTTTTTTTTTAAACTTCAAAAACAATCTTGATGAGTATTCAATGCCAAATGTTGAGAAAAAAAGAGAATTTTTCTTTCTTTTATCGAAATAATCATCCGATGATGTTCAAAGAGCCAGAAAGGCGTTTTTTCAAGTGAAGCCTAAAATATAAAATTCGGGGTAGAAAAACGGATGGACGGATCAATTTGAAATTTGATAGGGTTATTGGGGATACATTAAGCTAAGTGCGGACGCACTAACGTTTGTTCTAACCACAATATATATGCTTATTTTGCCACTTTTTCAAGTGAACGCAAGGGGTGAAAAAAAAATTTTTTTTTCAAAAAGAATAACTGGAGCTCATACGCAATTCATTTGAGTTTTCAAAACTGCCAGTAGATTTGCTATGACATTACCGGTTCATGAGATATCGATGATCAAACGAAAAAAGATGTTTTTTCATTCACCGGCCGATATCTCAGCGAAAAATTGTTGTACAGGAACAAAAAAAAAATCAAATTGAAGGTTAAGAATCAGGCTAAATGACTGTATTGATGGTGCCCTCAGAAAAGAATTTTTGGAGTCCATGGACAACTTTGAAAAACGGAAATTTAAAAAAAAATTTTTTTTGCGACATTTCTCTTGATTGTGAGATGACCAATGGCCAAGAAAAATGTTTCATCATACGGTTTCAAAACTAGAAATGTCAAGCTTCAAAATGCTTTTTCGTTCATCTTAATACGACCATTTTTCGCAAAGTTAGAGCCACGCAAAAAACACGTAAAAAATTGGAAAAATTTCTTGTTCCTTCAATTGTTGGGTTGAGTGTATATATGAGCAAGTCCACCAATTCGAGTACCGGTTTTGGGCGTCGATATCAGCGATCTTTTTGTAACTTCAAAAAATGGAACCTCCCATTGAGAAATGAACTCTGATTTTTTTTTAGATTTTTCCCTTGGTTATTTTCGCTGTAATTGTATGGGTAATTTTGTGAGTTTGTCATGTTTTTCTTGTTTTCATTAATTTCTCAATGTGTTTTAATAGGAGAAAAAATTAAACGCGACCACCTTATCTTTGTGAAAAAAGCTCAGCATTTCGAAAAAAAATACAAAAACATTTTTGGGACTTGAAAAATTACTTAAAATCGAATTTGAAATATAAAAGTCGATTTTTCTCAAATGTATATTTTTAAAAAAATTTGAAAGTATTTTTATCGAACAGCTGAGAAAATTTCACGTATCATATGTAGAAATGAAGTTGGGACCTCTGTAATAACTCGTTGAATCACCAAATGTACAACGAAACAACTAAAACCTTAATTAATATTTTTTCATTTTCAAATGATTCGTAATACTGAGATCAAGAAACCGAAATAATTTGATTAGTTGACAAGTTTCTGCAAGTAATGACGTCGAGATTTTTTATTTCATCGTATTTTGAAATGGAAACATTCTCAATTTTTTAAATGAAAAACCAGTATTTTGACTTCTAAATGCTGTAAAAAATTAAAAAATCAATTTGAAAATAAAGACTTGCCTTCATCACCTGCAGAAACTTAGCAGCTACTGAAATCACTCCGGTTTTTTCGTCTCAGATGCTCCAGTAATTAGTTATAATGGGCACCGCGATACAACTTTTTTTCTTAGACGTCTGCAGAGATTCTCCGTCAATTGCTTAGTTGTTCATTAAAGTTAATGAAAATTTTATAGAATATTCTTCAAACGTAACGTTATTGAGTTAGTCATTATGTCTGTTAAAGATTAGTTTGCTACATTGAGTGTACCTACTCCTCTTCCACAGTCGACATAATTGTCATCTCGACTGTACCGTCGAGAGCTTCAGCGTGCGCGCGCATCCTAAGTCAGGGTTGGGGGAACTCGGGTATGCGAGCGTACTCAGCTAGGTGGGCGTGGCGAATATCGAGTCAGTGGTATGTTACCTGCGTACAGAGGAAAACGTAATAAACCGGCAATCACGAGAGATCGAGATTTATACTTTTGTTAAACTATTATATTATCGAAAACTGTACTTACCTTAAATCGTAATAAACTCGTTGTTAATAATAAAGCAAAAATCTATCAGGTTATGGGCCCAGTTCACCCATCCTGTGCGGGAATTGTTACGTAGAGATCGAGAGCGGGCGAGTAACTTTGCGGGACACGAGGCGAGAGACGGATTGTGCGCGAAGAGTTTTTCTGTATCCGCGATGGGGGACGGCATCTCAGCGAAAAACGTAACAAAGTTCAACGGATCGAACTATCAAACATGGAAGTTCTCTGTGGATGCTTTATTTTTGGTGCATCGTATAAAGGACGTGGTGAGCGGCGTGAGAAAAAAACCGCCGGCGGGAGCCGAACACGAGGAGGCAATGGCGACTTGGCTGAGTGACGATGCAAAGGCGAGGTATCTGATCGCATCGACGATGGAGGAGGAGCAACAACAATGTGTGCTAACCTGTGTATCGTCGAAAGAAATGTGGGAGAAGCTATCCCTGATCCACGAGCAGAAAACGGTCTCAAATAAGCTAGGGTTGCTTCAGAAATTCCATGCGTATGAAATGTGCGCGGGAGACTCGGCGGTACAACACGTGTCGAAGTTGCAAAACATGGCCGCTCAGTTACGTGATGTTGGTGAACCTCTGTCGGATGCAATGCTCATGGCGAAAGTATTGTCGAGCCTTACATCGAAGTACAGTACGTTGCGAGTAGCCTGGGATAGCGTTGATCCGGATCGTCAGACTATGAATAATTTGCAAGAGCGATTGATACGGGAGGACATGCGACTCAGTGAAGACGGCGACACAGTGAGTGCGTTGGCCGCATCGAGGTTTGAAAAATCAAAGCGAAGGTCGTAGAAGCCGATGGGTGATATTGAGTGTTATCGATGTCATGAGAAAGGGCATTATGCGCGGGGATGCAAAAACGTTCGGAAAGAAGCGAACGACCGTGAGGGATTCCGCGACTGTGCGTTCGTGGGGGAAAGCGTCGTGAAACGGTTTGTGGCGCGAGATTCGAAGGAAAAAGGCGCGAAACGAGAGGTGACGCGTGCGGTGGAAGGTGGCGCGAGTGATCGAGCCGAGCTTGCTCAGTGTCAGACGGGAGAAATAATGGCGGCAAGCCAAAGCGAGGTCTGGCTTACCGACAGCGGGGCGTCGAGCCATCTCACCTACCGAAGGGAGTGGCTTACCGACTACCGTGAATGTGGAAGTGGCAGCACCATTGAGCTAGGAGATAACGGTGTCTGCGAAATTATCGGCGAAGGTACTGTGTTGATCAAGAAGCTTCTCAATGGTGTGTGGCGCGACGCGCGCATCGAAGGTGTTCTCTACGTTCCGAAGTTAAAGAAAAATTTATTTTCTGTCGGAGCAATCACACAAAAAAATTTTGAAGTTAAGTTTTGGGGGAAGTACGTGATAGTGACCCGTGATGGTGAGACAGTCGCATCCGGGGAAAAACAGAACAATGCGATCTATAGAATGTTCTTCAAAGTCGTGAAACCGGGAAGCCAGCAGGAAGCAAATTTGTCAGTTTCAAATTTACATCTCTGGCACGAGCGGTTGGGGCATGCGGGTGCGCATGCAATACGTGAGCTTGCCAAGAAGGGTCTGGTGAGTGGTATCTCGGGATTAAAAAATAGCGTTTTCTTTTGCGAACCATGCCGCCTTGGAAAATCTCATCGTTTGCCGTTCAAGGAATCAGTGAAGGTGTCAACTGTGCCTGGGGAAAAAATGCACACAGATGTATGCGGGCCGATGTCGATCGAGTCACCCGGTGGATCAAAATATTTTTTGATTTTCAAAGATGACGCGAGTGGTTACAGACACGTTTACTTCTTACGGCATAAGTCGGACGTGTACGAAAAATTTGTTCAATTTAACAAATTGATAACGAATAAATTCGGGCAGTCGATAAAAATTTTGCGGTCCGACAACGGGCTCGAATTTTGCAATAGGAAAATGGACGAGTATCTTATGGCACACGGAATCAAGAGAGAAAATACTGCACCCTATACACCGCAGCAGAATGGAAAAGCTGAAAGGGAGAATCGTACCATAGTCGAGAGTGCGCGAACGATGATACACGCGAAGAATCTGCCACTCAGCCTATGGGCGGAAGCGGTGAATACTGCCGTGTATACGCTAAATCGAACTGTGTGGTCGAAGGATGGAATTACTCCCTACGAGATGTGGGTCGGGAAGCCTCCCAACCTCAAGCATTTACGAATTTTCGGTTCAACGGCGTACGTGCACATACCAAAGCCGTTTGTCCAAAAGTTCGACCCTCGAGCGAGGAAAACGATCTTTGTTGGGTATCAAGGAGATTCTGGAAACTACCGAGTGTGCGATCCGGTATCCAAAAAGGTGAGCGTATCAAGAGACGTAAATTTTCGCGAAATCGTGGGAAAAATAACTCCAGAGAGCGATGAGTCCGATGAGAACGATGAAGAGTTGCTACCTGGAACATCTGAAAAAGAAAAGAAAGAAGAAATTAATCAAATCGAGGAGAGGGTAAATCGAGACGCGGAAATAATCGAAGATGATGAGCGAAACGAGCCGGAAGCGGCGGGAGTTGACGCATCTCATGATACTCCCAGGATCCTCAGAAATCGGGAATTAATCAAACCTCCGGCAAAGTACCTAAACTTCGAAACCAACGCGGCTGAGTGTATTGTACCAGGCACGTACAAAGAAGCAACGACGGGGAGAAATGCCACGCAGTGGGCAAACGCGATTGAGGAAGAACTGCAAGCACATGTGAAAAACAAGACGTGGTCAATTGTACCGCGGAAGCCTGGGGTGAAAATAATCGACTCTAAATGGGTGTTTCGTGTGAAGGAGAATCCAGAAGGGAAGTCGATGCGTTTTAAAGCGAGACTCTGCGCACGAGGGTTCAAACAAGAATACGGAATTGATTTCAATGAAACATTTGCTCCCGTAGTCAGATATGACTCATTACGAGTGCTTCTCGCAACAGTGGCAACGAGGGATCTTCAGCTAGTACAATTCGACGTACAAACGGCGTTTCTGCACGGGCTGCTGGACGAAGAGATTTTTATGGAAGTACCGGAAGGACTTGTCATCAAAGGAAAAGAGTCAGCAGACAGTGCGAGTGGAAGTGTGGTGTGTAAGCTTGCAAAGTCGCTATATGGGCTTAAGCAGGCGCCCCGGTGTTGGAACCAGAGGTTCAAAAAGTTCTTGAATGAATTCGCGTTGAAAGAGTGCGAGGCAGACAAGTGCATGTTTGTCGGGCGAGTTGAGAGTGTTCTTGTGATATTAGCGTTGTTTGTAGATGACGGATTGGTTGCAGCGGACTCAGTAGAGACATTAAATCGCATTATTATTCGGTTAAGAGAAACGTTCGAAATTACGGTCGGTGACTCAAGTCTGTATGTTGGAGTGCAAATATTGCGTAATCGGGAGAAAAAATCTCTAGTCATACACCAAAGTTCCTACACGCGGAAAATATTAGAAAAATTTAACATGATAGAGTCAAAGCCTGTGAGTGTGCCGGCGGATCCGCGCACTATTCTATCTTCCTCAGAGATAGACGATGAAGAGTCACGCGTACCGTACCGGGAGGCGGTCGGTTCACTTGTTTTCTTAGCATCTGTATCAAGACCGGACATCGCATTTGCGGTAAATTCGGTCAGCAAATATCTGAGTAAACATAATAGCACTCACTGGAGAGCAGTCAAGCGGATTTTTTCGTACCTAAACAGCACTGTCGGCTACGGTATTAAGTACGAAAGCGGCGGTAGCGAGGCCGAGCTTGTCGGGTTCGCGGATTCGGATTACGCGGGCGACATTGAGACCCGGAGATCGACCACCGGATACGTCTTTTGTCTGGCCAATGGGGCCGTTTCATGGTCCTCCAGGAGACAACCGATGGTCACGTTGAGTACGACGAAGTCAGAATATGTTGCTGCCGCGGATGCAGCTCGAGAAGTCGTGTGGCTCCGGAAACTGTTCCGTGATTTTGAATATCCTTGTGAAAATGCGAGTGTGTTATACGTGGACAACCAGAGCGCGATTCAACTCATAAGAAATCCCGTTTTTCATAAACGAACCAAACATATAGATGTGCGGTATCATTTTATTCGGGAAAAAGTCGAGAGCAACGAAATGATCGTCAAATATATTCCGTCCGAAAGTCAGCGAGCCGATATCTTTACAAAAGCTTTACCGCGAGAGTTTTCTGAGACTGCGCGAAAGTTTGAATATTCTTTTGTTCTGCACTCAACTCGCAAACGGCGGTAGTGTTAAAGATTAGTTTGCTACATTGAGTGTACCTACTCCTCTCCCACAGTCGACATAATTGTCATCTCGACTGTACCGTCGAGAGCTTCAGCGTGCGCGCGCATCCTAAGTCAGGGTTGGGGGAACTCGGGTATGCGAGCGTACTCAGCTAGGTGGGCGTGGCGAATATCGAGTCAGTGGTATGTTACCTGCGTACAGAGGAAAACGTAATAAACCGGCAATCACGAGAGACCGAGATTTATACTTTTGTTAAACTATTATATTATCGAAAACTGTACTTACCTTAAATCGTAATAAACTCGTTGTTAATAATAAAGCAAAAATCTATCAATGTCAATAAATGTATATCAACTGTATCGTCAAGAAAAATTATCAAAAATATCCTTTTTTTAATATCAAACTAACCTTACCCCGCCCTTAAGTTGAAGATGGTGCACTTGCAAAACTAACAGCGTCACCACATGACGCTAAGTTTCATCTTTGATCATATGGTTTCCATGTATTTAGAAACAGTAATACGAATCATTTGGAAATGAAAAAAATATAAATTGAGGTTTTAGTTATTTTGTCACACATTTGGTAATTCAACGAGTTATTACGGAGGTCCCAACTTGATTTCTACATATATTACGTGAAATTTTCTCAGCTTTTCGATAAAAATACTTTAAAATTTTTTAAAAAATATGCATTTGAGAAAAATCGACTTTTATATTTCAAATGCGATTTTAAGTAATTTTTTAAGTCCCAAAAATGTTTTTGTATTTTTTTTCGAAATGCTGAGCTTTTTTCACAAAGATAAGGTGGTCGCGTTTAATTTTTTCTTCTATTAAAACACATTGAGAAATTAATGAAAACAAGAAAAACATGACAAACTCACAGAATTACCCATACAATTACAGCGAAAATAACCAAGGGAAAAATCTAAAAAAAAATCAGAGTTCATTTCTCAATGGGAGGTTCCATTTCTCAAAGTTACAAAAAGATCGCTGATATCGACGCCCAAAACCGGTACTCGAATTGGTGGACTTGCTCATATATGGAACTCATAAACTATGCTAAGTCTATTGACAGAATCTATGCGCGTCAGCTAAACTCTCAAGGAGTTTTTGTGACACGGAGTCCGTTATCGTTATTCCAAGTTATATTATAGCCATCAACATATTGATTTGGACCGATAATACTGCGACAAAAAGTGAAATCGTAATAGAAAGAGAAGAGACTAGGTGAGTTTTTATTCCTCTCTCACGGAAAAGAGAGAAAAATAAACCCACCTAGTCTCTTCTCTTTCTACAACGATTTTACTTTTTCTCGCAGTATATCGGTCCATATCTATATGTCGATGATTGTAGCTTCCTTTTTATCCATAACCATACATGGCGGTGATTCTGTCCTTTTTCTGGATTTCGGTAAAGAATTCTATCCCCACTCCTATCTGTGCGCTCTACGTGCCGCCGATCAATGGCGGCGATGGCTGGCGGATAACATTCTTCACCGGGCTAGACAAGGAAAGGACAGAAACACCTGTATGAGCTCTCTATCTTGGCATACATGCCAAGGTAGACTCTGATGATCCACCGCACCGGTGCCACGTTTCTGAACGTAGCCCTGTGCATATAGATACTAGCCTTGCAGGACCCTTGAGTTTATGGGGCACCAATCAGGTTTCCTCGAGGTATACAACCGCGAATGCATCTACCAATAGCGAGCGCGGTAGTTACCAAAGTTTAGGTTGGTATGTGTGCGCGCGGCCAGGCAAATTCGACAAACAAAGGGGAGGAACTAATGAAGAATATTATAGACAAAGATGTCAGCGAGACACCACGCTTTCGTAAGTAAAACGTTTGATTTTCTTTTTACATTTTTTTGAATACTTTAATCGTTTTCAATTTATAAATTAACGAATCGAGATTGAAAGATGGTTTTCTAATTCAATTTTATAGTTATTCATTTGATATTCATGCATAAAAGACCACCTTTTACTGATTAACGCTGGAGACAACATATCGTTCAAATGCAAGAGTCGCTTCACACATAAGACCGAGTTCGGAAATACTTTGTGCGGAACGAAAATATTAGTGACTTTGCACAATAAAATGTGACATGTTCTACTTATACAAAAAAAAAACGTGTGTAGTGGTACAAAATAATCAATTATAAGAGTGAATACTATCGCTACGAAACCTCACATCCATGTTTCATCGACACATCTCATCGATGAATAACAACCAAATTCTATCGTAGGAAAGAAGTTCAATATGAATGCATCACATGGACCGTCCATGATGGATTCATTTTATTTCTGCCAAAGAATCAAAATCAATTTTCTATTTGATATCAATGCATAAAAGACCACCTTTTACTGACTAACGCTGGAGACAACATATCGTTACAATGCGAGGGTCGGTTCTCACATAAGACCGACTTCCCAAATATTTTGTGCGGACCAAAAATATCAGTGACTTTAAATAATAAAATGTGACATGTTCTACTTATACAAAAAAAAAGTGTGTGTAGTGGTACAAAATAATCAATAAAAAGTGAATACTATTGCTATGAAACCTCACATCCATGTTTCATCGACAGATCTCATCGATGAATAACAACCAAATTCTATCGTAGCAAAGAAGTTGAATATGATTGCATCACATGGGTTGTCTATGATGTATTCATTTTATTTCTGCCAAAGACTCCGCAGGAATGAAATGGAAACATTATGGATGGTCCATGTGATGCATTCATATTCAATTTCTTTGCTACGATAGAATTTGGTTGTTATTCATCGATGAGATCTGTCGATGAAACATAGATGTGAGGTTTCATAGCAATAGTATTCACTCTTATAATTGATTATTTTGTACCACTACACACGTTTTTTCTTTGTATAAGTAGAACATGTCACATTTTCTATAATGAAAAGTCACTAATATTTTCGTACCGCAGAAAGTATTTGGGAACTCGGTCTTATGTGTGAAGCGACTCTTGAATTTGAACGATATGTTGTCTCCAGCGTTAATCAGTGGAAGGTGGTCTTTTGTGCATTAATATCAAATAAATAACTATAAAATTAAATTAGAACAGCATCTTTCAATTTTGCTACCCCGAGTATAATATTTCGAGAAGCAACATTTAATATTGTCTTTTCTTTACAGTCTCTGGAATATACGCAAAATAGAACAGCTATGACTTATGAAAATCGTAACGGGTAAGCACTTTTAAACATATAACATGTTTTAATAATTTGAAATTTAATTGAAATTTTTTTTAGCAGCTAATCTAGGAATTTTCTTTTATACTTACGGAGCCCGATCTTTGCCAGACGAACCGATGATGTGAGTAAAATTTCTTTTCGAATATAGAAGAAATTGAGGTTTCTTCGTATATATTGATGTATACATTTTTTATGTATATTGTTTTTCTGTCTTTCCAGGGAAGACGACTTTATGTCCTCAGCTCCGGGGCAACGGCTCCGGGAGAATGGCGGGGACGGTCGCCGTCAGAGGTAAGTTGCAAGGAACCAATGTGTCCATTGTTTTTTTCAAGTAATTTCTCATTATTAATTTATAATTTTAATTTCAGTCGGAACAACAACCGACAATCGACTTCGGCAAGGTCCCACCGGAGTGTCGGCCGCGACTCGAGCCATCGGCACTTAAGCCACTCCAGTGGGCGGAATCACGACCGTAAGAACGGCAGTCGCAGCGATCAGCGGCGGTCGCAGGACCGCCGTGACCATCATCGGGACGCTCGGGAACGGGATGACGGACGGCGCTCGTCCACCCGGGAATCCGCCCCGCGTTCAGAAGCATGCGGAGGCTGCTGTTGCTGGTACGAACGCGGCGACCGATTCCCGGATGGGCAATCACAGAATCAAGCTCAAAACAATCCGGAGAATCGGTCGTGCGCGGGCCGGTTTGTTCGTACCCGGCAACGGGGACGTGAACGGGGGCGCGGCCAACCGCAGAACTGGCGCGTGGCCGGAGCAATGGCTACATTGATGCGGTTTATGGGAAACCGTGACTCTGCTTATTAATATTGTTTTTTTATCTCGATAAATAAACAAAAATTATACTTAATATCGGCAAATATTTTTTTTCAATGCCTTTTACCCTCAATAAACATTGAAATTAAAATAAATTAACATTTTTTCGAAAACTCCCGCTGCGAGAATTGTCGCGCACAATAGTAATCTATTTAAAATTTCAAAAAGGATGAAATCAAAAATTAATTAAAAAAATTTAAAAAAACTCCCGGCTGGAGTAAAAATCGTACACAAAAAAAATTGGACCGAAAAAAAAGTAAACTGATAGAAAGCATGAATAAAATTCATGATTCTAAAAAGGATACAACAAATTAATAAATTTAAAATGGACAAAACAAATAAGTGAATGAAAAGAAAAATGAAATAAATAATTAAATTTAAAAAGGATGAAATAATTCAAGAAGTCATCTTAGTTTATTCGTAGTTTGAGTTATGATCGTTCGTTTCTATGAGTTCAATTTTTTGAATCGTGGTAATTTCCTCACTGCCCTCAATTCAGTCGGGAGACGTCATCCATTAAACATAAGTCGGGAGACGTTTTCTTTTGTATCGAACATCTAAATCCAGATCGTCTTCCTGTTTTATTAATGGCGGCTTCTTTGCACTGTCAAACATCTATATCCTATATCATATTTATGGTTAATGAATGACGTCTCCCGACGATTCAAAAAATTGAACTCATACAAACGAACGATCATAATTTAAACTATGAATAAACTAAGATGACTTCTTGTATTATTTTATCCTTTTTTAATTAATTTATTTATTTCATTCTTTTAAATTTACTAATTTGTTTTGTCCATTTTAAATTTATTAATTTGTTGTATCCTTTTTAAATTCATGAATTGTATTCATGCTTTTTATCAGATTACGTTTTTTTCGTTCTAATTTTTTTGTGGTCGATTTCTATTCCAGCAGTTTTAAAAATTTTTTAAAATTCATTTTACTTTATTCTTTTAAATTTACGAATTTATTTTGTCCATTTTTGATTTATTAATTTGTTGTATTCTTTTTAGAATCATGAATTTTATTCATGCTTTCTATCAGATTACTTTTTTTTCGGTCTAATTTTTTTTGTGTTCGATTTTTACTCCAGCCGGGAGTTTTTAAAAAATTTTCAAATTAATTTTTATCATGATATCCTTCATCGTACAGTGCACAATGAAGAATATCAAGATGAAATGAATTTTATTGTGTACAATTGGCAGCCATAGTTGGCCCGCCTCGGACGATTATTAACGGACACGGGCGGACAAATCCGCCCAATCCAGCAGCTCTGGCTCCTCGGAGGAGTTCGTGTCAGTTTTCTAATGCCTCCTTCACAGACCAAATCCGCCGCTACCGACGCGACCTCACGGGGCTTGCAGCAGCTACCGATAGCCGCAGCCAATAGCGTGCAGCGACGCGCGCGGACGAGTTGCCTCTCCTCACGCGCTATTCAACAAAGTCGTTTGGTGGGGGCCTCTTAAAATCTTCGCTTCCCCTCCATCTGGTAGCACTGGGTCGTACGCACGGTCTTACATACAGGTCTTGAAACGGAGTCAAAATCTGGTAATGGGGGAAGGCTACCTTAGCATCCATGCATTTAGTAACCATTATCGCTACTAGAAGGCGCCGTTGTGGGGGGATCAGCCTTAACCCGTGGACACCACACTGGTGCAAATTTGCACCCACAAAAATTTCAAGTGTCTAGAACTTTCTACCTGCGTGGCCTGGCGGCCTTTCCCCTCCAGGACGAATATGTCTATGGGTATACGCTTCCATCGAGCAGAGCAGCGTTACCGGTCAAAAACTTGTCTCCGAAGAGCGAACATCAGAACGTCGAAAAGGTGCGTATTTGCACCAGTGTGGTGACAACGTTAATTCAGTGAGATCTGTTCTAATATTGAAATCGTGTTTATCAGACCGTAATCGAGTGGAAGATCATAGAAATCCAATATTTACTAATATTAACCATTTTAGTATAATAATAATTATTTTTTATGCAGGATGGCACAACGAAAAAGATATTTTTTTACAATATGTTGAATCAAGCATCAATCAATACTTGTATCCTCTACAATGTGATGGATACAAATGAAAAACTAAATCGGTACCACTTTTTGAAGAAGCTAGCTTACAGCTTGATAGAGCCACAGTTGAGGCGATGGTTGGAAAGCTGCATCTTGCGCGTTTCTGTAAAGCGGCTCATTTTAGAAATTTTAAAAAAGGATCCACCACCAGTGCGTGGTCAAGAAATTATCCGAGATGAATCTCGTGCTCGGTGTGCACTTTGCGACAAAGATAACGACGTGAAGCACACGCGCATGAGATGCCATACCTGCCGGCGACGAATCTGCGACGATCATCGGTCAGGTGCATGCTTCGGATGCGCTGCGAACGACAACTTAAGTATTTGTATACTATTTTATATAACTTATGTACTAGTATAATATTTCGTCTGAAATTTAAGCATTTTGTCAAATAAAATTTAAAATATGCGTTCAAAAATACCGACTCAGACGTCTTTTCCCCCTAAAAAAATACCTCATTTTCCGGCACGCTGAAAAAATCTTTAAGTTTTTTACAACCACTTCCGATTATTTTTTTCCTTAAAATATGACTTTCTATCTTTCATTTAGCGCAAGAACCATGCCGATATTATAATTAGCATTCAAATGGCATTTAAACAAAAAAAAACAGGTTTTCAAAATTCCTTTCTTTAATTTGGCTATTTTTCGACAATAAAATTTTATTTTCCAATTTTTCAAATGATTGCAATCGATAACTACGGATTTTGACCCCGAAAAAGTCTAGCTTCAAGATTAATTCTATACATTCATCGAAGAAATACAAAGTTTTGAAAAGTCGGAGTGCAAATTTGCACCAGTGTGGTGAGTGCGTGACCTCAAAGGGAGTGTGGTGTCTACGGGTTAAACATAGCCTCACACATTCAAGGGAACATGGCGATGTTCGATTAATTTCATGAAATGACCAGTCTTGCATCTCCTGTTTTATATTCAATTTTCAATATCGCTCCAGTTTACGCTTCAATAAGTTAGTACCGGGTTGGTATACCATGCGCATGGCGCATGCATTAGTTGATCCCTCGCTCGCAGCGTGGCCCTGGTGGCTACAACCTGCCCTTAATTACGAGACGTTAAGCGAACTACCTCCACGAACTTCGTTTCAAGACCTGTATGTAAGACCCATCGACATAAAGATATGGACTGCTAACGTCGCGAGAAGTGAAATTGCGATAAAAAGAGAGGAGACTAGGGTGATTCTGAGCCTATTTCTTTCTACAGGTCTGGAAACGAAGTTAAAATCTGGTAGTGGGGGAGGGTACCTTAAAATCCACGCATTTAGTAACTATTGTCGCTTCTAGAAGGCGATGTCGTCGGGGGATCAGCCTTTAACACAGCCTCACATCCATGGGAATATGACGATCATGGAGGATAGAGGACAAGAGACCGAACTTGGCCAGATGAGAGATTAGTTGGGAGCAGTGATGACAGATTCCCCTCCGGCTGCGTTTTTTGAAGGTCCCCACTACATGCCCGCTCCTAACGGGGGTCGAGGGGAGGCAGCTAGGTAGCGGCTACGTAGTCGTACGGAGCGAAAAGCTCCACTCTGCCGTTCCGCTAATCAACGCTGTTTCTTAGCCTGCACTTGCGTCTCCGTTAGCGCGCCAGCTTTCAAAATGTCTATCGAACCAACATGCGTCGATTTTTTTCATTTGTCGGCTCGTCTTTCAATTTTTTTTCCAATTCACGATTCGGCTGTTGGACAGCCCCTCATAGCTATAACATTAGTGCGAGTAAGTGGACGTTATGGCCGTTGACGGAAGTGCGAAAGAGATCACGGCGGAGTGGGGTTTCGAGGCCCATATATGTGTCCGTCATAACGGCGCGCCAGCTACAGGCAGAAGTCAACACTACATTTTCCGTGCAAAATATTAACACCGGCCCTGTGCTTCCATGTAATCTTTCTTCTATAGCAGAACCAGCACGTGCCGAAGCTGGTTAAGGGGGCTGAGTCACCTTAAAAATGAAATTCTTTTTTTTTCGTAACATGATCAATCCAAATTTAAAATCCATTTTACCCTCATAAAATACCTATACTCAGCTCTTATTTCAGTTTTTTTTCATAGCCATATAAAGCATCTGAACACTGTAAGATTTATCACAACATTTTTCACTTGTCGTAGCTTTTGGACTGTTCGCTCCATGCAAGCCCTTGGAGGGGATAAGCGAATCTACCCCAGCGCGGCGGTGACGAAAAGGAACAATAATCCTGGAAGTTTTGCGTCCGATTAGCATCGTGTCATCAAAAAAATGGGCCATTCTACTTGCTGTGTAGTGAATTGCAAAAACAATTGAGACATGAACCGTTATATATACCACGAAGATTTGGCAACCATAAAATCTCACGGTTCCCAAATCTCCGCGGTATCCGCACAGCTACGGGCGAGAATCGAGAAACCGTATTTTGCTGGCGAAGAGCACGATCGGGAATGCTCGAGACTACCCAGCTTTTTCCGCCGAGGAACCGACCGTATGTAGATAGGGCTAGCTCCGGCCGCTGCTAAACGGAACGTCCTGATTGGCCCGTTCCGCGCATGATCTTCCCGAAAATAGAAGATACGAATGGGGCAGCAAAAGCAACGTACAACTATCAAAATATATGTATTGATTATAGTACACTTACTTGTTTCTTTTTCGAGGTTAATAATCCAATAATGGCTACTTATAACTACATATAAGTTATTTCGTAACATAGGCACTTATTCGATTAAACTTCGCTTTGAATAACATTATTAAATAGCTCACAGCTGAACTTTCCCGGATTTTCGCGTTTTTGAGCTACTAGAGGCCGCCTCCGCTTACTTGCACGGAGCGAATACGACTTAACGGATTTTTAATTCTGACATCTCATTTGTTCGAAACGAACTACATTCTTGGATGGGTGTGGAATTTGGGATTCCAGGTGGAATGAATTTATGGTAACCTATTATTCAACTGTTTATCCAAATAATTACAGAAAACTTGTTTTTCATTTACGTTATAGGTTGCCACAATGTCCAGAGAGCTTAGCAAAAACAATCCCACACTCATCTGAGGATAAGCCCTGTTAAGAAGAAAATGAGACGTGAGAATTAAAAATCCGTTGAGTCGTATGGTTCAAAAGCTACGACAAGTGAACATTTTTTTAATAAATCTTACAGCCTTCAATTAGTTTATATGGCTATGAAAAAATTTTAAATAGTAGCTGAGTATATGTATCTTTTAAGGGTAGAATCGATTTCAAATTTGGATTAACCATGTCACGAAAAAAAAAACCGTACTTTTTAGGGGAGTCAGACCCCGTGAAGGATAAAAAATCAACAATAATGTCCTTGATGCCCTCTATGCAGTCGAGAGACGTCCTTTTCAGCATCGTCAAACATCTATCATATTTCTATCCAATCAATGACGTCTCCCGAATGCATAGAGGGCATTAAGGAAATTAATCTAATTCAAAATATTGAATTCACCGAAATGTCCGATCATAATTCAGACGATGAATAAACTACGATGATATCTTGAATCATTTTCCTTTCTCCTCCTCCTTTTAAAGTCCTTTTTAAATTTTCATTCATTGAATTGTAACGCGAAATAATTCGCTGCATATCTCGATCCACGCTCACAGCTCTCGTCACGACGACACCGACGAGCCCAGGGTCCAGTTAGGGAAATTATATTTCTGTTTTAATTATTTTTCTTTGTTTTTTATTTTTTTCCCATCATTGTAATCGTCCCGGGCGGCGAGACTTCACCGCAACCGCGGACAGTACCGGAGGCTTCGAGTCGGGGTGAGGAGGAGAGCGTTCCCGCGAGGGGTAGCCACGCTGATCAACGTAGCGGGGGGCCCCCCATCAAGACGCCTCGTCAACTTCTCTGTCGTCAGAGCGGGCTACGGGAGATAGAGCGTGGGAGGACCCCCGAAAATATAGGTGCGCGGGGAGAGGTCAGAGTTGGTCGCCTGACCCCCCGGCGCCGTAATGTAAGAAAAGTAGGGGTTCAGGGGGCACGAGCCATCCGTCACGACGTTGTTCGGGGCTATTCTGCGAGTCGTCATGACGGGAGCTTGGCTTGGAAGAAGTATCGAGAGGGCGAGAAAATTAAGAGAGCGATCTGAATACCCGTGGTCCCGGAAGAATTGTACGGCAAAGTCCCGGTCCCGGAAGCATCAGGGGAAAATTGAGTTGTTACGTCATTGCCGGTGAGTCCCGCTTATTCAATTTCCGTCTCGGGGCGAAGCTAAAATGGCATCTTTGAGGATTGTAGTTTTCCTTCGTCGCCGCGACAGCGGTTCGGCCACGAGGTCGGACGCTGTATCCGTTATTTCTTTTGCGCCGACTCGGGCTACGTCGCTTGCGAATTCCCGCGGAATAGTCATTGTTATTTTCTTTTGTTATTTTTTATTTTGTTTGTTACCTTTTTGTTAAAATCGTTAAAGTCGTTAGTTATCGATATAACGTGCGGGGTTATTTTGCCGAAGTGGCTGGGTCCGCGCCGTTAATTGCGGTGTCCGAATTCAAATCTAACCGGTGAATTTTTGAATCGGATTAGTTGTTGTGGACCCGGACTGCGAGCCATCGTACCGGAGGTCGAGGCCAGGTGCCGGTGTAAATTGTTGTTCTGCGAGAGATCGGGTATCAGATATTTTCTGGTTCCGTTCCGGTGACATAATTGGGTTTTTTTCCCGTTGGTTTTGGGGTGATTTTGAAATTGTTCGATCGACGCGGATTGTTTGCTGGCGTGCGCGGATCCAACCGTCTTCGGGGTACCGGCCGTTAGCGGGGTGTAGCGGGGAGACCGGACGATCCGGGAGTGTGTGCGGTACCGGTGTGTGTGTGATCGGGGGAAAAATTATCTTTTTTATTATTTTGTTGAATGTTTTTTATTGCCGCGGTGGATTGAGTAGCCGCAACCGGGAGTGGGTGCCGCGGAGTTTTTTTTGTATTATTTAACCCGATTCGAGTGTGGGGGTGCGAGCAGCGGGTGTCGGTCGTCGGTCTGAACCGAGTAAGTAAACGAGGCGCGGGAATGGGTGTGTGTGTGTGTGTGCGAGAGTGGGTGTGCACCGTCTTATATTTTCTTATTGTTTTTCCCGGTTTTTTTTTTGTTTGTTTCCGAATTAAATGATTTCTTTGGCTTTCCTTTATTTCCTTGTGTCTGGGTTTTTTAAAATTTTTTTTCCCCCTGTTCTTGCGAAACACTGGTGCGGTACCAATTCTGAAAACACCGCCACTCTACCATCGCGATAGGGCTGCGGCTGGCCGGTGCACAGCAGCTTGGCTCGAAGGTGGGATCTTTCCCGGCGTGCAAACGCCTGGCGCCCATTTTAAAAATTTAAGGGGAAGATCTCACGAGCTTTAGCTTGTGCCGTAAACAAAATTCACGTTACAGAATATATGACAGAATAAAATTATGTGGTTTAATAAAAAGAGAGAAAGAGGAGAGAAAGTAAGAGAGAGAGAGAGAGAGAGAGAGAGAGAGAGAGAGAGAGAGGGGGGGGAGAGGGAGAGGGAGAGGGAGAGAGAGAGAGAGGGAGAGGGAGAGAGAGGGAGAGAGAGGGAGAGAGAGGGAGAGAGGGAGAGAGGGAGAGAGGGAGAGAGGGAGAGACGGAGAGAGGGAGAGAGGGAGAGAGGGGGAGAGGGGGAGAGGGGGAGAGGGGGAGAGGGGGAGAGGGGGAGAGAGAGAGAGAGAGAGAGAGAGAGAGAGAAAGCGATATTTATTTAGCGCTCCGGGACAAGTCCCCTAAAGCGCATAGCATTCAAAAATACATCGGGTGTATAATATAATATCACAGATGGTGGAGTACAATACAATCACAGGTCTTTCGGTGGTGTTATATTAGAGTATAGAGATTGAGTGATAAATATAAAAATTATGGAAAGAAATTTAGAGTCATTTTAAAATATTATTACATTAATGATACTATTGCACATTCTAATTGTATAAAAACGTAAAACAAAACTAAAACTAAAACAAAAACAAAAACAAAAACAAAAACATCCCCTCGCCCATCGACGAACTACTCGATCCGCCCGTCTCAAGGTTTCAGGGTGTTACAGGAAAAAATACGTTTTAATTGTTTACAAGCGTCTACAGATTGCTAGACTAGACGATTTATGTGGCTAGATGTTGTTTGCTGGACAGCAGGTGCGTGAACAGCAGCTTCTTGAAGGGTCCGATGGCTTGAGCCTCGCGTATGGCTACGGGCAGATTGTTCCAGAAGTTCGGCGCGGTTCCAATGAAAGAGTTTTTTAACAGATCCGTTCTGCATTTTGCGGGTTGTAGCCAGTCTTTGGGCCGCCTAGAACTTTTTTCTCGATGTTGCTCTGCTGTCTTTAACCTGTCGAATAGAAACTTTGGTACATGTGAGACTAGTAGCTTGTAAATCTGGCACCCGAGGAAGTATCTCCTTCTGTTCTTAACGTTGAGCCATTCTAGTTCTTCGTAGTATTCTGTGATGTGGGCGTCACGCCTGATATCGAGTACGAAACGAACGCAAGCATTTAATGAGCGGCTGAGAATGAGATTTTGCTCTTCTGTTATGTCAAGATAGACTAAGCAGCAGTAATCTAGATGGGGAAAAACTAACGTGGATATGAGATTTGCTCTGAGCTTTTTCGGTAATAGGCTTCTGCTTAGTTTTAGCTGATGTAATATGCTGTTCACTTTTTTGGCAACCTTCATTGTGTTCGGGTTCCATGACAGGGTGCTGCTGATGGTTACACCTAGGCATGTTACTTCGGTTGAGAAAGGTATCCGGACATCACTAACCATGATGGGGGGGAGGTCATCGAAGCGCATGTTCGCGATAAAGCGGCGAGTGCCAACTACTATGGTTTTGGTTTTGTCCTTGTTGAGCAGGAGCCCTAACTCCGTGGCCCAATCGACGATCGAGTTAATATCCTCATTTACTAGCGCTATGCTTTCGGCTATCTTTTCAGGTTTGCTATGGAGGTAGATTTGCAGATCGTCGGCATAAAAATTATACCTGCAATGTCTGAGTACGTTGCTAAACCCACTAAGATACAATACGAATAGCAACGGTCCGAGGACGGACCCTTGGGGAACTCCATTTGTAACGCTTGCCCAATCGGACGTTTCGCCTGTTGATGAGTCGCGTGTAGCTCGGTATCTGCCTGTGAGATAGGAGCAGATCCAGCGTAGAGCTGACTGTGAGAGATTTAACGTTCGAAGTTTTTCTATCAGAATTTCGTGGCGCACGCGATCGAAGGCTTTAGAGAAGTCGAATAGAACCAGCAGTGTTACGTGTCGCGAATCAGAGGCTAGACGTACGTCGTCCAGTACACGAAGAAGCGCTGTTTGGGTGTTGTGGCCTTTAACATATGCTGATTGACGGGGGTCTAACAGATCATACAATTCAAGGTGACGCGTGATTTGATCGAATGCTATCTTTTCCAGTGCCTTTGAAAGAGCGCAAAGGATGGAAATAGGTCTGTAGTCGTTTGGTCCTATAGGCGTTTTCACTTTCGAGATAGGGGTTACCAAGGCTAATTTCCAGATGGTTGGGAAGAAACCAGTCATGAGCGAGTATGAGAAAAGATGGTGGATCATTGGCCGTATGGATGGAAGAGCGAGTTTGATGATTGCGATAGAGAGTTCGTCAACACCTAGAGCTGATGATTTCGAGTGCTTGAGAGATTTGTTCAGCGTGTCGTAACTGATGTCCTCGAAATAAAATTTGTCATCGCTATAGTTATTCTCGCCAAGATAGTACCTGGCTGGCGGAGTATGAGTTGGGTCGGTCCCAACCGACGCGAAGTAATCGTTCAGACGCGTAATAGGGGTGGCTAGAGGTTGCTCATTTCTACTTGATTTTATGAGGCCTAGATTTCGTAATTCTTTCCAGATGGCCGAGGCGTTCGTATTTGACGTGAAAATGCGGTTGTAGAATGCGCTTTTGGCATTTCTGACCATTTTTCGCACTTGGTTTCTCAGAAGCTTGAACCGTTCGTGAGCGTTTTTAATGCATCGAGCATCTTGCCTCTTTGCGCGAATCTTGCGCCATTCTCTACTAGCTCTATCGCGGTTTGATATTTGAGTTTTGATGTCGGGCGTCAACCAGGGAGCCGGTAATGCTTTGGTATGAACACTGATTTTCGGTGCGTGCGTGTCGAGACAAAAAATTAGATTTTCGCACAAGCAGGTCGCTTTAATGTCAATCGATTTTGTTTCGTAGAAACCGTGCCAATCTAGTCTACTGAGTTGGGTGAGAAAACCGTTTAAGTTAAAATTTCGAAAATCGCGACAGGTGAATTTACGTGGAGCCGGCCTGTCTACTTTAATGTTGTATGTAACATATATTAAGTCGTGTGCTGACAGAAATGGAGCGCCATATTGCCCGTGGTCAGTCATTTTATTCATATCGTCAATGATGCACAAGTCTAATAGCGTCGATGCATTTTGAGTGTGGTGAGTCGGTTCGTGTGGTACAAGAAACAAGTTGGCAGTGTTAACAAAATTTCGAATGTGTGTACTATCGTGTGTGTTTGCATTTAGATCTGAATTAAAATCTCCAAGAATAAGACAGTGTTGATACTGGGTGCTGTATTGCAGAAAAACGTCCTCGAACTCGGATAAGTAGCCAACGTGGGGTGGTCGGTAAGCGACGCTAACAAGCATTTTGGGGTGATTGGGTATCGCCATTTCAGTTAATACAAATTCAGGTTTCCCACAGTAATGCCCTCCAGAGTCTGTCAGCACACGTGCTCTCAAGGACTTATGAACATACATGCCTACCCCTCCGCCCCCACGTCCAAGACGGTCGCATCGGAGTAAACAGTAATTCGATAGTCTGACATAGTCGTCGGAAATTTCCGGTTTCAGCCAAGTTTCTGACATGCATATGATGTGATAGAAATGTTCCGTAAAGTGATAGCGAAATTCGTCGAGGTGACACTTCAGGGATTGGCAGTTTACATGACAGACGCGTAAAAGATCTTGCGTATCATTTCTTGCATGATTAGCCATAGTCGGTGTTTCGGGCTTTGTCTGCGATGCGTTTCGACAGGGTCGTGCAGCGTTTGCCATCTAACGCACTGTGCTTGTGGTCTGCATCTTTGAGAAAAGACTTGCAGTTGTAGCAAGTTGGTTCTTTGGTTCGATTTTTGCACGTTGAAGTTTCATGCTCTTCCGAGCAGTGCGCACAGTGTTCGGTGTTTGTGCAATCTTTAGCTAGATGGCCGAAGCCTAGACATTTGTAGCACTGCAGGACTCGTACGTGATCGTCGAAACGGCATGAAGCGTAGCTAAGATAAATTTTTTGTTTTGTTTTGAGTATAGCTCGAGTTTCGGCAGAGACTTCTATTACGCATGCCCGTGCATTACGGTTTACCCGCGACATATACACGACTTTGACCTCGGGATTTTCGCACTCAGATAAGTTTTGCTTAATTATATCATTTCGAACTTCTTCCGGGCTAAGGTTCTCGGGGACGCCGTGTACGATGAGACGCGGATTTAGTTTTGCTGATTGGCTTACTTCAAGGCCGAGTTTTTGAAGTGCAGGGAGTGAGCGGATTTTATCTATGTCGGCTTCTGCTGCGATTATTCGGATGCCGTTATTTTTGGAACGAAGAACGCGGTCTACCTTCATACCTACTTCCCCTGGGTCGACGCATTTCAGAACTGCCTCTTTTGTTAATTCCGATGACGAGAATTTCGTAGCGGCAGTTGCGCTTGGTGTGATGAAAAAACTAGTGGATTTGTCGACCGAGACAGTGGGGCCACGGGATATGCGAACTTTGTTTGAGCTTGTGACGGAGCTCAGAGAGGCAATGCTCGCATAGGACGATTGTGGTTTCAAAGTTGTTACCGCCTCTTTAACCCCTGCTGTACACGCGTCTGTGATTTGATTGCTGACGGTTTCGTTGAAAGACGATTGAAAGGTTTCCTTAATGTTAGTAACGCATGCCCTCGTTATCTCGAGTTTCGCGGTTTTGATTGCTTCTGCGCATCGATCGTTCGAGGTGATCTCTCCTGCTAACGTGGAATATGCGGCAAAAACCGTGTTAAAAGCGGTCTGATAATATTGAAAGGCTTCTTGTAGGGCCGATTTTTTCTCTACGCTTTCTTTCGAATTGCGCATGATTCGAATTATCTCGCTGTCAATGAGCAAAAATAAAACAAGTGGCCCCTTAGAAAATCCGTCACTCGGGGATATGAAAGTAATAAACATATTCTGATACTTTTCAGAGATACAAGAATACATATTTTTCGTTTTTTCGAAATTTCCATTTTTCTAAAAGTTATTAACATTTGAATTTTTATGTATTAATTTAGAAGAAAATTTTTTTCTCTCGATCTATTTGATAAAATTAAATAATATTTTCAGGGGATATTTCTAACAAGCTGTTCTATTCAATGACATTTTTTTTTAAACGGGATGCAAAAATTTACCTAAAATATAAACAATTTTTTTAAACAAATAGAAAATTCAACGACTTCTCCATCGATTTTCATATTTCTTCCCATAGACATTTATTCTGTGTTCAATTGAGAAGATTTTACCGTTGGAAAAAGTTGGGAACTTAAATTTTTGAAAAAGTTATGAGGATTTTTCTGTTGAGTCGCGCGTCAGGTGGCGAGCCATTCACAGCGCGCGACGCGCATTGTGCGTGCATATATAAGTAAGGTTCGCATTACAAACAACAATTTAATAAAATCGAACGCATTTCTTTATTTTTCAACGCTCACAAATATATTATTTTCTTTATTTTTGTTGATTCTTGTTTTT